>NXGZ01000022.1:0-164063 GCA_002893665.1 Metschnikowia orientalis | reverse complement strand
TCTATTCTCATTCTATTCTCATTCTATTCTCATTCTATTCTCATTCTATTCTCATTCTATTCTCATTCTATTCTCATTCTATTCTCATTTCATTCTATTTATTCTCGTTCTTTTCTCATTCGTCACTCATATTAGTAATGTGACTAAGAAGACAACAATGAAGACTACACAGAATCTTCATGACGGAAGCCAATGAGAACAGTCGAGAAGACCGTCAATAGGAACAGCATTCACCGAGGATTTTTAGCAATGAGGCACGCCTTCCACGTTGCGCCCGTCCTCATTGAAGAGATTTGAGGGCACACTCTCTCAATTGGGCGAGTTGGTCTTTGCAGGCAGCCTGGGAACCACTCTTGAGACACATCTCGTAACCCTTGAGCTTGTCGGCACACTCCAGGTTGATTTTCTGGAACACAGGAACCTTGGACTTGATGCAAGTCTTCAAGTTGAGTTGCTCGATAGCACAGTCATCCTCCTCCGGCGGCTTGTTCATACATTGGTGGAACGCCAAGAGCTCCGCGGGGCAGTGGCGTGCGATGTCTTCCATCATGAATTGATCCAAAATGGGAGCAGACATGGTGGCGTGGGGTGGTAGTAAGAAGATGGAAGGGTTCAGGTGTCTCGCCAGAAGCCGCACCGTGTGCCGGATGCGGCGCCAGACGGCCCATCAACGGGCCGCCATTCCAGGCCAGCACCATAAACAAAACCGCCGAAAACACCCGGGCCGCCGACACTAACACGACGGCGGGCGGTGTCCACAGACAGGAATACCGGGCACGATGGAAAAGGCCCGGCGGCTGCGTGCTCGAATATTTTCTGGGGCGCAGCACGCCGGCAAACGGTCCGCCCGGCCGCTTTGTCCAGCAGCAGAACATCAGGTGGGAGAAGCTTACATTCCCCGAGCGGCAGGCTTCTGCAGCATTTCCAGGGGAAGGCGGGGCCCCCGGCCAGGGGTGCTAGTGGCACGACGAGCCGCCAGTGCCGTTGCCAACGCCGCCCCGACCAGCGGCATGCCTTCCAGCTTTTAAGCATGCTTTCGTGGCTGGCAGCGTGGTGGGTGCGACGAGGCAATGTAGCTAAAAATAATGCGGGTTGGCATGTCCTCACATGAGCACACTACCCGGTAGGAAAGCGAGACTCGTTCTGGCTTGTCGGAATCTGCACCCAGCACCGCCAGGGACAGGATCCCGGCGGGGCGTCCGCCGAGCGAGACAAGCCAGGCCGGGCCGGCGACACCGTGAACCCGCTGCGGCAGCCTCCCGTCGGCTGTCTCCCCGCCGCTGCCAAAGCCCGGCAGTGTCTGTCTCAGCACGGCCCATTTGCCGCTAGGAGCCTCTGGGCACTGGGGCTAGTTGGGCGCGTAAAGTGCATGGACAAACTCCGGCGAGGCCAGTGGGTGGGTTTAAGTCCGGCGCCTATAAAACCACCGTTCAGAGGCGGCGGGCGGGTGCGGCGGCAACAGGCCGCCAAAGGCGCTTTTGGGGGGACACGGCGGGGCCGGCACAAGGAAGCCTGTCAGGGTTTCGCAGACCGGATTCTCGCTGGAGTTATCTAGATAGGCGCACATGCGACGCCGTCCCCCCAATCGCGCGCTTGCTTCGTGGCTCGTTGACTCGCTTTTTTTATAGGGTTTTTTTTTTTTTTTGCCCAGAGTTTGGATCTCAAAATATAATCTTTTCTTTTGTTACTCGCCCACCGCAAAACACATTCCTTCCCCTGCGGATCCCCAGCGACAAGCCTCGTTTCACTGCCTTGCCGAGCCCCTTCTGGACGCCTCGACTCTTGGATATTGCTGGATTCGCTTCTCAAGAAAGTGAGCCCAGGGCACGTTTCGGACCGTCTTTCCGTACAAACAAAACACCGACGCTGGTCGCAAAAGCAAACACTTGTGCCGCCCAAGGTCCTCCCGTCTTGGTTTATAAACTCAAGCCTGGCCCGTCAGAGCTCCCCATTGCTTTGCCCACAATTCCCGCCGCCTTTCCTCCGACCACAGACTGCGTCGACACCGTTTCTATCTACTCCTCGAGTGAACATTGAATCTGACCTTTGATGACCTCTGCTGCTGCTATCGCTGCTGCCGCTGTAACTAATCAGAATAACATGAACGTGTCTGGAACATCCTCGTCTAACAACAACTCGGTTGTGGGGTTGCATTACAAAATAGGAAAGAAAATCGGTGAGGGTTCTTTTGGTGTTCTTTTCGAGGGCAGCAATATCATTAATGGCGTAGCTGTAGCCATTAAGTTTGAGCCTAGGAAAACCGAGGCCCCTCAGTTGAGGGACGAGTACAGAACCTACAAACACTTACAGGGATGCGACGGTATCCCCAATGCCTACTACTTCGGCCAGGAGGGTTTGCATTCCATTTTGGTGATTGACTTGTTGGGTCCTTCTTTGGAAGACTTATTCGACTGGTGCGGCAGACGCTTTTCCGTCAAAACCGTCATTCAGGTCGCCGTGCAGATGCTCAATTTGATCGAAGAGGTCCATCGCCACGACTTGATCTACAGAGATATCAAGCCTGATAACTTCCTCATTGGTCGCCAAGGCTACCCCGATGAAAATAAGGTTCATTTGATTGATTTTGGAATGGCCAAACAATACAGAGACCCCAGGACAAAGCAACACATTCCCTACAGAGAAAAAAAATCATTGAGTGGAACTGCTCGTTATATGTCCATCAATACGCACTTGGGAAGAGAACAGCTGAGAAGAGATGATTTGGAAGCCTTGGGCCACGTGTTCTTCTACTTCTTGAGAGGCCAGTTGCCTTGGCAGGGTTTGAAGGCGCCCACAAATAAGCAAAAGTATGAAAAGATTGGAGACAAAAAGAGAACTACCTCCGCATCCATTTTATGCGAGGGCTTGCCTAAGCAATTCGCCGAGTATTTGGAATCCGTCAGATCTTTGCCCTTCGAAGCTGAACCTCCTTATGAAGAGTACAGAATGTTGTTAGTATCTGCTTTAGATGACATGGGCTTGAGTTGTGATGGCGACTTTGATTGGATGCATTTGAACAATGGAAAAGGCTGGGACTCCTCAATCAACAAGAAGCCAAACTTACATGGCTACGGTCATCCAAACCCTCCAAATGAAAGGGAAAGACGCCACCGTGAACTGCGCAGATCCAGACCTCATCATGGAAACCAACAAGGCAACATTATTTCAAGCTCTGCTGGTAACAACAATTTGAACGGCAACATCAACCAATCTTCTCAACAACAACAACAGCAACAACAACAATTGTCTGCCGCGCAATCACATCAACAGAAATTACAGCACTTGATCAACAGACCATTACCCCCTATCAAGCAGGACTACCAACCCAACTCCAATGTCAGTGCTAATGCTAACAACAACATTTCTGCTAACCAAAACATGATGAGAAACTCCCAATCGAACTACGGAAATAATCAAAGAGTTTCTCAGTACGAACAACAGAATGTCGTTGAGGAGGACAAAAAAGGATTCTGGGCTAAATTGTGTTGCCAGTAAGGCTTGGATTTACCATATCCACAAAAGGCTTTGTTCTACGACATTGGTTTTACTCACCGCGCCACTCTTTTGCTCGGAGAGGATGTTTCGTTAAAGAAAACAATTGAATTTTCTACCTCCATGATACGCCATCAGTTGTGAGGAGGGTTTGGGAGTTCAGCAAGATGATAGAAGAATGGATGATATCACCTATGTGTCAAACTAATCAAAAGCCTTGTGGGCAGCTAGCGCAAATAATAAGACTCACAAAGGTAATTTGAGTGTGAAGTACTATATCTTGCCATTCTGCTTTTTCAGGTTAATTGCGCAAACCATGACATCTAGTAAAGCTAAACCAAGACAAAAAAAGTAGTTGAAAATAAATATTTTAAATTTAGTCCATCTCTCGAGGGACTTTTCTGGTTAGAGAGCGGATTCCAAGATCAATTATTGTTCAATTATTGTTCAATAACTCTACCCTATATGCCAACGCTTGTTTCCTAACAAACTTGCTTGCTTCTTTTCAAACTTGCTTCATCCTTAAATACTTGCACCATTGAATGGCTTTGTCATAGTGTTACTCTATAAAAGCTTGAAGCAATTCTAGAATCTCTTACTTATCATTATGTCCAATAACGGTGGAAAAAATGAAACGCTTGTGGTTATAGATAGTAACAAAATTTGATATATAAGCAATTCTTGGTTTAAAAAAGGCGATCGTCAACCCTTGAGTTTCATCGTTTCGATTTCTTCGGGCAGAATCTCCATTTCGTTGTATGACCTCCTAATGAAATCCTCCATATCCTTCAAGGCGTCGATAGCAGCAGGCTTATCAAAAGTAGCTTCGGCGTTCAGCTTTTCCATCATGAGATCCACCTTTTCTTTCATTAACTGACCTCTGTACTCTATCCACTGGCGATAAAACTCGTTGTATTTGGAGCCAAAGTTGATTTCGGGTTTGGTTGTGTTGAGAACCGATCCGTCGAAGACCTTAGGATTCTTCGCACGGTATGACGTGACCATGGTGATTCTTTCGGTGGCGCCTAAAGGTTTGGGAGCCAAGTGCTTGATGTAACGGCCTTGTAAAACTGCGGCAGAGCCTTTCTGGGGCCCACTCACCCGAGCAATTTTAGAGTCCCCCATTCTGAGATACGTCTCGCCCCCAATCATGTCAGTTGTGTCGGAAAGCATCAAAACACACACGAAAGGGAAAGAGTCATTATGCCATCCCACAATGGCAGGAATGTCATCGCCCGTATTCTCTCCCGTAAATAACTTGTCACGCTCCTCACGAAGTTTCTCCGACCTCTGTGAAGCAGCAGTGGCTTCATCAGTGATGCCAATGTTAACATGTGCAATCTCGTAGTCAATGACAATCTCCAAGTCCACACCGGCCATGATGGAGATCAACTCCATTGTCTTGGGGTGCTTCCAGGCATCGTGAACAAATTGAGAGATGATTTTTTCCTTCTCTTTCACATAGCCACGGACTACACAATCCATCCCCGAGGTGGAGCTATAAGCCACGCGCGCGTGCTCTAAAAACAGGCTCTTTGTCAAGCATTCTGCTTTCATGATGTCAACAGCTTCGTCGGTGAACAAGGGGAATGGGTCGGAAACACCAATGGGCAGCACCTGAAGCTTGTTTGTGAGGCCCAATTCTTCCATGGTGAGTCTTCTAGTATTGTGGAATTTGTGTTGTTCCAACGGGTCCTTGGAGTAGTACTTCAAATGGACCTCAGGGTCAAACTTGATGTTTTTGTAGTCTCCAAGAGACTCCTCCAACTTGGCCAAAGTTGGCGCAAGGACCCTTTCATAAGTTGATTCGGGAATGGACTTCCTCATGTTCCCGTTGATAATGTCTTGTGACAAAGTCTCAGGAAGGCTCATTTTGAAAAGGGGTTCGAGTGTTGTCTTGCGAGAAGTGTGATTAAAAAAGTGATAGTCCCAGGAAAAGGTTCAGCAGGGCCCAAATGTTGTGAGATGAGAAGAAAGCTCAAAAGGGTCTTGGTTAAGAAAGTAGTCAAGGAACAGCCCTGGGGGTGGATAGTGTTTTTTAAATACCATGTATCCCGGGAACTCCCCGATATCGATATGCACAGAGCCTCTTCGATTGTATGGGGAATGATGCCGTTATGGGTGCAAAATGTCGGTGCGCCTGCATGGAGATTGGTGCGCAGCACGGCCCGCTGTGGGCTGCTGCCATTTTGGGTGACAAAACGCGACTATCTATAGATAAGATAAGTGCCCAGCAGCAGCCCCCACGATAAGCATCGGGCAGTCCTGTCCTTTCGACGCATATGGTCTCGGATCTGCGGTCTCTATGCTGGAATGCATCAAGTGTGCTTGAATCCCATGGAAGCCTGGCAAGGTTTTTTCCCGATATAGTGCCTGCTCACGGCATTGCTGTGTATGACCGGCTTCCTGTTTTGCAGCTTTAGTCCATAGGTACTATATGATCGGGCCGAAATTCGGGACTACAAACATGTCTTGCACTTAGCAAAGCCTTTTCAGCCAAGGCTTGACATTCGAGACCCTACGTTCTCAGGTTGCTGAAAAGATCCACTATTCCCTGGCTCTGATGGACTCTTGCAGGTTTGTTGACACATTCACTCCTCATTCTTCCAATCGGTATCCATGAAGAGCTTCGGTCCTGTAATCATAGCGTGCCAAAAATCGAACGTATTGAAGTGGTGGAACGCAGCGGACTTGAAACGGACTGATGTGCGTGGAGCACGGCCCCATTTCGCTTTTCCCCACTTTGATCTTCTCACGGGTTTTATCTATTTACCACTTTCATCTTTTCACAATTTCGATTTTTACATCATTTTGATCGCCTAAGCTGATTGATTGCCGGCTTGCTCAGTAACAACCATGGTGAGTCATCAAAATTCCAAACAAGAACGGAGACCTATAGTAGACGCATGCTGACAAATCAGATGAGAACGCGCTTCTACTGAGTGCCTCTTTACTGAACCTTTTACAAGAGCACTGTAAATGAAAACCGTGACAACGAAACTTCATATTGTCGGGGCTTACCGATACGTCTAGAAGGATTTGAAAAAAGGGCATGGCCTGGTTCCAAGCGTTCTTCGATACAACCGTGTTCTGCACACTGCTGTACTGCATACGGGCACTCGGCCCATGGTACAAGAGGCATCCGTCACGAAACTTTATTGAATCTTCAACACCACCTTCTTACTCAAAGATGTCACACGACTCGTCCTTGCAAAACAACTTGAACTCCTTCAAAAGCGACGCGCTCATATATGACAAGATCGCGTCAATGCAGGTGTTGACCGACCTCTTCAGTGCCTCGATGTTACAGTTCCCCACAAAGGACAAAAGCGATGACCGTGTTCTCAGCGCAGAAGACGTCATGCTGCAATTCGAGGCACTCCAGGCCCAAAGCCCTCTGATCCCAGGAGATTTGCTCAAACGGGACTCAAAAATCGTGGATTTTGCCTGCGGCACCGGTCAATTGGTGTCTAAGCTTGCCCCCTTCATCAGCCTGGGGGAGGTGATCGGCGTGGATATATCCAGGGACATGTTGGATGTGTTCGATGCCAAAGCAAAGCATTTGGAGTCCGAGTACCCGGATCTCAAGGTGTCTTCGGTCTGTGGAGACGTACTTGCTCCCGACTTCAACATGGCGCCATTGCGGGGTGTGGCCGATGTCCTCGTTTGCAGTCTTGCTTTCCACCATTTGCACGACTACAACAAGGTGGCAGCCAGGATGAAAGAGATGTTGAAGCCGGGCGGCTGGATCCTCGTGTACGATTTCTACAACGAGGATCAAGAAAGCCCCTTGGACGCGACTCAACTTGATCTGGGCGTGAGCCACCACGGCCTCACATTGGACGAGATGAAACAGGCGCTCGCAGATGGCTGCCACAACGTATATAGTGCCAGGGAATACCGAGTCGACCTTTGGCACGAGCTTCCGTTCATCGAAAGCCACTGCTGCCAGAAGGTTCGCGAGCTGCTCCACGAGGCCGAGCAAAGAGGGCTGACCTTCAAGGTGAGCACCAGTATTGTCCTCGGAGCGGCCCAGAAGCTCTGAGCCCAGGCGCCGGTGAATAGAAGGCAACGGCCATGAGCATCCTGTCGAGTGCTTTTTTGCACCCGCCAGCACGGCGTGCGCCCCACAAACTTGTTCGCACGGCACACCGATCGCACGGGTTGTTGCAGTTTGTCAGCAACAGCATCACACCCTAGCAAATGGTATCCAGGCAAGCACAAAAAAGATTAAATAAAGAGTACAAGACGATCGAGGCCAACCCTCCTCCATACATAATAGCGCGGCCTAACGAGGAGAACATCCTCGAGTGGCACTACGTCATAAGTGGCCCTCCCAAGACACCCTATGAAGACGGGCAGTACCACGGGATTCTCCGATTCCCGCTGGAGTATCCTTTCAAGCCGCCCTCAATCTCGATGGTCACGCCCAACGGACGATTCGCATGCAACACGCGTCTCTGCTTGAGCATGAGCGACTACCACCCAGACACATGGAACCCGGCGTGGAGCGTCCTGACAATATTGACGGGGCTTTTGAGCTTCATGACTGGAGACGAGCACACCACCGGCTCCATCACCACCACCGACAGCGTCAAGCGAAAGTTGGCT
This sequence comes from Metschnikowia orientalis, assembly GCA_002893665.1. Lineage (NCBI taxonomy): Eukaryota > Fungi > Ascomycota > Pichiomycetes > Serinales > Metschnikowiaceae > Metschnikowia > Metschnikowia orientalis. The sequence goes on along the minus strand of NXGZ01000022.1, from coordinate 155,960 downwards.
GCCGAGAGCAAGCGCTGGAACACCCGCGAAAACACCCGGTTTGTGCTGACCTTTGTTGATTTGAATGCGCAGAACAGGCGCGACATCGAAAGCGCCGACCAGGAGCTCCAGCGTCAAAGTCTTTTGCAGGAGCAGGAGAGGGCCGCCAATGTGGCCTCCCTGGTGGACCTCAACAGCTTGGATCCCGAGGATCGCGCACGGATGGTGAGCCAAGAGGGCCCCAAGGCCTCCAGCCACCGCATGCTCACACTATCTGGGTTGGTTGTGGCTGCAGCCGTGGCCATATACTACTATACATAGTGAGAGGCAATTGGGCTTCTTCACATAGTGAGGCAATTGGACTACTACAAATAGCCAGGCAATTGGACTTCTACAAAGAGGCATTTGTCTACAAATAGTCAGGCAATTGGACTCTTACAAATAGTCAGGCAATTGGACTCTTACAAATAGTCAGGCAGTTGGACTTCTACAAAGAGGCAGTTGTCTACAAATAGTGAGAGGCAATTGGAGAAATGCATGATGCTCCGCACCAGACACTTCTGCGAGAGCAGCACTTGGGCACCTGCGTAGCAAAGCCAATGTACAAGGGCGGGGTGAACTCACGGGGTAGGTGAGGACAAGTGGAAAGAAAGACGGGCAACGGCCCGGTGCCGGGCACACGCGCCATGCGTAACAATTTGGCTTGGCGTCAAGGGAATACGAGACGGTACGGCCCGTTTAGTTCCGCATCCGAAAGTTCTCGAGAAGTTCCGATTCCAGCGAAGCGCGCTCACGTTTGCCCAGGCGCCGTCTAGTGCGAAGGTCGCACGTGGCCGCAGGTGGCCCCGCTGGCGCGGGCACAGGTCAGGTGACGGCGGTTCTTTAGGCGCCCGGCAAGAAGCCGCCGTGTTGCGGCCATAGCTGCGGTGCATCGGGCCCAACAACCTGGATTTACCTGGGCCCCAAGCCCAAGGCCCAGAATGCGACCGAACCCCCAGCCCGCAAGATAGACGGTGTACTTGAGCGGTGTGCGCGGCCTGCACACGGCGGCGCGGCAGATGTCGCGGTGCGGTCCGCTGCCCTGCGACCCCGATGGGGCCTGGTGATGTCGCAGCGTCGAGCCAAGGCAGCCTGCCGATCAAAGGCGCCACGCGAGCGGCCTCAGTGCAAAGGCCGGGCCAACCGCTCGCAAGACGCAGTGATCATCAGAAAGCAACGTGGAAGTCTCGAGGGGCGCGGCCCATTCTGGGCGGTCTTGGCGGCGGCGGGGCTGTGCTCCCTTCTGCAAATGCTCGTGTTTTGGAGGGCTCGTGGAGCGGGCGAGGCAAGTGGCAGAATCTGTAAACCAGCTTAATAAAGCAGCCGCGAAGAGTGCCGTCGAGCAGTGGGCGCTGGCGCGGGCGCTGGCCAGGACATGTGTCATGGGTGTTTCATATTCTGCAACATGCAGAATATTCCAGGAACTGAAAAAGCTTCTGCCGCAACCGCGCGCCAACAACCCCTTGTGTGGGCTCTCCAGGTGAAGGGGGCGACTGTATGCAAGTGCAAAACTGCTGCCCGCGCGTAATGAGCGTGCATTTGAAACTATGGGCCGGGCTGCAGAACATAATCGGAGTCTGTCACGACGGGACATCGAGCCCTGCTCGTTTCAGCCAGTTTGATGCCTTTATTTTTTTCATAAGTAAACTCTACTCGCTGCCTACCGTGCCCGACTCTTTTTCTTTTGCGGTTTCTCCCTATCCTTCAGAGTGCAATTAAGCAACGCCTCACGTGCATGACAAGTCTCGGGATTTCTTTTTTTATTCATTTAATTTTTCTACTTGGCCGGCTTCGCTAGGTTCCGCCTCCGCCAAGAATCCATTTTTACCCTGAGCTGATACTCTCTTTTCAACCCCACCGCCTCCTATAGTTTTATCCCCAGAATGTCGAGCCACCCATACAGACAGAAAACAGAGGCTACGGCCATATACCCCACCGGCGATCTTCTTGAGGAGTTCAATCGTCAGGAGTCGTTGGAGATTGTGCATCCGTCCACGCAGCCCTTTGACGGGGTCGCTGTTTCCGGCCCGGCCCGTGAAGGCCAGGCTCTCTCATATCCGCAATTCGACAACACTGCAGACATCCTAGATGGCCCGCAAAGAAACACCAGTCCCTTGGGCTACATGGCCCAGAACTCGTCTCCGGATTCTTCCGTGACCACGTTTGATTCGCCCGCAGGCTCCAAAGTCTACAAAGCCTCGCACGCCACCCACCAGTCCTTGTCATCTTTACTGTCTTTCAACGACCTTAATGCATCGCTTCCCGATCTCAGTCAAAATGTGATCCAGCAGTATCTTGGCGAGAACGCGGCCTCGCATTTGATGCCCAGGATCAAGACAATTGACTTGTACAGAAAGAACGCAAAGAAGTCCAACGATCCGGCCGTTCTTTTTCAGTATGCTCAGTACATGTTGCAGACTGCTTTGCTTGTTGACCAAATGCCTACGAACTTGAGCGGTTTGGACTTGGCTTCGAAGGACAGCTCCCACAAGAAGTCCCAGCTGCAATCCAGCTTGAACCTCGACGACCCCTCTACTTCCTCTGCAAACTTGAAAGCCGATTTGCTCAAGGAAGCTCACCTTTACCTTAAAAAGCTCTCTGACAAGGGCTACATCGATGCGCAATATCTCTTGGGAGATGCGTGCAGCTCTGGCGTCTTTGGGAAAGTCGACAACAGTGCCGCTTTCAACCTCTTTTTAGCTGCGGCCAAACGTGGTCACACTGAATGTGCCTTCCGTACTGCTCATTGTTACGAAGAAGGGTTGGGAACCGGCAGAGACTCTCGTAAGGGTATCGACTTCTTGAAGATGGCTGCGTCCAAAAACCATCCTGCTGCAATGTACAAGCTTGGCATTTACTTCTTCAACAGTCGCATGGGTGTTCAGGACACTCAGGTCAACAAAAAGCTAGGCATCAAATGGTTGGAACGTGCCCTGAATGTGGCCACCGAATTGACCGCCGCCGCTCCCTATGAATTGGGAAAAATCTACTATGTTGGCTTCTTAGACATTCTCATAAAAGACCAAAAGTATGCGCTAGAGTTGTTTGCTCAAGCCGCTGCCTTGGGCAACGTTGAGGCTTCGGCAATCTTAGGTCGCCACTACGAGATGGGCGAGATTGTACCAGAAGATCCAAACTTGTCAATTCACTACTACACTAAAGCTGCATTGAGTGGCCACCCAGAGTCAATGCTCGCCATGTGTGCATGGTACATGGTTGGCTCCGAGCCACACTTACAAAAAGACGAGTACGAGGCGTTTGAGTGGGTGAAGCGTGCCGCAAATTGCAATCATGGCAAAGCTCAGTTTGTTTTGGCAAATTTCTACGACAAGGGAATCGGCTGCACCAAGGACTCGAAGGAATCCCAAGTGTGGTACATCAAGGCCGCAGAAAACGGCCAGGAGAAGGCACTCACCAGAATCAACGACAAAAACTTGGTTGCAAGCATAATGAAAAAGCAGAAGAAAAAAGGCCCGATCAAGCAAGCGACGCTGAGCGCGGACTTGAGTGCGCAAGAGAAAGACTGTGTAATCATGTGATTGGTGTTTTTCATACATAAAATTAGGGCAATTAATAAATTAGAGATAAAAGGTTCACTAACAGCGTTCAGATGCTGGTCACTTGATGCGCTCCCATTGCTTCAATTTATAAAGACGGAGCAGTGGCCGTAACTATGTGAGGGGAGTGCCTTTGATTTGAGGCGCAGCAAGCTACCGTTAAGGTTGTAAACGGAATGTGGCTGATCTGTTGGCGGGGTGTGTCTGCGTACAAGTAACCTTCCATGCATAAGAATATCCTACAAACGCCGAGCGGAGGTCGTCAAGAACGTGCCCTTCGCGAATATCGGCATCTAACGCGCCTTGTAAATAACGTCACTGTTTGGGTCTGCATATCCCCCTGAAAAGAAGGTTTATATACATGACCGCGCGGTTCATGGTACGCACATGTGGCAATTGCGAAAATAAAAGTGCCGGTATTACGCAATTGAGGTACATGCAGCAGCCTATTGCGGTCATTCGGGATTGTCCGCCTGACCGGCAACTGCCACAATTGCGTCGTTGAAACGTGGCCCTTGCAACCCATTTAGTATAAATACTCAGCATCATTGCCCCAGAGCTCAACAATTTCTATAACCTAAAACTCACATACAATGGCTTTCGGAAGAGACGACGACGACAACAACTACGGTAAGAACGACAACAACTACGGCAATGACAGCTACGGTAACGACAATGACTCCAGAGGAGGTCACAAGTCAATTGGAGACAAGATAAAGAGTGCTTTCGGTAAGGACTCGAACAATGACGACTCCTACGGCTCCTCTGGAAACAACGACTCCTACGGTTCTTCCAAGAGCGACTCCTACGGATCTTCCAACAGCGACTCTTACGGATCATCTAACAAGGACTCTTACGGATCGTCCAACAAGGACTCCTATGGTTCGTCTAACAGCGACTCGTACGGATCCTCTGGCAGAAACAATGACTCTTACGGATCATCCGGTAGAGACAACAACGACTCTTACGGATCCTCAGGTAGAGACAACAACGACTCTTACGGATCTTCAGGTAGAGACAACAACGACTCTTACGGTTCTTCCGGTAGGGACAACAACGACTCCTATGGGTCATCTGGTAGAAACAACGATTCTTACGGATCCTCCAACAATGACTCTTACGGTTCTTCCAACAATGACTCTTACGGTTCCTCTGGCAGAAATAACGATTCCTACGGTTCTAACGACCGTTACTAAACGGAAAAGTAATGAAGCTACGAAACTATGAAGCGACGAAATCTTGCTTAAATATAGCTATGCAATTAACGTTTTCTGAAATGTATCTGTGAGTCTCAGTAGCTTCTCGGCCGTAATCCTCGGCGATGCGACGGCAGAGCAGCTCAATCGAGCTTTGAATTAACGACTTTACTCGCGCGCTTGTTCAAGAGAGGAGATTTATGAAGATCATGAATCTCGGGATCTTTGGCAGTGATAGGGGCACTGCTTTCGTCTCCGTAGGTAACTGAATCTTTGCGTAGACCGTTTGCCGACGTCGGTTTGTGGCCCGTCTTCCTCTCTGAAAAAAAGGTATTTTGAGAGTCGGAATGGACACCGGGAATCCGGTGCAAGCCGTTACCTTTCTTGGAAACAGAGGGTGGTGAATGGAGCGGAGGCAGAAAACCCAATTCTTCTGGATCGAGAATTGAATTGTTCACGTGGTCGAAATTCAGAGCCTCATCTTCGAAATCGGAGCGAGGATCGATGACGGAGTCATCAATGCTGTCATTGTAGAGGTCTGCTCCTGGAGCAGCAGAGCGAAAAGATCTGGCATTTTCACTCCGAGAGATGCGCTTGCTGGCTCGAAGACTTCTAAGAGGGGAAGTCGAGATCCTTTTGTCGTTTTTTTCGGATTTGCGGATGTTCTCCTCATGCGTCCATTCAGAATCATTAGGAAAACGGTCAGTCACATCCTGTGATTCGCAATCAGCCGAAGAATGTGATGACGGTTTGAGTCGGGAATTGATAAAGTGAGATGTTGCTTCTTCAACAGCGATGTCGAAGTCCGAGCTAAGCAATGATTCTAGTCTCAGAACCACCTTGTTGGCTGCATTTATAACGTTTGGTGTTTCCGGATCTATCTTGCCGCTAGTTGCATCGAAGAAGCAAATGGAAATGAAGTCATTGAAGGACTCAGGGAGAAACTTATACTCGTCTAATTCGCCGATGAGATAATCTAATAGGATCGAGGAGTTCACAATGATATCTTTCTCTATGTCCTTCTTCAAGGATTCAAACATCGCGAGGTAAACTGTGCCTAGCTTGTCACTCCAGCCATCTAACTCGCGAAAGCGAGCCAACGAGAATTGCATGGACTTCTCTAGCGTATCATTGAGTTGAGAATCCATTTCGTAATTGCGTTCTAAAGCCACGACCTCCTGGTTGAACTTTTTGACCAAATGGTCCACTAGAAGTGATGCATTTTTGATGACACGTAAAGCACGATTCGAAGTACTCTTCGTTGCGTCTGCAAAGTCGTCTTTTCGAGGTGTCCATATCTTGACACCAGAGGTGGAATTGAGTATGAGCAGGAGATCATCGAGTTTAATGAGCAATAGCTTCCTTTTCGCTAGCATAAATACCTTATTCCACAAAGGAGAGCTTTGTTTATCCACCGACTGCCTTAGTTTCTCGATGTCGTTGAATACAGCTGTAATACATAGATCATACTGGCTTGTCACTGCCAGAGCAGCTGATTCTTTGACTGCATTTTCTCGTTCTCTGAGCTCGGCAATTTCCTGCCTTTGCTCCGTGATCATTTTGAGATATGATCCAACATGGCGGTCCAAGTTCTGCTGGTTGCGAATGACTTTGGTCTTGATCTCTTTGGCCCGATCCGCATACTTGAGGGTGTTAAGCGTCTCATCATAGTGTTTTGACAGCGGTGAGATACAGACAATCATGACTGTTTTGCAGTTTCCACCAAGCGAGAACTTTAGAAGCCTCGTGAGCTTCAGATCACGGTAAGGCACATGAGGTGGGCGCCGGCGTCCACTAGCAGCGCCTCCAGGCGCAGCGCACAAGGCATTTATGCAATTGCCCAAAGCCAAAAGCGACTTGTTGATGTTGGCACCTTCTGTGAGGCGCTCGCCACGGTTTTTTGTTGCAGCCGCCCGCTCGCTGCCAGCCAAGTCAATAATAGAAAGAGTGGCGAAGTTGTGTTCCTCTACCAAGTGGACCAGCCGGCTTGTTGACGAGACATTGATCTGTAAAACCGCGTGGGATCGCGACAGCGTCAAGTTGGCTTCTGTGGGAGAGCTTGTCCGGTTGCGGTTGCCCAAGAGAATCATCTCCATGACCTCGGAAACACACAGGGGCTTGTGCACGGAGAGATTCGACACAATGATGCGCTTCTTCGCGTCCTCGCGTAGATTGAGGTTCTTGTGGCTTGTCTCGGGGCAAAGCAAGTCCCGGATGGACTCATTGTAGATTTCCAAGAAGGAGACCGACACATCGAAGGCTCGCGTGTCCTGAAGCAGCTCTATCTTGCGGTAGAGTTCTTGCATGGTAAGGAAAATAATGCCGGGTTCTTCCACACTGCCCAGGATCGTGTGGGTTTTTCCACAGCCCGTTGCACCGTATGCAAAAACAGTTGCGTTGTAGCCTTGGAGAATGCTGTCGAGCAAAGGCTTCGTGGTGCGTTCAAACACTTGCTCTTGTGAGGCCTGTTCGTCAAAGAGATTGTCAAAAACAAACTTGTAGTCTTTGATGCGTGCTGAACTGCTCATTTGTGGAAACGACCGCCGCTGCATCTGACTGTATGGGTTTGTATCCTGAGGATCGAACACCAACATCTTCTCGTCCACAACATTGATGATTTTCCGGATGAAGTTCGGCTTGCGCTTCATGAGCTCGAGCTGCTGCTCCTCTTCATTGTGTCGCAACTGGCCGTCCGAGAAAAACACCCGCCCTGTGTTGTTCTTGATGATGAGCTTGTTTTCTTCGTCTCTGGTGAACGGGCGCACACGCACGGCAACTGTAATCGACGATTGTCTGGCCGCCATCACCACCTTTACCGCTTGAGCTAGCAATGAAACTCGAGACTTTCAGGATGGGTGCACCTTGCCCCGCAGGCGGTCCTGATTTGCACTTGCTCGTGGCCTTTGGAGGACGCTTGATTCTCACTCTTGTCAGCGATTGGGAGTTTCGCGAGACCCTGAGCTGATGTTGCTAGAACTGGGCGTCTGCCAGTACTGCTTGGAATCAAAAGCTAGATGGAGAGCGGGACCTAAGGTGGGGCCAGAGTTCTGTGTTCGAAGCGCCTATGTGACAGTGATATCTATGTGATTTGACGTGTCTGCGCAATGTATGCACACCGCCATTACAGAACAGTCTCTACTCCGCTGGATGCTTTTCATTTTGCTGGCTTGTAGAGAGGGTGGCGACCTCGTGAGTCCTACGTGGCGACAGACAGCGTTGTATGAATTTCGATTAATGAGTGGCATAATGCAGATCCGGACAGCATGAAGCATCACTTGAGTCTACGTACATCTTGCACTCTGGAAAACTGCGACACGACACCCCCGCCATCTGGAACAAGTGCAGCTCTAGTTTTCGGAATTGCCTCCGTTACCTTGGTTTCCCATGAACTGGCGGGCCATGTTTTGGATGTTGTCCATGCCGCCTTCGCCTCCCATGTTGTTTGCCATTTGGCGAAGCATTGGATTGTTCATCAAACCTTGCATGGCTTCCGGGTTGGACATCAAGTTTTGAGCGGCTTGCATTATTTGGGGGTTGTTCATCATGGCAGACAAGTCGGGCATACCGCCACCCCCGCCAAACATGGAGGACAAATCGGGCATGCCTCCGGCTCCTCCGAACATGGAGGACAAGTCTGGCATGCCGCTCGCGCCGGCGCCAGCACTGGCACTTGCATCTGCTCCTTCTTTTTTAGTGGAAGCAAGGTCTCCAGAGCCCTCATCTTTACTGCTGATAGAGCTCTCCAATTCCTCCTCCACTCTCTTCTTGGCTGTTTCGTAGCCTCTTTTCATGGGTTCAGATGGGGTCAGACCCTCAACTGCCATGCCGTTTTTGTAGGCCTCCATTGACTCCTTGGTGTTACCGAGTGCAAACTGGGCCAATCCTAATCTGGAGTACGCCTTCAGGAAATTAGGGTCCAATTCAATGGCAGCCTTGGCATCTTCCACGGCTTTGGCGTGTTGCGAAGCGGATGAGTAGGCGGCTGCTCTGTTCGACAAATAAACGACATTCGATGCATCCAAATCGATTGCTTGCGAGTACTTTTCGATGGCAAGCTTGAAATCCTTGGCGGCCATGGCCTTGTTACCTTCGGCTTTCAAAGCATCAGCTTTGGCCTTGGTCTCTGGGTCAGCGGCGGCCGCTTTAGGCTTTTGTTCAGAACTGGAGTTTTTGGGTCCGTCATTAACTAACTGCAACAAGCTCTGACCACCGAGCTTCTTGGACACAATTTCCTTAGCTTCATCCTTGCCCACTTCGAAAGCATCAGCAATACAGTCTATAGCCACGTCAATCGATTCGGAGAATTCCTCGTTCACTGTTTTGTCGGCCACGCTCGACTCCAAGAAGTTTATTATGGCTAAAGCCAAATCCTTTTGAGAAACTGCCATATTTCCTTTAGTTGGTGCTACCTTCTTCGATTAAAACTTAAACGTGGCGTGGACTTGATTTATTCTTCGCTCGCCAGCGAGACCCCTCTATGTGGTGCACGGATGTTCCAGAAGCTTCTGAATGCTGCTGCATGCTTGCAGCTGCCATAATTCTAATCACAGAACCATCGATTCAAGAGCGAGGTTAGATTACCCGTGGGCCTCGGGCATTATGCATTCAAAACCATGAATGCCTTGCGGCGGTAGGACTCCCAGAATCATGATGGTGCGTATCGCGCCATTAGTCCCCTAGCCCGATACACTCTAAAATAATCAAATTAGTTCGTGATTTTGATGGTGGTCGGGAACATGCTTCTTAAGCTCTCGTGCCTGTTGTGTAAGCTCAACATTTCTATACCTGGCAGAAGTCAAGGCTTTTTTCGTAAATTGTTTGATGCCAAGAGTTAGAAATTTGGAGCGAAAGGTGAGGAACTGTGAAATCTCTCCTGCGAGTAGCTCGTGACTCGCTTTCAAATCCATGCTGAGGTCAGAGATTCTGTGTACTTCTTCTGATTTGGTAGCTAAGAGTCGCTTGTATTTAGCTCTTTTAGAGTCACCCAAACCCAAGTTGTAGAGTATTGACTCGGTCTCCTCTTTGAACTCCTCTTCAGCAGGGAGAGGTTCGATAGTAAAAGCCGTTTGGATCGAATTCTCCCCAGGATGACGACCTCCTGTTCTTGACTCCGTATCATTATGAGAGCTGTTTTCAGCCGAGCCAGGCCTTGTGTTGTCTTTCAAAAGAGCGTTACCCAAAGCGTGAAGTTCCAGGTTCATTGCTCTGATTCTCTTGTATAACGTATCCCACAAATGAAGCTTGCCAAATAGAAGATCACAATTCCGAAGAATCAGATCCACGCAGGACTCAATCCAGCTAAGATGGTTGTAAAAAACCTCATACGTCAGGTCGATTTGCCTCACTTCCACCGATTGAAGAGTAGTGGCTGCAATCTGAATGAGGAACGAGTCAACGCAACTCCTCTCATCGTTTTGCTTAAGTTTCCCACACGCAACCAAGTTGGTAAGTCTTCTTATCACTCTCTTGTATCCTGTCAAATCCTTTTTTGAATAGTCCACAAAAAAGTAGATTTCTTGAACTTGAGTTTGGCTGAGATGAATCATATCAGGCGGGTTTGTTGACATTGTCTCAACTAGGCTAGCTTTGGAAGACTCGTTCACCATTTCAAAAATCAGACTTTCACCCGACTTCTCCTCGGAAAGCTTCTGTATTAAGTGCTTGAATACTTTCTGCTTTTGTTCTGTGACGAAGCCCATCGACAGAAGAAACATATTAAGGTATTCTATAAGTCTGTTTATCTTGTACTTGAGATTCGTGGGGTCCGAACTCTCTAGCTTAGGAAAATTTTGCCAGAATCTGTCATCCACAGGTAAAAAAGACAACGGATTCGACAACTCGAAAACCTTCAATAGCTTTCGAAATTGACTCAATTTGACAAACTTCGACACATATTCACCGTGTGATTGATGAAAGAAAATTAAATTTAGAACACAGTCTTTGGCAGTTTGATCAAATTTGCCACTGATTATAGCAGCGTTAATTCCGTACTCAGCGGGAAAATAGTATGTGAAGAACTTTCGGACAACACAATCTCCCATTTCGTTGAATACCTTGTCAAACACGCTACTTTGATTCTTCTTCAAAGCAGAAAGGCTATAGTAGTCCAGGAGATTGTAATAGTTTTGGTGATCCTCTTGGTCAAAAACAAGCCTGTTATCATTGAGTAACTCCTTGAGATTCTCTAATCTATTGTAGCGAATGTACAAAGATATCGGAGTTAAGAACTTGTGATTCGACTCGTTGACATTTATCGTGTCGTCATTGTTGGACAAGATCTGCGACTCGGCAAGCCCTTTTGACATTGCGTGGAGGAGTGTGTTCCCGGACACATCTGTGTGCTCGTTGTAAGAAACGCCTTGAGACTGGGCAAAACCGAACCCTAGGGTAATCAAGTCACGATAGTGAGGGTGATCATAACAGCGACAGAAGCTGAACAATGGCGTATGGGACATCTTGTCTTTTAATGACCATTTCACATATTTACCTACTTTTTTCAACGCCTCAAGGTTATGTGATAGGTAATGGCCAACACAACGACCCTTCTTGTCTTGAAGATTGATGTAGGTAGCGAATTCCTCTGAAGACAAAGATGTGAGCAACAACTCAATTAGGGCATTAATGATTTCTTCGTTCTCTTCTTGCAATGCAAACATCAAAAGGGTCTGATCAGTGGTTGTATTCATATCAAAGACGAAGTCTTCGATGAAGACGAACGGCCGAGTTTTCTCGACAAGAAGCTCGAATACGGAGAAGTTGTTTGCACGAATGGCAATGAACCAAAAGCTTTCGCCATTGATATTCTTGCTGTTGAGAAAATGAGATCGTGGAAGATTTGATCCTTGGGTCCCAAAAGTACTGGCAGTTTGCAAAAGTAGCTCCTCGACTTTGTTGTAGTCACTCTTTTGAATGGCGTACCAAAAGTCATAGTTCTCTGCGGATGCTTTCGATTCTTTGATCGAGGATCCTTGGAAATGATAAACCACGGCTTCAAAGTTGGATAAGATGTAGTTGGTGTAACCCTCATCAGTGCTGTCATGGGCTGTAGTGGCCGACAGGTTCTTTTGGGAAAGCCCGAAATTCTGTATGTAAAATAAATGGCACTCGAGGTTCTGCACTTTAGAATGGATCACAACCATGATTAGTAGACCTATCAAAGTATCTGCGTCAATGGTTGGAGAGGCATTGTCGCCTCCAATAGATTGTGTGAGCTTGGCTATGGTAAGCTTTAAGATGTTTGTTTTCTCCCTGGCGTTGGAGATCTTGGGTTCTGAGAGCTCCGAGAAGATCACAATAGCCTCCTGTATTCTCCGATAGAGGACATTGAGTATCCATGGCTCGTCCGCTGGAATGTCCAATTGATTCAAAGAAAGGCACAGAAGGTCTTTGTAGATCAGCGGGGTGAGATTAATCCTTGGAGGCTCTTCAAGTTCAGCAACGGCTTCACTGGTCTCCGGGACCAGATTGGATGCAGCAGGGCTATTGAAGCGAAACACTAGGAGGGACCAGATGCGATCATGAACATTGAGCTCCACAAACTCGTGGACTAGCCTATTCAAATCAAGGTCGGGGTTCTTCATGGTGAGCGACGTCAAAAGGTTATAAACGCGGTCACCTTCCTGAGTCGAAGAGTTGACCACAGACTGCACTATTCTGAAAGTCTCGGCGACCATGGTGTTGAAAAGAGCCAGAGCGTTGGTGAGGGAGGCCTTCTCTTGCTTGCGATTGCGGAGGTCCTGGTATTTGGGATTGTTGTGGTGGAATAGAGCGTAGAATTTGGGTGCCAACGGGCGAGAGAGGGCAGGGAAGCTTCGTAGCAAATCGGTGAAGGTTGCTTGCTCCGGCTCCACGTGTTTTGCAGCGCTCTTTTGCAGAACGTGGGCCGCTGGACGTGTTCGTATCGGCACAAGCGCCTCTGCCGGCAGTAGAGGCGTAGGCTCGCCAACAAGCAAGTCGGAAATGTAGATGCATTGGTAGACCGCCCCACGGGGCAAGTACGGAGCAAACACCGGCACGCGGTCAAAGGCTAGTACGTGAGCCTTGACTGAGCGGCGGAACCCCTTGCCCGAAAAGACACAGCCGTGCTTGAGAAGAAGCTGCTTGCCACTGAGAGTGGTGTATATGTGCGGATAGGACTTTCTGGCGGCCGACGCAGGCAGGGAAGAGGAGAAGCCCGAGGCATTGCGAATAATGTGGGAGCGGATGAAGTCGTCGGTGAGCGATTCAGACTCGTCAAGACATCGGGCAGGCGGCACCAAGATGGTGATAAGGGCATGTTCCTGGAGCTCCTGTATGAGAAGGCCCCGCTTCTCGAGTTCCGGGTTGTTGAAGAGCACATTGAGGAGCGGGTTGTGCAATCTCGGTAGGTGGAACACCTTCATGGAGGAGAGGGCCTGGAAGTCGTGGGGCTGGTTGGGATTGGCCTGTTTCAGAAGAACTAGACTGAAGTGGGTGTTGGGTTTGACACAGGTGTTCGCGGCGCAGCGTGTTGCAGTATGTGGGGATCAAAAGAGCCAGACAAGCCAAGAAGCGGCAACGGCAATAGGGCTGGATCACGTGCGGTGCTTACTTTCCACCACGGCTTGCACTTGATTCGTATTCTGAGACGTTTTGGCCGTTTTCGTGACTCTTAGACCGCTTTTCGTGACTATTTGACCGTATTTCGTGACTTTGGTCTGCAAGGCCTGGATGGTGGGAAAGGGCACAGCCAAGGTCCTGCACAGCGCCAGGCAGCCCTTTGCTCTAATCAGGTTGCGGAGGCAGATACTTGCCTGATTCTTTTGGGTGAAGCCGGCTTTGGTGTTAGAAGAGAACAAGTCGTGTGGTTGGTTCTGAATTGTTTAACTGGGCGGTGGCGTGTATTTTTTTGTTGCTGTTTTTTTGGCAACTCTGTGCTGCTGTCCTCCGAATTATGTATGAAAGTGACCATGAGCGTCCAAACTAGCAACCATCATCCATGTGATCACACCGGAGATAAGAAACGAACCAGGCAAATTGGTACTGTGAAAAAGCCACAAATGCAAAAACCCTTGAGCTAAATAAGTAAGATTATGCCATTATTTAAATGCCCATCTCAAGTGGAAATACTGTTTCTCGGCCCATCAACCTTAGTAAGCCACTAGAGCCACTGGTCGACGGCCTGCCAGGTTAAAAAGACCAGAAAGAACGATTTTATCAATCCGCAGCGGATATTGAATTGGTGTCTGTGAGCACCTGGTTCTCCTGGACCCAGTATACCACAGGTGACCCAACCATCAAATGAAATCGAATCTTCAAAAATCGAATCCAAAAATCGAGTTCAAAAAATCGAATCAAAAACCGAAATCAAAAAGTCAAATCTTCAAAACCGAATCTTCGAAAATTCGAATCCAAAAGAAATCCCAGCTCTGAACCGTATCCCGGAGTTCAAACCATCGACCGATTTAAGTTTTTTAAAGGCACGATGCAAAACACCCGCCAGACTTGGGTGCAGAAATTAGCCTAGTTGTTCGTCACCGCCTGATTCATCTTGGCTCTGGTCCGAAAGCGACGTTTCCAACAAGACATTTCCCAAGCGGTCGACCACCGCATCCTTCTGGATCACATTTCCCAAATTATCGTACTCCACACTGGCACTGTCATCACCGCTCTCGTCCAGACTGCTGCCCTCAGCATCTGCGCCGCCTCGGTTGACATTCCCCATCATCCACAAATCCTCGTCGTGCCCACGAGCTTTGCGCTCCTTGACCTCGTTCTCCAACTTGACCATCCAGTCGTTCTGAGCCTGCTCCACGGACGCCGAGTCCAGACAAGCCGCGTAGACCTCAAGAAGCTCGCGGTTGATCTCCAAGAAAGTCAAGCCCCAGGAGAAATTGCCCAAAAGCTCTTCCGCAAGCTCAAGCTCTCCGACAATGGCAAAACAGGCGGCAATGGCCTCCACGCAATTAAGCTTCCATGGCCGGCCATAATTGACTGTGTTTGCTGCCACCAAGTAAGGCAACAACCGCTCGTTTTTTCCGCCGATTTTGCTGAAAGGAATCTCGTCTAGGCGTGCCCACGAGCACTCCACCACTGCAGCGCCGCACGTCATGACAAGCTCGTGGTCATCAGGGCATACTGTGGACTTCCCATCGGGCGAAATCACGACGCCCGAGAATTTCTGGCCCACCCGAAGATTCTTGATATACCCCAACCGCTCGAGCTTTTTCCCCGAACATCGTTTGGGGTCACAGTGGTCAAAGTCCCACATGGCTAGTTTTACCGGAAACTTGGTTTCTGCCGAGGCGCTTTGGGAACCGGCTTCTTGGCGGCCCCGCCGAATATGGTGCTGTTTGGACTTGTGGCCATTTGAGGTCTTTCCTTTTGCGGCCCGCTCTTCGCTAGGCTTGTTTTTTCCCTTCCCCATTGTCAATTCGGAAAGAGATGTACAACTACGGGATTCGCTTAAGCACCATCGCGATGGACGCGGGTCACGTGCGCCGCGGGCGAGATGGCATCTTCTACAATACTAGCCCAGCTATCCATATACATCGTTGTTGACTATTAACTATCCCATTAGGCCCGAAACCGGCGTGGCTGAGCCTGTGTAATCTATTCTTTTTTTTTCTTTTTTCTTTGTTCTTGTTCCGACTCGATGTTCTGTCTTTGCCGCACGCAATGTTAGGCCCCAAGGCGCATACCAGATGTTCAGGGCCCCAGCAAATCCCACAGCTCGAGACGGGATTGAGAACGCGGCTGGCATATAGCAGCAGGCCGCTCAGAAGTCCTCGTCGAAGGAGAAAGCATTGCTGGCGCTCTTGGAGTCGTTGTGGTTGGCCATGACACCAGCCTTCTGGTAGTCGGAGACTCTCTTTTCGAAGAAGTTGGTCTTGCCGGCCAAGGAGATGTTCTCCATGAAGTCGAATGGGTTGGTGACGTTGTAAACCTTCTTGTTGCCCAAAGCGACAAGCAATCTGTCGGCGCAGAACTCAACATACTGGCACATCAAGGAGCAGTTCATGCCCAACAAGCTGACGGGCAAGGAGTCGGTGAAGTAGTCCTTCTCGATGGAGACGGCCTCGGTGACGATTCTCTCGACGACCTCGGGGGCGGGTCTGTTCTTCAAGTGGGAGAACAACAAGCAGGCAAAGTCAGTGTGCAAGCCCTCGTCACGGCAGATCAACTCGTTGGAGAAAGTAAGGCCGGGCATCAAGCCCCTCTTCTTCAACCAGAAGATGGAGGCAAAGGAGCCGGAGAAGAAAACACCCTCGACGGCGGCAAAGGCGACCAATCTCTCGCCAAACAAAGCCTCGTCGTCGCTGATCCATCTCAAGGCCCAGTCGGCCTTCTTCTTGATGCAGGGGATGTTCTCGATGGCGTTGAACAAGAAGTCGGCCTCCTTGGGGTCTTTGATGTAGGTGTCGATCAACAAGGAGTAGGTCTCGGAGTGGATGTTCTCCATCATGATCTGGAAGCCGTAGAAACACTTGGCCTCGGGGATCTGGACCTCGCTGGAGAAGTTCTCGACCAAGTTCTCGTTGACAATGCCGTCGGAGGCCGCGAAAAAGGCCAACACGCGCGAGATGAAGAACCGCTCGTTGTCGGTCATCTTGTTGTTCCAGTCACTGATGTCCTTGGACAAGTCGATCTCCTCGGCGGTCCAGAACGACGCCTCGGCCTTCTTATACATCTGCCACACCTCGTGGTACTTGATGGGGAACAACACAAACCGGCGCGTGTTTTCAATCAACAACGGCTCCTCCTTCTCCAACTCCTTCAACCGGTTGCGCTCGGCCGTGTGTGCGCTCAAGAACTGCTGGTGCTGCGCCACGGCCTCCTTGATCTCGGCCTCGACCTTGCTGGACTCGATGGCGCCGCCCTCCTTGATGTGGGCGGGCCGCACAATGTCCTTGGGTTTGGCGTTGCTGGCGGCCAAAACGGCGTCCTTGCCGCCGAGCGACTCGTGGCCAAGCTCGGCGTCCTTGGCGGCGGCCTCGGCCGCCAACTTGTCGGTCAAGGCGCTGCCCTGGATGTTGCTCATGTCGAGCGAGGAGATCTTGCCGGTCAAGCCGTTGGTGGGGGTTTGTTGCACGGACATTGGGTTGCGGTGGGGGCTGGCGACGGGTCGGTGTGGGGAAGACGGCGACGCGCGAAAAAGACGGATGGGCTGGGGAGAAAAGTGCGCAACGGCAGCGGCGGGCAGCTTTATATAGGAGACGCGGTGCTTGCAGAATCCGAGTTCCGGCGGTGGTTTGTTTTGATGGCCAAGAAGCCCAGGAAAAATTTCGCGATGCGTCGGCGGTATGCGCGTGACGGGGACGTGTGCGCGTCAGAGGCCACCCACGTGACGCGCCTTGCGCGCTCCCTGTCCCGTCGGCGCCCGCCTGTGTGCAGTGCCCCGTCGTTGCTCTTATGCTCTGGTCGCTGGCGGCCCGTTCTTTTTCCTTCGGCTGGCCACTTCCCTGCCTTTGATGGAGGCGGCCCGTCTCGTGCAATTACCCAGACACCTTGAGTGCCGCCCTCCGATTGGATGGCTTGGGGCTGTGGGTGTGCATCCTGAGAGGGTGGCTGGCTGGCCGGGTGGTATTGACATCCGGGCTCAATGGAGCAAGAGGGAAGCGCGCGGCGCGTCTGGGAGGTGGCGCTCGCGCGCGCGGTGCAGGCGTGGTTGCTGCCTTGGGGGTCGCGTTGCGCGTGTATGCGCAACAAACGCGTGCTCCGTGACGGGTCCACTTCCGTGTGACGCGTGCGGTCCTGTGACTGGTTCCTGGCGCCTGATGCCGGCCCCGGCCGTGCCTTGCCTGGTCTGCACACTTGTGGTTTGTTTACCTTGAGGATGCGCGCAGGTTCTACGGTTGAGATGTCATCTGATCTGGATGCGGGCCTGCGTACTGACCTGCCCTTTCGATGGGGTACTGATTTGGGCCATCTTGTTGTGGGTCGATCCTGGTGTTTTCGGAAGGCCAAGATGTGTTTCTATGGGACTATCTTTTTGTTTCTGTTTACGAGGCGTATTCCGGTCATGGCCTGTTTCTGTGACTTTCTGGTATACACGACTCGAGCCATTGGGAGGTGTTGCTCGTGCGCATCGCTGGGGCTGCACTGATGTGCTTCTCAGCAGGTGTGACTTGGACTTCTTGTGACTTGGACTTCTTGTGAAGTTGTGACTCTGTGACTTTTAGACTTTTGGACTTTTGCTAAGAATGACCGTGACTGTGAATTTGGGACTTTCTGGTTCTTTTTCTGACCGACTTGATTCTACTGATCTGAGTTGTGTACTGCCTATTCGGCTAGATTAGCGGGCCCTTGTCATGCACAATCCTTCTCCGCAGTCGCGCCTCGCCTAACCTATGCATGTGTAACATGCTCCTAGCCATCTCCAGGCTCGTAGTCAGCCAGTCTTGCAGCTCTCGGCCGTCTACATCCCATCTTTCCATATCTGCCCATTCAATTACCGTACAGACGCAAAGGTATGGCCTTGCGTTCCTCCTGAACAAAGTATGACCCTTGCTTGTCATCGCTGGGCGTGGGCAAGTCCATAATCGGGTGGAGGTTCAGCGACACGCGGCGTGACTTATCTTGCCCCAACTCAATCGGCGTCCCCAACATGTCCGCGCCTTGGCCATTGCTGGCTCCAGTGGTAGGCTTGTAGTTCGAAGCATCTTCATCCGACGTCATTCGCTTCAATTCCTCGTCCGGTGATCCTCGGAGCTGCGAGAGGTCTCTTCCGGGGCTACCGATCCGGGCTCCATTCTGATACGGCGACTCCCCAAATTCAACGCTGCTTTCCGGTGACGCATTCTCCACCGATCTAAAAAGATCATTGATGTTACCGGCTCCCCTGAAGTTTCCATCTCCCTGCTTGCAGCTCAAGTACTCTTTGAAGCATTCACGCCACCCGTGCTCGCCCCAGCCTTGCAATCTGGCCGTGTCAAAGTTGGCCGCCACAACTCCAAACCCGTCTTCGCTGTCCAAGTAGCAGTAGTGCGGTAAAGACGGCAACCCAAACAATAACGAATTTGGGTCCTGTTTGTTGCTGCTGAAGTGGTCGGGGCGCCCATACAACTTGAACGCATCAATGATATGCACAAAGTTCCGGAGCATGATCTCAATCGCTGACACACCAGGGTGCGCGTCTGGCATCAAGTACAAGTAGCTCGTTGTCACAAAGTTGTTCACGGCCTGTTTCTTGAAAAAGTGTCCGTGTTTGGAGGGCAGCCCAGGCGCCAGTGAGCCATTGCCTTCAGGGTTGGGAGAGGGGGCATTGACGAAGAAGGAAGACGCGGAACTCACTGATGTGGCCCTTGAGCGCGTAGCAAATTGCCCTTGAGGGGGTGGCGCTTGGAATGAGCTGAGCGATGAGACTGAGTTTGGTCGAGATATCTTCTTGGGTGAGGTTGGTGTGGCGCTTCCCGACATCACCGTACCATCACCGCTGAACAACAGCTCGAACAGCTTGCTCACAAACACTTCACCCTCTAGCTTCATTATCAGGTTGAAATCAATCATGTGGTGGTCTTCGGGGTAAACATTGTAGGCTGAGTTAACCTGGTTCACGTAAAGAACCAAGTTTTTCTTGGTAAGCTTCTCAGATGTATACATTTCCACCCGGCCGTTCTTCTTGTTGTCTCCCGGAATGATCGCCATGAAGACCTTGATCCACCGATTCGAGATTTGGGGCAACCTCAAATTGCACCACTCAAATCGAGTGAACCGCTTCTTATGCGCTAGGAGTGTGTACACATCCGAAAGTTGCGGCCCTTTCAACGACAATATGACTGCAGTGAATGCCTCGTTCAAAGATGTCTGCTCGAACTTGGCCAAGTGCAATGCAGAAAGCCATGTGTACATCTCGGTAGAGTCCTGGAACCGGAGGCAAGTCAGATTGTAGTCATAGTCCTGCATGATCATAAGGTCGTACAAGGACTCGTCATCATCGACGTACGTGTTGGAAGGCACGATATTGCAATCCTGTATGTTCAAGTACCTAGGCTTGGTCGCCCCAAGCACCCAGATCGAAAGCTCAGTGCCAGTAAGGGTAGCGTCAGCGCTCAACCAGTCTGTGCCATTGGCGGCCAAGATATTCAACTGCCCAGCAGCGTACTGCCTCAACCTCTGCGCATTGGACAAATTGACAACAGGCAGCAATTGGTGTGGAAGATCCGTGATGATAGCACGCAGCCGGTTACGAAGCGTCTTCAGCGGAGTGAACATCTGATTGAGTCCACCAGGTATCGTGCTCGACCCTGAGAGGACCCGGGAATGCCGGATATATGATGCAGGGGGCATACGGGTGAAGGAAGAGGCAGATTTTATGCTCAAAGGTGATGAGGGCAACGACAGCGGAGGCTGGTCTGTGTTGATGCGTGGCGGACGCAACTTGTTGCGAGTTGAGGAGGCGCCGGACTGTGTTGCTGGAGGCGCCAACGTTCGGTCCAAGTACTCATCGACCAAGCTTGGGTAGGAGTCTGATTGTGCGACTGCCGAAGACGACGAGGCAAACGGAGAAGGCGACGCATCTCGTTTGCCGTCGGGAGTCAGGATTGTTTGCAATTTGGGAAGCAGAATAGAGGAAGGTGGCTTTGCGAGCGAACCACTAGACGAGGATAGAGTGCGGGAGGAGCCGCTGGCGGGAATTCCGGAAGGAGCCTGACGCGGCTTCGAGGCCAGGGGACCGCTTGGATTTTGTTTCACGGTTGGCTTCTGTTTCACGGTTGGCGCCTGTTTCACGTTTGAGCTCGGTTTCAGCTTGAAGGCCAAGGCGGCGGCCTTTTGTGCTCCAGCACTGCCGTCCTTCTCAGGCACCGGGGGCCGGTAGTCGGCCTTCTTTGCTTTTGGTTCTTTCCGCTTGCGGAATAAGGAGAATACCATGGCGTGGTAGAGTGGCACGGGTCAGTTGGATAAGGAGAAAAACCCAAACGGAAAAGCGACGGACTAGAGCGAAGTAGCGGAGGTTGTTATCGGGAAATCTGCGACCGAACGCTCCCTTTTTTTTTCGTTGCTTGGCGGCGAAACAAGGCTGAGACACAGGACAATGTTTTAGGTAACACAGCAACAGAGCTCAGGCGTTGGGATTTTGACTGGTTTTGTCGGAGCTTCTGGAGGAAGAAACGTTTAAGACAAAAAATAAAGAATCTATAGCAGCAAGCACTAGTTTCCACGGCCGATGATCGATGCGGGCGCTGCGGCTAATTACTGCGAATTGCTGAATTGCTTAAGCTGTGAAAGGGCGGGCTGCTTGCAGATGAAGAGAAGGAGGAAGCGGGGCTAGATTTCGAGACAGTTACGGAACTGTTCATAACACACACGGTTGCTTTGACAGCTGACGGGACCGGAAGATGGGGTATTTTAATAACGTTTGCCACTCGTTCATGTGCACACGATCCTTGGGGTTTCTAGCCTCAGTTGCTCCGGTACGGGCCTGCATGTAGGCCCAAGCGAGGCTAAGCTCCCGCTCCATTGAGGGCGGCCCAGACAGCGGCCTGGAGACGGGTGGCGCGGCGCCCGGGGCTGGGGGCGGGTTCGTTTCAGGCCCGTTTCAAGTGCATCGCAAGCGTGTTTTATGCCTGTCGCAAGCGTGTTTCATGCCCGTTTCAGACGTGCATCGTTTGTGTCTCGGGCCTGTTTCACGCGAGGCCCATCGCGAGGCTCGAAGCGAGCAATATTGTGTGTGCATCGAGCGGCAGTTCGCAGCACTTGCCAAGCAGGCCGGTCTCGGGCACTGACGCATCTATGTGCACGCACACAATGGCCCGCTTCCCCTCTTTGGTGCGGAAGTGTGTTTCCCAGGCAACCATTATCTATGGGGCCTTTGACATCATACAATGCGGGGACATTGTTCTGGTACAGAGCACGCCGGGCAACCATGGAAGATAACACACTGTGTGCAGGCCCGATCATCGCTGCACAGCCCCGTGCGCCCAGCCTTCGCACAATGTCGTGGTGCGAAACGAGCCCTTACGCCACAGCCTACTTGTAGCCTGATACGTTGCTATGACGACCCCTTGTCTTTATGCAGTACGCAGTTGTGGCAGCACCAAGGCCGAAAGCGGCCGTTGGGACGCTGGCGGGGAGGTCACGTGCGCAGATGGTGTCACGTGACCACACCGCTGCGCGCAGCGTGCGCTCACTAGGGTGACATGTGACTCGTCACGCGGCCGCCGTTGTCCTCGTGCCGGACCTCGCGACCTCAGTTCACTTGATTGCCGCCGTGCGTTGCACCCACGGCCTTCTCCGAGTATACCACCAAGTTCACGACAGAAAGCAACTTCCCGTTTCCGCCGCCTGGCCGATTTGCTCCATGATGTAGCAATGACCCGCCAGTGGCACGCTCTGTGTCCGCATCTTTCCGTGGTCGTTCAAGCCATTACTTAACCCTGCCTCGTATGGCCTAATCGTAAGACCGGCGGTCGGCGTAGATCTCATCAGAAGCTACTCCAAATGAATTCAGAATTCCTAGTAAAAATTTCTTGTGGAACGTGAGTGATGAAATTGGTGAGTGATGAAAATGGTCAGAAAGCGGCCCGCCGGTGGTCGCACCATGTCTCAGCATGGAAAACGCGCACCGTGCACCCTGCAGTCCGTAGATGGGCCACCACCGTCGATACCCTAAACTCCAAGCCAGCATGAGGGGTATTGTGACATGTTCAGGCACTCTCGATGGACCAGTGCATGCCGGTGTTCCTGCGTCCGAGTGCTGGTTTAGTGGCCTGTTTTGGTGGACTGTTTGGTGGACTGTTGTGAGGTACGTTTGGTGGACGGGTGTGTAGAATGCGTCTCAAAAGCCCGCACTGCTTATCGCGGTAGACGCTCTCCACACCGGCGCGCCGCTTAGGTGCAAATTGTTGCTACCACCTGATTCCACAGTGTTTATAACTGGAGGAACATCGACGTTTGCAGATTTTCAGTAACTCAGAACCGCAAACGAGTCTCCACCCTTCGTCACGTGCTAGACAGCTCAAGCCCATCTAAGGCCAGACATCCTCATCCTTTTGATCTCGCCTTCTCAAAAATAGGCTAGCCAAGAACCCCCTGAATTCTTTGGACCAGGCTCTGATTCTTTCAACTTGACTCTGATTCCTTGGACCCGACTCTGATTATTTGGACCCGACTCTGATTCTTTGGACCCGACTCTGATTCTTTGGACCCGACTCTTGACCGTCCATCGCCTTTCATTCTGAAATGCAAGATCAACACAAGTCCCACAGCGTCACGTGGAGGCTCGGGTGGGCTACGTTTCTTGCGTGTCTCAGCACACTCCAGTTCGGCTTCCATCTTTCCGTCTTGAATGCTCCACAACAGATCTTGTCGTGTAAGCTCAGTTACCCGGGACCATACGACTCCTACCACGACAACCCCTGGTCCAACCTCCATCGTGCCCAATGTATACCCATGGGCCTGTCGGAATTGGCTTCCCTCAACACAATGTTCACGGTCGGCGGGCTTGTGTCGTCGCTGCTCTTGGCATCCAAGCTGATTACGGCAAGCCTCGGCAGGAAGCAGTTGCAGGCCTTGGCGGCGCTTCTCTTTTTCGCTGGGTCGGCTTGCATCGCCCTTGCTAATTCTGTTGGGGCCCTCAATGTGGGACGAGTTCTCACGGGCCTAGGTGCTGGCTCGTGTATGGTTGTGGCGCCGATTCTCATCAACGAGCTCACACCGTTCAATCACCGAGGTCTCATGGGCTCGTTGCTTCAGTTTGGCGTCCCCATTGGAATTCTATCTGCTCAGCTTATCGCGTTCCCTTGGAGTAACGACGACCAGTGGCGGAACATCTTCGTGTTCAGTGCGTTGTTGGCACTTGCCCAATTCGTTCTTCTCTTCACGACCGTTGAGTCGCCGAAGTGGTTGGTTTTGAACCGGGGTGACGTCTCTGGGGCCAGGTCAATCTTACACACACTACGGTCGGACAAGTCGGCCACCAATGGCGAACTCATGCACTGGAGACGTCTTTCGTGTGCGGCGCCGGCGCCAGAAACCGTGGCCAGCAAGCTCTCGGAGTCTGCTTTGGAGTCTGGAGACGCAACAGAAAACACCTCCCTCTTGGATTCGGAGCTAGTGCCCAACTTTCTCCGCCCTCGACGGGGGTCCATCGATCCTACCGAATTAACGCTTTTGGAATACATTTTTTCGGCCAAGTACAGAAATGAGTGCATTGCCGTGGTGCTTATCATGACCGCACAGCAGTTGAGTGGTATGAACGCCATCACGTTCTACGGTGTTTCCGTGGTTTCCAACATTCTTCCAAACGGTATCAACGTACTTTGGCTCACGCTGGCCTTGGCACTCACCAATGTTTTGGCGGCATTCACTATTTCACCTTGTTTCGATCGCTGGGGGCGCAAACCTCTCTTGCTCTTGTCAGTGGCTGCAATGGCCTGTGCGTCCGTTGTCATATCCACAGGGCTTCTACTTGGATGGAACTACGTGGCTGCTTTCGGGTGCTTTGCCTTTATCGTGGGATACTCCATTGGTCTAGGCCAGCTCCCGTTCCTTATGACGTGTGAGTTAGCAAGCCATGAGTCAGTGGGCCTCGCCCAGTCGCTAGGCACCATGTTCAACTGGCTTGCCAACAGCGCAATTGCGTTCCTCTTTCCCCTCCTCAAGGATAGCGTCGGCGACTCGGTTTTCTTTGTTTTCTTTGGGCTAGGCGTCGTTTTCTTCATCGCTATCGCCAAGCGGGTGCCGGAGACAAAGGGCAAGTTTGAATACGAGGATGTATGGCGCGGCTACTAGCCATGCCCGGGCCTATTTTTGCTGCGTCTTGCGCTCTAGTGATGATGCAATCTCTTCTTTCAAACACGCTGGCCTGTTCCTCTGCATGTGACCCGGCGCCGCCAGCAGAAAATGCTGCATCATTCCGGGGAATGCGAACGTTTTGCATGCAGCACCGGTACCTGTATGTGTCGTCATCGTTTTCTCTCATAATTCTTCTGTGCGTTGTATGCACACAGGCCTCCACCGCCCTTCTCGACTGCCCTTGACTATAAATACCAGTGCCACGCGCCGATATTGCCCCAATATTTTATTGTAACCTAGTTGCGGGAACAAGCTAGAAAGAACATTTAAATAAGTTATACATCATGGTCAATTACAAAAAATGGCTCGGCGAGCTTGACGACAACACCAACCTTGGATCACTTTCGATTCCAGGAACACACAATTCCGCTGCATGTCACACAGCATTGCCCTCGGTGCAATGCCAAGGGGCTTCTGTCACAGACCAGTTGGAGAACGGTGTCAGATTCCTTGATGTTCGTGTGGGACACTACCCCTTGAAGTCGGGTGAGGATGCAAACGAGTTGACTGTGGTCCATGGCAACTTCCCGGTCAGAATTCCCTTCCCAAAGAAATTGACCGACACATTGGATGAAATCTACGACTTCCTCAAGGCAAACAAGTCTGAGACGGTGATTGTGTCGATCAAACAGGAGGGCACTGGAGAGTGGGACAACGACAAGGACGAGTTCGGAAACTTGTTCTGGAAGAACTACGTCAGCAAAGACAAGGACATGTGGTACTTGGGCCTGGACTTGCCACGCGTGGGAGACGCCAGAGGAAAAGCCGTCTTATTCAGAAGATTTGGTGTCAAGAACGACGACTTGAAGAGCAAGTTTGGTTTCGACGCAGCCTCGTGGAAGTACAATTGTACTGAGGATGACCGTGGCCGCTTTTGCGTGCAAGATTTCTGTGAGATCGAAAACGCCGAGGTGATTCCAAAGAAGGTCCAGTACGTCAAGGACTTGGCCAAGAAGGCCGCTGATTACAATAAGTCCCACTCGGACGGCAAGTTGTTTGTGAACTTCACCTCTGGCTCGAACTTCTTTGACCCACAGTGCTGGCCTCAGCCAATTTCCCAGGCAATGGTTGAGAACAAATTGGAAGACTCCTTCTCTAAAGGCAATGGTGTGATTGTCCTAGACTACATAGACGCGGACGACTTCAAGTTGGCAAAGGAGTTGGTTAACAAGAACTTCTAGGCCGGCACGAAGCTCCAAAGTGCAACATGATCAAATACAACAACGTACAATGGCCCATGTAAATCTGTCTGGTGAATCGTCTATACCCACCATGTCCTGCAGAATACCCTCACTCGCAGGGACTAGAACCAACTGGTTCCTTGGTCAAGACTATCTCCATTTCTCTTCCCACTAGACTTCCATATTGATTGGCGCTGCCCGCCGACAGATACCAAACACATATACACAGGAACCACCACCATGTTCCGAATGCTCCGGCTAGATACCAAAAGACTATTGCATTGCACTAGATTCCGCACATACAATGACGCCAAACTACAACAAATCATTGAATCGTCGAATATGTCTGCTACCAAACAGCTACAGCGCGACCAAAAGACCCGAAGCCCCGCGCCGGATGCGTCCTCGCCCGTGATACAAGCAAAGACCGGCCCGACTCTGGAAATCCGAATCGACTCGCGGTCGGAGATTGAGATTCTCAAGTCGAATTCACAATCGCCGAAGCCGGAGTTTGTCGAGCAAAAGCAGACCTTGAAACTACAAGAAATTGAAAGAACCGAAGCCTCGGCGGCGCAGCAGCAAGAAACTGCCAACTCCAGTCAGCTCTCGCTTCATTTGGCTGACTGGTTGTCAATAGCCGAGAAAAACATGGCATATTTTCGTGAGTGGAGGGGGATGCAGAAACAGGCGTTGGCCGAGGCACTCCCTAGACTCGCGGCAGCCATCAACCAGGTGACCGGCTATTCCGAGATCGAGGCGCAAAAGAAGCATGTGGCGGCGGTCGAGCAGGAGATGGATTCTGCCCGAAAGCTGGTGCGTCACCAGAAAGAGGCGTACGAGCAAGCAATCGAGCGGCGGTCGAGCTCCCAGAAAGAGATCAACGAGCTCCTCACTCGAAAGCATGAATGGACGCCCCGAGACGTGGACCGATTCACGGAATTATACAAAAGCGACCATCTGAACCAGCAGCTGGAGATGGCCGAAAAGGAGCGCCTTGCCGATGCAGAAAAAAGGATCGAAACGCTCCAGGTGCAATTGACAGCGTCCATCCTCACACGATACCATGAAGAACAGTTATGGAGTGACAAGATCCGTGGCGCTTCCACCTGGGGAACCTGGATGTTGATGGGGGTGAACATCGTCTTGTTCGCTGTGGCTACGTTTCTCGTCGAGCCCTGGAAGCGGAAACGGCTTGTATCGGCATTTGAAACCGAGATCCATTCGAAGCTAGAGGAGTTTTCTGCGGAGATCAACACCTTGTCCAAGCGATTGCCGGAGTCGTCTCTAATGGCGCTGTATTCGCAGAATGAGCAAAGCAGCGAAGCCAACATTTCCCTGGGCGCTGAGGTAATGCATGAATCGGTTCTTGGCAATGTGCAAGCGTTCCGCAAACAACTTGAAGTGGCATTGCAAGGGCTTCAGTCGTGGCTTGGTACCAAGTATCAGGCGTTGTTGCAATCCAAGAACTTTGAGTTCCTCGAAACCAATTATGATGTGGTCCTCTTCTCTACATTCTTGGTATTTTTCGGCTGGAGTATAGGCAATCTTCGCTACTTCTAGGGCAAGATTTGTAAATACGGTGCTGTTCATTCGCTATACCAGATGCTACTAGAAGAGACCTCATGTGGACTTACTTGACTTTGAGACTTGGTCGACCAGGCTTTGAAGCTTTTCGATCTCTCTTGTTCTTTGGAACTCGCCTTGCTCTTTGGACGCGTAAGCGGCTAAGGCGTGCTCGTCAGCCGAACCCACGGTCTCAAGCACAAGTTCGTTGATCTCCTCGATCTCGTCAGACACTGGAGGAAGTAATAGATTGAGTATCACCCCAATGAAGCCTGTGACGGCAAATCCAGTCTCCAAGACCAAGACAATTGCATCATAGAAACCCTGAAGACTCCTGTTATCGCCGCTGTAAGTGAAAACGTGGCTGAACCAGTCGCTGACCAACGTTGCGCCCAAACCTGGCAACAAACTAGCGGTCAAAACAAAGCGGTCTCTGCGGGTGAAGTCAGTGGTGGAGATAATTTTCATACCGGAAACCACAACAGAGGTGAATAAAAAGGAAGTCATTCCGCCGAGAACTGCTTTGGGGATCGAGACGAGTGCAGCAGCAAACTTGGAAAAGACACCCATGAGCACCAAGAAAAAGGCACACCAGAAGCCAACCGTCCGGTTGGCACATTTGGTGACCGAGATGACACCATTATTCTGGGCAAACACCGACATTGGAGTGATGGTGAAGAGTCCGGACAAGACACCGTTCAACCCGTCGGCCAAAATACCGCCTTGAATTCTAGACTCATAGACCTCGCCCTCAATCTCCAAGCGAGAAACGTCGGAGGTGGCAGTGATGTCTCCGATGGCCTCCATCATCAAAACAATGTACACAGCCAAAAAGGGGAGAATGGCAGGGGCATAGATCCTCAACTTGAAGGTGTGGACCCAGATGAAGGTGGCGGCAGGAGCAGCCTTGATCCCAAGGTCCGAGAAGTACCCACATGCGGCGGCAACAATACAGCCCACCAACAAGCCGACAATGACAGCACAGGACTTCATGATTGGCGAGCCGAATTTCTCGGAGAGAATGATTGTCACGTACACCAAGAAACCAAGGCCAACAAACTCTGCCGAACCCCATGGCAACTGTTTGACGCCACAGAGCGCATCCGTGCAATCGGAGCCGCCCACCCAGTTCTCGAAGCCCGTCTCAATCAAGTGCACACCGATCAAAAGCACCACGGGGCCCGTCACTAGAGGCGGAAACACCTTCTGCAATAGCTTGGGAGGGCAGAACGACAAGAGGATCTCGATCAAGGCGCAGAGCGTGCCGGTGCCAATGATGTACCCGTAGCCGTCGGGGCAAGGCCCAGGCTCGCCATTGACAGTGGGGCACATGCCGTTGGCGTACATGATGGGAAAGGCCTTGGTGACGATGGAAATCGTGGCGAACGACGTTCCCACCACCGAAAGAAGACCGGTCCCGATGAAATAGGGCGTGCCGTAAATCCGGAACCGGGTGATCTGGATGCAAGACAAGAGGCCAGACGTGATGAGCGACGCAGACACCAAGTACTGCTGGGTGGCGGTGGTCAAGTTGGCCGCGCCGGAAATGATCATGGGAGGCGTGATCACGCCGGCCAACATGGCCAAAGCGTGTTGGAAGCCTAGCACCAAGCCCAAGAACACCGGCATGCTGGAGTTCAAGCCAAAAAACGGTTGCGTCTTGGGTGCCTTCTTGGTGAACGGAATCTCGGGCATGAAGAGATACCCATAGTCATAGTCGCCGAGCAAGCCCTCCTTGGTCGTCCATTTGTTCCTGGTCCGTGTGACCACAGAGGAGAATGATTGCATGCTAAGACTTTTTGCTTCTTAATGGCTAAGATTTCTCGGATGCTGGCTGTTCTGAAGACATGGACACACTATTATAGTGCGGCCCCGCCCGCCTCGAGATAGCAAAAGATAAGACGCGTGGAGATCTCCGGGATCACGGTCCTTATCACTGCCAGAACCGGCGATTTCTTGGCTAATTCTTGGCTCGAGTCTAAACCGGGCGTATCTGCACCACTGCTGGGCGGCTCCTGCAAGAGAGCTTTTTTACGAAGGTCTCAGCCGTGGCGGCGCGTCTCAATACGCACCGAAGTGGCAGGCCATTTCCGTCCCATTTCTTTCTCCGAAGTCGTTCTGGTTCCGCCTGGGCCTTTGCTGCTCTGTGTGTCTAGTGGTGTGTCGATGGAGGCGGATTCGAGGCCAAGAAGGAAAAACTCTGTGTTTGGGGTGTCGTCTAGTGAACACCGCGGTACCCCATTTTGAGGCTTGGCGCACGGGGAATGCAGCAAGCCGCGTCCGTCGTTTGAGTTCATCAGCACCACCAGAGATAGGGCCCAGTGATGGGCTCGGTCCAACGCCGACTTTCTGGTGCTGGGATTTGTGAAAATTCGAAGATCCGGTCCGTTCTGTTAAAACCATACGGTTTCTGATTTTGTTGGATGCCAGGCCTCATCCATTTAGGCGACGTGCATGAAGCTGTTGGCTTTTTGCGGCCGCCAAGCTTCGGTCTTGTGAAGTTCCGTGTGACTGACCTTGGCATTCCAGATAAGCTGAGATGCCTCCCACGTGACTAGTTCATCTTGTCTAGATCTTTGAAGTCGGAGACTTCAACTACATACGCCTTAACAAACACACTTTAACAAACACACTTTAACAAACACACCTTAACAAACACACCTTAACAAACACACCTTAACAAACACACTTTAACAAACACACTTTAACAAACACACTTTAACAAACACACTTTAACAAACACACTTTAACAAACACACTTTAACAAACACACTTTAACAAACACACTTCACCAAAACACTTCACCAAAACACTTCACCAAAACACTTCACCAAAACACTTCAACAAAACACTTCACCAAACAATTATCTAAAATACAGACTATCATGACTTCCCCATTTTAAAGAAAACTTAGAAACATTATCTTCAGACATGTAATTGAAGTCATGTAATTGAAATCATGTAATTGAAATCATGTAATTGAAATCATGTAATTGAAATCAGGTTCATGTAATTATATACAGCAAATTTCAACGAGTAAAATGAAAAACTACATGGCTCAATATTGTGGCACCATAATACCGACACAATTCATTCCTTATAAGTAACTACATTATCTGAAAACACTTCAACAAAATACAAGGAATCGTCTTTTCAGGTTGCATATTTGCTTATTTAAGAGAAACCAACTTGATGTCGAAGGTCAACTCAGAGTTGGCAGGGATGCCTGGCAAAGCCTGGGAACCGTAGCCCATCTTGGAAGGAATGACAACTCTTCTCTCGCCGCCAACAGCCATGCCAGCAACACCCAAGTCAAAACCCTTGATGCACTCGCCAGCGCCCAATTTGAAAGCAAATGGCTTGCCGTTGGTGTTCTTGTCGAAAACCTTTCCGTTCTTCAACTTACCAATGTATCTGATGCCGACCCTGTTGCCCGACTTGGCAGCAGCACCGCTTCCGGCCTTTCTGTCCTCGGTCACAACGCCGCCCAACAAGGTCTGGGTCTTGAACTTCTTGTCCTCCTTCTTCTCCTTCTTCTCCTTGGATGGCGTGGGGCCCTGCTCCAACTCCTTGGTGAACTGGACCTTTTTCTTGTCGTCTTTCTTCTCGTCCTTGGCCTTCTTGGCCTTCTTTGGCTCGGACTTGGTGTCCTCGGCCGATCTCTTCTTGCCCTTCTTGCCTTCCTCCTGCTCCACCAACTCCTCGATCTTGCGTTCGACGTCCGAGGCGTCCTCCAACTCCTCGATGTTCATCAACTCGTCCTCATCGGGCGTCAAGTTGTAGTCTTCTCCATCGTCCTCGGCGTCCTCGTAGTACTCGTCGTCCAAGTCGTCCGAGTCGTAGTCATCCTCGTCGTCGTCGGCTGGGTGCTCGACGTAGTTTCCGGACAAGTGCACGGGGTACGAGCCTGTCACAACAAAGTGGACCTCTTCGTCTGGAGAGATGGTGAAGTCAAGAGTCTGTTGGAACTGGGACTTGGGGGAAAGGGTGCAAAGAACAAACTCCTCGATCTCGTCGTCGTCCTCGAGGTCGGAATCCGACTCGCTGCCGGACTCTTCGTCGGAGCCGTCTTTCTCGTCAGCCTTGGCCTTTTTGGCCTCTTTCTTGGCCTCCTTCTTGGCCTCCTTCACGGCCTCCTTCAAGTCGGCCTTTTCTTCTTCCGAGTCCAACTCGTCGTCCTCGTCTTCTTCATCCTCGTCGTCTTCGCTGGACATGTCGTCTTCGTCGAAGATTCTGGCTCTCTTCAAGATTCTGACGGTGGATGGTTCTTCCTTGTCATCAGCAGCCTCTGGGTCCAAGGCGGCCATGGTCAATCTGACGGTGACTGGGAATTCTTCTTCCAATGCAGGAAGTGGGTTGAATGGCTCGAGAGCCAAGTTGTATGTGCCGATAGGAAGTAAAGAAGACATTGCTGTATTGGCAAGAAGAGGAGAATGGATTTTGGGAAGATTAAATTTTGTGCGATGCCATGGGTCCCTGCAGGAGCATTACATCCGGTGGTCTTCTCTTCCCAGGGCTTTGCAGCCTCCGCCCCACAAGTGGGTTTTTTGAATCGTGCCTTTAATGGGAATATCTACTGTTATAGAAAGAAAATTTCGTGTCTTGCATTGGCCCAGCCATTAGCTTATATGACTTGTGGGTGGCCTGGCCGCATCCACATTGGCTCGCTACTGCATGGGGGCATGGTAGAGTAAAGAACATAGAGTTGGAATTCAACAAGATTATGAATCCTTCGGTTTCGTTTAGGCTCGAGTTATTGAGCTGCCAGAGCTCTCCGTTTCATCTTGCGTATTTGCTTTTTTAGTCTAGTGTATCTGCTTTTAATCTAGTGTATCTGCTTTTAATCTAGTGTATCTGCTTTTAATCTAGTGTATCTGCTTTTAATCCAGGGAATCCTGCTGAATTTCAGAAATACCCCGACAAGACAGAAGATTCTGGCACCCACGAGTGGGAGGGTCCAACCCTACGGTTTAAGACTGGATCTCAGCCCGGAGTCAGGGCATGCTGGCATCAGGATATTCTTTGAGCGGTTCTACGTACTAGTTTTTCGTGAGTGTATTAAATATACAAAGAAAGGTTACACTAATTAAAGAGTTAATGACCAAGGAAGAAACCTCTTGATTATAGTCACTTAAAACTTCAACAAGTGTGGCTTGTCACCGGACTTCAAGGAGAAAGAAGCAGACAAGTATTGTTTCAACAATGGGGTCTTCTTGATTTCAGCCAACAAAGCAGAGTCGACAGACTTTTGGTCAGCAACTCTCTCGGCCTTGATCTCCTTCTTTGGTTGCTCCTCGTTGAAGAAGTCAGCCTCGGACTTCTTGGACTTTGGAGTCTTCTCTCTAGCAAAGTATTCAACGTTGTACTTGGAGACGTCAACAGAGTCGACAGAGACCTTGGTAGATGTGGCGATGACGTAACGAGCGTTGACTCTTCTCAATGGAACACCGTTGACCTTGAATGGTCCGCTGACCAACAAGGTGTTGTCTTCCAAGTGCTTCAAGTACACAACTCTCTTACCTCTGAATCTACCGGCCAACAAGATCAAGACAGTTCCTGGGACGATCGAAGCACGCAATTTGTGGGCGTGGACGGTCTTTCTGGTCTTTCTTGGGACGTGAGAGTCTTCACTTGGGTACCACTTTGGTGCCTATTCTGTTAGTATCATGTGCTAAATTTCCTCCGCTTGCGTGCCTGGTGATCTAGCTGCCTTGAACGTGTTTCAGGCTTGCCAGAAGGGCGTCTGGAGGAAAATGTTTTGCTTCCAGCCTTGTTTCTTCCAACACCAGTTTCCGCCGCTACCACAGCGACGTCGTCTTGATTATAGAAGAAGGGAGACCGAGATCCGGCATCGCGTTTGCGTTTTGGGGCTTGGGGTTTCGAATTCGAATGGACATACAATTTGGCTCATCTTGTCTAGTTCTTGGTGATAGAATAAAACAGGGGTCTATGGAATTTTTTCAAAGCTGTAC
This sequence comes from Metschnikowia orientalis, assembly GCA_002893665.1. Lineage (NCBI taxonomy): Eukaryota > Fungi > Ascomycota > Pichiomycetes > Serinales > Metschnikowiaceae > Metschnikowia > Metschnikowia orientalis. The sequence goes on along the minus strand of NXGZ01000022.1, from coordinate 122,721 downwards.
GCAAATTCTTTCGCATTTTTTTTTTCTCGCCTCTCGGACTGCAGATTCCTCCGGATGTGTGGGTGCGCGAGTGCGAAGAAAAGCAGTCATGGTCCTCACGTGCCCGCGCTCACACCACCGTTGGTCTGCTTTTGCCGTCATTAACTCAGCTTGCTTCTTTGTGTCATCAACTCAGCTTGCTTCTTTGTGTTGACAAACTCGATAGTAAATCTGCCGGGCATAAATCGCTTTCTGCTGAACTCTCACCTTATTAGGTGACCGCAGGGAGCGGGTACTAAGCATGCCTCGATGTTCAACAGAAACGAGCATCCTGCTTTCTGACTTGAAAGAACGTGCTTCAATCGAAATGATCACATTGACGCATCCACTTGATTCATTTTTCGCTGGCAACATTCAAGTTACAACCACCGTAGAGTAATCATTCTGTGTCGTCAATCCGGGTTTGAACCTCTGTTTCGAAACTAACTTGCTGCACGGTGCCTACTGCATATACGGTTCACAAGGTAACTCAATCTAGTATTTGCCGCTAAAATATACACAAACTGGGTGGGGTTTCCTCACAATTGTGTGGTAACAAACCTCAAATGCACCTCTAAGCTACCAGTTCCCACAGTCAACGTATGCACGGAGTCGGTATCCAATAGATCCAGCAATCTCAATTCAGCTTTGCCAATAACGTGACTCTTTCCGAATACCTTTGGTTCTCTAATGGTGAAACCCAATGTAGCGTCAGTGGGTGCCTTGAACACGGATGTCTCATTCCAACTGAAAACACCATCTCTGGCCTTGCTGGATCTGGTCTTCTGTAAATCTTTCTCTTTGCCTCCAACAACCAAGGTCGTCTTCACATCCAATGCTTGACTATCAAAGCCCAGTGCAGATACGATATTGATGCGTCCTGGAATTCCCGCCCCTCCAATGGCACCCAGCTTGATCGAGCTGACTTCTGTGCTGTTGCTGGGGCTTCTTTTGTGACCGTTAAAACCGTTTGGCTTTTGTAATGGTGGCAAGAATCCAGGATTCATATTGGGGACAGCATTCTTCAACTCAGGCGCTTCAGCTTGCTCCATTTGCTCTTTTGGATCTGGTGCGCCTTGCTTTCTCTCATCCTCCTTGTCTTTCTCCTCGTTCTCTTCTTGTCTGGCCTTTTCGCTTGATGTGGCAGAAACGGCATCACTGTCTTCATCTTCCTCTTGGTCATCGCCGCCAGCCTTCTCGGCCATTTCCTCCTTCTTGGCATCCTCTGCTTCTTTCTCTTGTTCATGCTTTTTGGATTTGCCGAAGCCCTTCAAGAAAGATCCGCCTTTATGAACTCCGTCTGATACAAGGCCAACACCGCTGCCAACAGCGTTTCCAGCAAAACCTGCTGCTCCACCCACAACCTTCAATGGAGCTCCTGCAACGTCGCCCAAGTTGATTGGTAAGCCATTGGACTTCGATAAAGAAGGTCTGACATACTCGGGCTTGAATGTGGCCCTCAAATTCAAAATACCCTCAGTATCCAAGGATAATTTGAAATGAGTCGAGCTGTTCGGCGTGAGGGTTGAAAGATCCATGTTGGCTCTGCCTAGCAATCTGTCATCGTGGGTGAGATCCCAATCATAAACCTCCAATAAAAGGATTTGATTGGAACGAGACAACATGGGGAATTCGATAGCATCGTTCCAGAGGGGATCCAATGTTCTCTTCTTCTTGTCTGTTCTGTGTATCTCAATACCATCCAACTTAACAACACAAAGAGGATCGGACTTTCCATTTTTGTCAGCGGCGCTGATGCCTTCTGCTCCTAAGATGTCCAATTTGAGGTATCCAACATCCAAGACAGTATCTAATGGTGCCAACTTTGCAGCCGATGGTATGAACTCCAATTGGACGTTCACGAAATTCTTTTCATTCACCTTTAGTTTGAGAGGTCTGTTGTATGACTTTTCCAAGATTTCAAGTGTTGGGAATATTTTTTCGGCCACCACTTCATCATCATCCTCGACCTCTCTCTTCTTTGCAATACGTAAAACCAATTTGGAATTTGGCAAATCTCTGATGAATGCCTCGGTCTTGGTGTGCACAGTTAAATCTCTTGTCTCGCATTTAGGAGTCACTCCTGCTGGATAAGCTTGGTCATCGAAAAGAACATGAACATAATAATCGGGCTTGTTGAAGTGGCCACCCAAGAGTTGAACAATGATATTTCCCGATCTGTATTTGATTGCCTTATCCAATGGCATGTCTAATTTATCGGCATCAGGGATGGCATCATCATCCATGTCAATCCATTCATACGCATCGGGATTCTCTTTGTATTTCTTTTCGTCTCTTTCGTGTCTCTTTTGTTCTTCTGCCTGTGCCTCTTGTTTCATTCTTTCAATTTCGTCAAGATTACTCAATTGAGCACGAGTGTAGACAGGAAGAGTAGGAATGAATGACACAGAATAGAACATGGATCCGTAATCTTTTCCGTTGTAAAGAACTGGCTGTTCAATAACCTCGTCAGCACCATCATACCCGAGGAAGTAACCTGCCTTATTCTTTTTCAAGAAGTCCTTGACGGAAATTGCGCAGGAGCCCAAAGGTCTATCCTTACCTTCTGGTTCCGCGTCTAAGATGTCTAAAAGCACATGTTGGTGTTCATTGGTCACGGAAAGGAAAAAAACCTTGTTGTAGTAAGGATTGGATGAGTTTGCAATAGGAGCGGTTTTTGACTTCAACTTACCGTTTTGCACCACTCTCACATATGGGTCCACATCTCCGACTGCCTCCAAGTTAACCAAACCTTCGCAATGGCGCAAATGAAGTCTCAAGCCACCAATAGGAGCGTTAGTTTGAATTTCGACTTCCTCGTCATCCAAAGCAAGAGCTTTCCATTTGGCGCCAATTCTGAAGCGAGCAGTTGGGCCACCTTTAGTGACAGGAGGAGCTGAAATCCATTGCTGGCCTCTGGAGGATTCAAACACCAAGTCTTGCAAATTTGCATCCAAACGGCCGACAATAGCATCCTCTGCTGAGTCTTTCACAAGAACTTGGATCAGAGTTTTCGATTGTTGAGTAACGAGAGACTCAAAAGTGACGCCGAACGATGGCTCGTTGGTCTTCTTCAACTTTCTGGATATCTTGATCAATTCGCCGTTGACGTAAACTTCAGCATACGGATTTAACAATCCAATGACCGATTTCGAAAGATCCAAGTCAGCAGCGCCAAACACAGACAATTTCATGATACCTGTTTCTGTATCGATATTCTCTTCCTTAGTTCCATCCTCCAAAACCTCGGGCTTCAATGCGCCATGCCACTTCAAATCGAATTCGAGCTTACCGACAACCTTACCCGACTCGATAATGTTTTTGCTGATACCCAATTGCGTCTCTTCTTGCAAAAGATCAACCAAAGGTATCTCCACAACACCGAGAGGGGTGTCTTCCATTTGGTCGGGGACCAAGTGAAAGACGTTGAAAGTCAAGTAATTGTTTTCAAGTGCATTCACCAACAAGAATTTAGTCTCCAAAAAGACGGGTTCAGTTGTGTTTTTCTTGACTTTGGTTTTTTCGGAAATTGCCGCGTTGTTGGCTATCTTCATTTCGACATAAGGGTTGAAAACATTGTCTTTGAGCTCGGATGTGGATCTCAACTTGGTGATTCTCTTAACCGTACAAGCAATGACACCGATGGAGTCATTGGATTGTTGTGCCATGATCTCCTCGACGTCGATGTCAAGGGAGTTGGGCGCATACAACATTGGACGCAAAGTCGAGTGGATAAGTCCATTCACGAATGATGATAAGCCGGGGATGAAAGACATGATATCGATACCAAGGGTGTCACCGCCCACAGGCTTCAAGGCGTAGTCTATGATGGGAGGCTCCAAGAACTGCACGGAGACCATTTTCACATGAGGGAAGCTCTCGGTCAATTTCAATTTGATGTTCATGCGTCCAGTGAAAGACATGTCCTCCACCAAGATTGGCAAAGACTTTGAGATGAAAGCCTTACCCACGGTGACTCCTAAGGCCACCTTCGGGTTGATCTTCTTCTTCAATTCGTTTTTGGTCATGTCATCGGTATCGTTGGGGGTGAAAGAGAAGGCCCAGTCCATTTCAATGTGGTCCTTTCCTTTTCTGGTGTAGGACTTGATGGAATCGACTCGAGGCGCCTTTGAGCCCAAGGTGAACTCGTCCAAGGAAATGGCCTCGATTCCGAAGCCAGGAGCCTGGTCTTTCATAATTTCGTTGGCCTGGAACAAGACCATCTCGGACAAAGCGGGCATGTAAATGACCCAGAACTTGGCCAAGAAGGAGTTGAGCCATTCCATAGTCTCCAACTCATCCTCTAAGCGATTTGAGGAGTTGATGCGGAGCATGTCGTCCCTGATGTCCCGGTTGAATCTACGGTACTCGGCTCGGTAAACTGAGCTTGCGCACAAGAGGACAACAAGGAGCCACAAGACGCTGAAGCCAAGGCGGGCAAACGCGTACGCAAAGAAGCACACACCTACCGGGATGATGGTGTTCCAGTACCAGTCTCCATAGAAGTGGTCAATCACGTAGTCTTCAATTGCCTTTGTTGTTTTGAGGGCTTTGATTTTATCCTGGGTCGGGTTGGTTTCCCACGACCCAATTGACTGCCAGTCGAAGGACGGCTTCGACTTGTCAAGCAGAAGTTTCTCAGGGTCCACGCCCTTGTCTTTGTTGGACCCGTCAACAGGGGCACTGACGTGGGTTGCGTTGGCCCGGGCCTGTCTGTTTTTTTGGGCCACGTCACCTTTGTTAGCTTCTGAGCCACTGGGCTCGGTATTCAGACCCTGGGGTTAGTACTGGTGTGTTCACTCAACGACGCCGTTTTCGCTGGGTAGCACGAAGATTCGGCGCTGGCTGGGATCCGCATTTTTCGTCTCGGTCCATGGGGCGGCGCCCTGTTTTTACATACTTTGGTCATTGGGTGAAGATGACACGATTCGGGGAGGATGTGGAGTAAGAGGAAAAACAGGACTTGCTGTATTGACGTTTCGGCACGAGGGAGGTACCTATCGGGTGTGCAGGTATAACGCACGGGATTCAAAAATGCTTCAGTGCGTCGAGGAAGCGAAGAATGTTAAACCAGGCGCTACGTGGACAGCAGCGGCGCACGAACACAATCGGGCAATTTCCCGAGCTTGGCACTATGGGCCAGGTGCCAGGCCCGGTCACGTGCAGGGCAACTTGGAGAACGGCCCCCAGCGCTGGTATACCCTCGGGTGGTGGGCCTTTCCTGGGTGCAGGAGCTCTGAGCAACCGCCGGCAGCAAGGCTGCGACACTGGTGGCCCGCATAATGTGCAGAAAAAGAAATCCCGTCTGGGACTAGATGCACCACGCCGTTAGCTGGCGGTGTTCGAGGTGTGGCAGGCTTGTGGCACCTGCATCAAAGGGTGGGGTGCCAAGGTGGCGGGGCCGTTCGACGGGGAGTCCGAGGAGCAGGAGGACACGCAAAATCGGGTCACGTGCCGAGATTGCCCTCTGGCTCTTCATTCCTCAAAGCCCCACAGGATCTTGCCAGCAGCAGGTCGTGCGAGGTGGCGGTGCGGCTTGCCGTGCACGTGCACGTGCACTTTGAACTGACGTGGGTCGAAGCCAAGTGTTTGGTGCACACCAGTGGTGAGGCTGACTAGTGTGAGATTGAAAGAGCATAGAAATGGGCGGTGACGATGTAAAAAACCAAGGCGACAAGGCGATGAAAAAACAAGGCGATGAAAAACAAAGGCGATGAAAAAAGGGATGAAAAATAAAGCCGGATATGAAAAATACAGACGGTTCGTATCAATGTGTATTAATATTTAGCTACTTCTGTCACATTTAAACAGATTCCAAGACAACGTCCTTGAAACCGGATGAAACCTTCTTTCCCTTGTCATCAGTAGAGCCTTCACCGTGCAAAGCCATCAAAGCACCCAAGTCGAACTTTGGTTGCTTCAACAACTTAACCTTTCTGATGTGGATGTTTTGCAAAGGCAAGATGGATTGGGTGGACTTCTCGATCTCACGGCCGATCACCTCTGGGATCAACTTGGAGGTCAATTGAGCCAAAGTGACGTTGGAAACTTCTCTTTGCATGATCTCAATCATCTTCTTTCTGACCTCTCTCAACTTGGAGGACTTGGCGTAAGAAGTCTTCTTGACTTGGTTGGCTTGTCTCTTGGTGAAAGCAATGGCAAAGACTCTCAAGACGTAGTCGTCAGCGGTCTTGACGGTGACGTTGGCCTCAACCAAAGATTGCCACTTTCTGACCAAAGATCTCAACTTGTCGGAGGTGAAGTCCATACCGTGGAAGTTGGTCAACAAGTTCTTACCTTGGACCTCGTCGACTCTCAACTTGATCTTTCTGTAAGAGTGGTCCTCGGAACCTTGAAGGTCAGCCAAGCAGACCTCGACGACACGACCCTTCAAGCCATCGGCAGCGTTCTTCAAACCGGTGGACTTGTTGATCAAGGTCTTACCAACGTCTCTTCTCTCGAAGGTGGTTGGGGCCTTGATGTCGTACCATTCCTTCTTGGTGAAGGGGTCGACGACTCTCTTCTTCAATCCTTTCTTACCCTTGGACAATCTTTTGTTCTTACCAACAGCCATTGTTACAGTACTAGGAAAAAGTTGATAGAAGTTTCTGCAATTTTTACAAGTTTTTTTTCGCGAGTGCGCCAGCTCGTCCTGTAGGAGTGCGCACGTGTTTAGGGCACAAGCCCTCCTCTAGCGCACTCGCGCCGCAACCGCTCTCACTTCTTGGTGTACGGGTGTGGCCACACCCTCCTCCCACTTTTGTGCTGGGATACCCTGTCCTTGGCTACCACCTTCGTACTCCGTGGCAGCTTCTTAAGATACTAGACCGCCTGACCCCTGGCCGCCTGACTGTCTGATGATTTCCTGCATTCGCGTCCCACATTTCCCCTTTCAGTGCACATTAGACACGGTGCGGTTGCAACCAGCGTCTTGAGGTTTGTCAGGTAATATTATCAATACCTCCAGGCTTACCTTGATTCCCTGTACAGAGAACTGCGATGATTGTGTTCTTTAGCAAGGTTAGGACTCACTTTATGATTGGTCTTTTTTTATCGCTGAATTATGTGTGCCAACTGAAAGGATTTTGTAGTTACTCAGCAGAGGTTCTGCGACTTTGAAAATACGTGAGAACGTATACCAGCAAAATGAATTCGCCTACTGCTAATTCGTCTTTTTCAGCAACAGTGTAAAATTATCACTTGAAATTCATACGTTCGCTGCTTGAATTGTGGAAAAGGGCACTTTTGTTTGAAGCACATATCGCTAAGATGCAACGTGTGTTAATTTGCAGCTCCTATCACCACATGTAATCTACGAACATCCAACCAACCTCCTAGAATCAATTACGTTTTCTAAAAATTCAAGCACGATTGTGCCCCAAGCCGGTGAATTGTAAGGAAGCGACTTGTTTGACTCTACTTAAGTTGATCCCGAGTTTGCCGTTAGAAACCGGTTTTATCTGCAGTCGTTGCAACCGCATTCCTCAATCTGTTTAGCTTCATAGCTGCCTATCTCCTTATGGCCTACATGCTTTCAATTCCTGACTCACTGTCAGAGTATCAAGACGTGTCTTATAATAAGATTGTTGGTTTGGGTGTATGGATGTGTGGCCCTGGGTGTCTCAGACGAATAATCGCACCTGAAACAATCACGTGGCTCGTATACCAGACTGATCACCCACACCTGTGTAAACAAGTTCCCCACGGATATGGATCACGAACAAAGTAACCAGTATGTATGAACAGCCGCTTTCTCTAAGTACTCGGCTCATTTCGGAAAAATAGCTAACATCAGAGTTGCTCTCAAAGTGGGACTCATTGGAGATTCCCAAATCGGCAAGACCTCCCTAATGGTCAAATACGTTGAGGGGTCTTTTGACGAGGATTACATCCAGACGCTAGGTGTCAACTTCATGGACAAGAAGATCCAGATCAGAAGCACAAACATCACCTTCCTGATTTGGGATTTGGGAGGGCAGAAGGAGTTCATCAACATGTTGCCCCTAGTTTCCAACGACGCGGTGGCCATTTTGTTTATGTTTGACTTGACCCGCAAATCAACCCTAAACTCTATAAAGGAGTGGTACCGTCAGGTGCGTGGCTTCAACAAAACCGCCATTCCCTTCCTCGTTGGGACCAAGTATGATGAGTTCATTGACTTACTGCCTCAGGACCAGCAGGAGATCACAATCCAGGCCCAGAAATTCGGAAAGGCCATGCGACTGCCCGTGATCTTCTGCTCCACAAGCCACTCAATCAACGTCCAGAAGATCTTCAAAATCATATTGTCAAAGGCATTCGATTTAAAGCTAAATATCGAGGAGATAGTCAATGTGGGCGAACCCATCCTCGTCTACAAATAATGACGATATCCGACATGCAAGCTTCCATAGCACTCTAATGATCCAATTCTGCCCACCTCGGTCCTCGCTATCATCTGTGTGCGGGGAAACTAATCGGCGTCATGCTGTGAGAGGTTGTGCTCTGAATTTAGGAGATTGCTTCCGAGTTTTCAACACACAGTCAATGCTGTGGTGTTTCATGCGAGTTTCCAGCTGAGAGAGCTCCCTCGAAGGCCGAAGAGAGGAGCATCCGCTCGCTTCCCAGATATAATCGAGTGGGCGCGGAATGAATACTCGGCGTGAGAGTCAACTCCGCCTGAGGCTCCTAATTGCTGAGCCTCCAATGACTGAGGCTTAGGTTCTTCTACGCGCAAACGAGCGATCGGCTGGCTCAAACGATGAGCAAACCGTGAGTGTATTTGATGCAAATATGCACACGAATTGCCGATCAAACGCGGTGGATTGCAATCAACGAGGGCTTTCCAGAATACCTGGACGATCCCCGATGCATATCGCATGGAATTCATTTAAAAACCAGGACCAGCTCCAAAGCCCTGAAGGCATAGAAGTACGACGTCCTTCATCCTTCTGTGTGCAGTATCTCGTGTGGCTGCGAAATCCACCCTGGGCAGACACAAATATTATTCCAGACGAAACACCTGGGCCCCATTACATATCACTTAACAAACGTCAAATTTGCCACGTGAGCATGTCCGGTCAATCAGCTTCCTTGCCGTCGTTGACTAAAAAGGACCTGAAGGCGATGGAGCCCTGTATGCAGTCGCTCGGATCAGGTTTCGCGCCTGTCGAAGGTATCCAGCTTCGTGTGGTGTCCTCCGAATTTGGCGAGTCGGTTCAAGCAATGGTCCGATCAAAAGATATGGGTGAGTGGCGTGTCTTAGAAGACACGCCGGTGGAAGCTTCTCCATTGCGCAGAACGCGGCGCGGAGTCTCTCAAACCCCCACCAATGCCATTTCTCTTGAAAGAGACAGTGACAACACCAAACTCTCCATTGGTGATACTATACTCGTTGGAGGCCTGCTTGATGTTTTCGACGAAGAAAGGGATTCTTTTCTAGCGGTTATTACCAATCTTCTGATGGGACTACTGTGCAAAGTGGAGCTATCGGGCCTCCCATTCATACCCGCTGACGAGGCCACTTCGCTTCAGGAAATGGACTTAAAGAAAGACAAAGATGGCGACCTCGGCCAGTCTGATTCCAATGCCAATGAAAACAGCGAAGCAACGAAGGATCAGGTATTCCTAGTCTCAGAAGTCATACCTATTCACATCAAAGACATTATCAAAAAATCGCATATTCAGTCAAAGGAGCAGTACAAAGTACTGGCCAGCGGGTTGTATTGCCACCAAGCGATCGACTCAAACCTTGAAACCGTATCGCTGCTGTTCGATTATAGTGAGTGGCTAGAACTCCTATCCAGAGATAACCTGCGGGCAGTATTCTCCGTGGTAGAAAAGACCCTGAAGATTATTTCACCTCGAAAGCGGGCACTTGCGCAAAAGACCAAAAAGGAACCTAATATTTATAAAAAGCCAGTCTCTTACGTCATCAGTGACAGCCTGGACTCTGAGTCCGAAGTTGAATCAGACGATCTGCCCCAGCCAAAGCGCATGCGCTCCCCAACAAAGCCTAAAAAGAAAGATGCCGACAATGAGTTTGACTCGACTCCTACTTCGAACAAAGCTTCTCCTAAAATGATCCGCAGAAGAAAAAGAGAAGCAGCAAAGGGCACAGAAGTGTTTCAGCAAGTCGTCAATGTCTTGTCGCCCTTCAACAAGGGATTCAAGGTCAAGTCTGGCAACTCCCTTTCCAGCTTGCCCACTTTAGCGCACACAAAATCCGATACTGACACACGGGAGGAACGCACTTCGGAAGCTTTCAGGGAGTTAAAGGAAAAACTTCATACTTCCACCCGCATTGCCCTGCTCCCGTGCCGGGAAGATCAATTTGAAGAATTGTATCTAAGTTTGGAGACTGCAGTCATGGAAAAGATAGGTACTTGTCTCTACATCAGTGGAACCCCCGGGGTGGGCAAGACTGCAACGATCCGGGAAGTTGTGGCTGCCTTGAGAGACAATGTCATCGAAGGGTACGTAGATGACTTTGACTTTCTTGAGATCAATTCGCTCAAGCTCTTGGCCCCAAACGCGGCTTATGAAAAACTTTGGGATCACTTGACGGGTATCAAGGTCACACCTTCTAATGCTTCGCTATTACTTGAGGAATATTTCTCACGTGCGGCCACTTCAGAAACAGCACGTAAACCCCTAATCATTCTCATGGATGAGTTGGATCAGTTGATCACGAAGAGCCAAGATGTCATCTATAATTTCTTCAATTGGCCCACTTACGCAAACTCCAAACTTATTGTCTTGGCTGTTGCAAACACGATGGATTTGCCCGAGCGAGTCCTCTCTAACAAGATAGCTTCGAGGCTAGGACTTCGCCGGTTTGCTTTCAGAGGCTATACAGAACAGGAGTTGGGCACAATCATCGAAAACAGACTTACCATGCTAAGCGAAACTAATAAGAGAATAGTGGAAATCACCCCAGATGCCATGCGTTTTGCCTCCAAGAAAGTCTCCATTGTCAGCGGAGACGCCAGAAGAGCTTTGACATTTTGCAGACGTGCTGTGGAGATTGCAGAGTCGGAGTACCTTGACTCAGTAGATACCAATGGGATCCCAGAAGAGGAGCAACGGTACACAGTGCGTACAGAGCATATTGGTGCCGCGATCTCAGAAACGGTCAACTCGCCTACCAGCATAATTCTCAGGAAATTGCCATTTGCATCAAAATTGCTCTTAGTTTGCATTCTTCTCAGAATGCGACGTTCGGGAATGGGGGAGAATCCTTTAGGGGACATCATCGACGAAATGAGAAATACACTTTTGATGGAAACGAAACCCTCAGCAATCTTGTCCAAAACATCCCCTCTAGAATCGTACATGTCGCTTCTTTACGGCAATACTCACTCTGATGCGCGAAATGTGCGCATTCATGAGTTGAAGTACATTGTTAACGAGCTAGTGGACCTCGGTATAATCACGCAGCAAAACATCCGCAGTGATAGACACCGTCTTATTGGTCTCAATATATCCGAGGACGAGGTGAGCTCCGTCTTGAAAAAAGATAGCGAAGTATCCCACATGTTATAGACCTTGCGCATGGCGCAGGTGAGATGTACAGGTTCTTCGTCATGAGAAAAATTGCATCACGTCTTCAACCCAGTAAAGATGACCTCAATCGACCCAACAGATTTCGTTCAGGTCGAAGGAGATCAAAAGAATCTCTTCTTCGAGAACCCAAAGCAGCAGGCCAAACTCGAATTGGGAATATGCATGGCCATCTACAAATGGGATGAGTTGAACACTGCGGTTGAAAATTCCTGGGGAGGGCCCAACTCTGCGGAGAAAAGAGACTGGGTTTCGGGTATTATTATTGATTTATTTCAAGAGAAAGCTGTTGACATTGTTTTGATTGAAGAAACCTTGTTGTACGCTATGGTTGACGAGTTTGACACCGAAATTGACAATGACTCTGCGCTAATCATCGGCGACTTGATCATAAAGATCTACAGAGAATGTATGGCACAGAACTACAGCAGAATTGACGATATGTATGCCAAATTTCAAGTCAAGCAAGCTTCAGCTAGCCAATCTGCAAAAGTTGTTATTGACGAAGATCCAAATAATCCAGATTCATCTGAGGACGAAGACGAAGACGATGTATCTCATCAGTCACGTGATGCTGGTAACGCAATGGACATTGATGACCAGGGGCCACCACAGCCAATCATTGATGATGATGGCTTTGAGATGGTAACAAAAGGTAGAAGAAGATAAGTTGTAATATAGCATTTTGAGACTACGGTGTCTCATTGGTTTAAATCGTGGATATTTTGTAATCGATCATCTCTCAATCAACTCAACCCTCGCAACACTATATCTACCAGAGTAAGAATGAGACTGCCGGCCCTTTGTACATTTCATATTGAATTTTAGAAGTGAAGAGAAAAGAATCGTAATTATGACGCATTGTCCTTGGACCTGACCCCCTGAGCAGCCTCATCACAAAATTTCCAAATCAAGACAAACTTATGGAACTTCTAGGGGTATTGGATCTCGCTCTGTTTAGGGTATTGAGTGAGTGCAATGAACCCACGGAGTCTCGCTTTACCAACTTTGGAAGTTCGGGCATCTCAATGCTAGAAATGTTGGAACCAGCACTAGACACGCTCGACCTGCTTCCCATTCTGAACTTCTTTGCCAATGAATTGGTCAATTCATTTACAGAAGACTGGCTAGACGAACCAAGCCGGAGCCCGAGCGAGTTGGGCTTTCTGTCTTCGAGATGATTTGCGCTTAAAAGAATTGTGTTTGTTGCGGCCCACACATTAGTGTTGAACACGAGAGACTCGACCGATGCTTGCTGAGCGCTTTCTCTTTCTTGCTTCTCGTTATCTGTATTCGAAGAGTTTCTAGCACTGCCAAAACCCGACCAGCCAGACGCGAATTTGCTGAACATTGCCAAAGAACTGGAGATATTGCCCATGATTGATTTATCAGCGTTCATGAAATGCTTTACGATGTCTTTTCCAGAGAATATATCCCAATAAAGGATAGAAAGGTACCAACCCAATGAAAGAGAGTCCCATGTAAGTGACAACGTGTGTGTGGGAACATCTGGCCACAGATCATGATGAAATTCTGCTTTGTTCTTCAAAATAAATTCGGTGATTCCGCTAGTTTCGATTCTTCTAGCGAGGGAGTAAAGATCGAATGTACTCCTGTCCACACGGCGATTCCAAGACTCGCCAAGAGTTTCTTTAAGAAACGGGATAAGTTTCACTAAGATTACGTGTAAAGATCCGTTTCCTCCCCAAGATTTACTGATTGGAGTCTCTTGAGGAAGTTTCTCTCTCCATTTATCAGACATTCCCGAGGGAGGCTCTGGTCGAAGACTATCCAGTATGGCGTCTTGCTCATTGACAACAAGCTCTGTTTGTTGCTCCCCGAGTTTGAAAATTTGCAGATCCTCGGATTGGTTATTCTCATCTTCTGCCGCTTGTTCGCTTGTGTCCTCTGCTTGTTCGTTTGGCTGTTCCGTCTCCTCGGCAATGTCATCTGAATCTTTCTTGCAATCGTGAAGCGTTGCCAGCTCGAAATAGACATTAAGCTCGCTAGTCACGTTCCAGATTTTATCATACATGGTTTCGTTCTCTAGCATTGACAAAAGCAACATCCTCGATGCCTGCGGAGATTTTGCCACTGCCGTACAGATGGACCTCAAAAGAAGAGATAATAGGTAAGCATGAGAGGGGCTTGATGTCAAGAAATTTCGAGATGAAAACGCCTCGATGACGCGGGTAAGGTACAAGCTTGCCCTGTGAGATATACCCCCCGCGTAGTTTATGTTTGCCAATCTTTTGGATGCGATGTCCGAACCTTTGATCAAGGAATTCGTGCATGGTATAATATTGTAAAGAATCTCTGTAAGTCTGGATAGTAGAAACTCACGAACGGGGAGCAGGGTGTACTTGGAAAATGTCTGCGGGAGAGGTGCAAGGGTGAGAAGAATCTGACTGATGTGGATGGATGCAAAATCACGGGTTGAGATTGGGCCCGAGATTCTGTACTCTTCGGGGAAGGAATCTATCAAAGATTCATGCATGGTGAGCACGAGCGGTTTCATCAAGTTTTTTTGGGATGAGAGGTGGAGAATGAAGAGGCACGCAACCTTCACTGAGTGCTCGAACTGGGGACGGTCGTAGTAGGCGTATACGTGATACAAAAGACAAGGTATCAACTTGATGACCAATCTGTCGGCTACCAGAGCCTGGAATTCTGGGTTTGTCTGATAGAGTGTCCATAGAAGTATCATTGCGGTGAGCGATAAAGGGCTCGGACTGGACTGGTAGGAAGGGGACTTCTGCAGCGAGGTTGGGCTCGAGGGCAGACCCTCGGTGACCAAGGGGTTTCTTAAGATAGCCAAGAGGTGGCTCGATAAAAACGAGAGGTCCAGAGGCTTGTTGAGAGCGGAAAAGAAGGCACTGGCCATGTTGTGGGAAGCAAGACTTGGCGCCAAATGCAAGTGGCTGGTGGGGACCGTGTAAAGCAACATCGACAGCAATAGCTGGCCACACAGCAAGGCAAACAGATGACGGATGGACAAAGGCAATTCGGAGAGATTCTCGAAGCCCGAATCGCCTTTGGAGGTTCTGCCCGCCCGGCATGTGGCATTTAGAAGGCTGCAGAGAAAGACCAAGCAGAGCCTTTTCGGGAGGGCGGTGACAAGAAGCGACATGAACACAGAGCCCAGAGAGACCACATTGGAGAGAGAGTGGTATAGTGGCTCGGAGGAGAGAACGAGAAGAAGCCTGATGACGTCGAGCCTGGCGGCGTCTGTGAAGATGTCGGGGGCCGGGTAAGAGGCGGTGTGGCCCACGCCCGGCTCCCACACGGCGTCCAGCGGGCGGTCGGTGTCGAGACACACGGACGCTACCAAAGAGCGGACTAGGGCCGGGCCAAGAAAGGCGTCGGTGTCGAGAAAGTTGGAGGAGTTGAGAAGGGACAAGGCGGGGGGCCTGGGGGAGGCGAACTCGAGCGGGTTGAAGCAGCGGGAGAAGAAAAGCGCCTGCTGGATGTGCGTGTGCTGAGGCATTTCATACACGAAAGGCAAGACTTTGGTGAGAAGGCGGATGGCCATGCGCAAGTGGCGCGGGGGCAGCAGGCCGGAGACGATCTGGACGCATAGAACGTGGACCAACGAGAGGAAGTTGGGGAGGTTGTGGTCCCGCACGGTCTGGATGTCGTAGGCGGTGAGAAGGTCGAAGATGTCCAGGGCCTCGGTGGGCAGACCCCAGAAGACGGCCCAGTACAGGCGGTCGTCGCGGGCAATGAGCCGCCCCTGGCCAAGCTTAAAAAAATGGTTTTTGAAGTGGATTTTCTCCTCGGAGGTCTTCATGCCGGGCAAGACGGGGGCCGGTAGCAAGCGCTGGGAAAGAAAGCTTGCGCTGGTGCTATCTTTCATGCATGGTGCAATGTGCGATAACAGTGCGAGTGGATGGTGCGCGGTGTTTTCCAGAGGCCTGGAGGGAGACTGCCACTGGCGTGGAGAAAACTGCCACTGGCCTGCAGAGAAACTGCCACTGTGGCCCTGGATTGTGGCAGAACGGCTTTGATCAAAGTGGCTTAAATGGCGGGGTTTAGCAGTGGCTGGTTTAAGCAGCGGGTGGGTTGGGGCTGGGCTTGGGACGGTGGTGCCTGCAGGACGCCGATGGTTTCTAGAAGAGCCGCACAGGGTCGCAGAGCATGTTCATTAGGTTCATAGGGTCATTGAATCATTGGTTTATTGAATCCTTGGTTTATTGAATCATTGGGGTTGAAGCCATTGGATCATTGATCATTGATTTGATTGCAACATTGGTTTATTAGTTCATCGATCATTGATTTTATGTTCATCGATCATTGATTTTATGTTCATTGATCATTGGTTCATTGTTCATTGGTTTGATACTGGTGACTTGGGAACAGTATGGAGGTCTGCTTTCGGACCTTGACCCAGACTTGGTTTTTTGTGGATATTCGTAGATCACTTCTATATTGTAATACGAGGTACGGATCAAAGAAACCTGGTGATAAAAACCCCAAAGGTCTGTGTCAGGCACTGGTCATTGCATCCATTTCTCGGTTGGTTTTTCCTGCAAGTGTTTGCAGTTTCGCAGCAGCGAGTTGTTCCACCGCGAAAGCCCATGCAGAAGCTGGTGAGAACCACACTGGACTATAGGAAACCCGGGCCAAAAATCCAAACACACGGCAAAACAAGCGGGGCTGGAGCGGATTCAAACCAAAAACGCCAATATGCGTGCGGCGACGAGCCACAGACAAACCGCGGCTTCTGGCGTGCGGCGCCGGGCAGTTGCACTCTCCCGACGTCGCGGCCTGCATGGGCGCCCCAGCCGTGCTAGTCCTGGCGTGCCAACTACGCTGGTATAAAGTGCTCCGGTTATAAATATTCACAGGCGCCAGGGCTTCACGGTCACGTGACGCGGCGCTTCTTCTGGCCGTCGGCCGCCGAGGGCCCGCGGCGGACCGCCCCGGCCACCGGGCGATGCCCCAAGGCCACATTCATGCCGGCATCGCCGTCCAGCTCGGCGCCGGCGTGGCCCAAGTCGAGGTCGTCGGCGTCGCCCGACGTGCACCAGCTCAAGGGCACGGCGAGGTCGTCGCCGGCGGGGTCACCCACGGAGTCGGCGGTGATCCACTCGTGGTCGCTGGCAAACGGGTCGTCGGAGGCGGGCGAGTCGGCGTCAACGTGGAACGCCGAGCACGTGGACAACGCATCGTAGAGCTCGGCCACGCTGGCGGCGTGGGCCAAGAGCGGGTCTTCTCCGGCCGTGCCCGGGCCGGGGCCTCGGCACACGAGTTCGGTGGTGTGCGTGTACTCCAGCAGCTGGGCCACGGCCAACACGCCGTCCGACACCACCAGCAAGTACAAGCCGCGCTCGCCGGCCACGTCCTTGAGCGCGTGCAACGCCACCAGCGGGTACGGCACGCTGACGCCCGTGTGGATCAGCGGGACCCATAGTAGAAGGCTGGTGTTGAGCACGTAGACGGTGGCGGAGGCGGCGGCGAGCAGGCGCAAGAAAGCCTGGGCCGCGTCGGTGTAGGGTTCTGCCGCTGCCGGCGAGGCAAGCGTCACCTGGACGCCAGCCCGTGCTGCATGGAGCACGGCCTTGTCTCCGTCCAAATGGGAACATCGTGCGGGCGTGTGTGCACGGAAGACGCCCAAGGGGATGGTGTTTTCCACGTTGGGCGCCTCGTGGATGAAGCACAAGCCTGCCATTGCGTCAACTGCGTTTGGTGTCCGGTGCTTCCGGGAGCTGGCGTGGGAGTGGGTGGTGATGGTTACGCGGGGTGGTGTCTCGCAGATGAGTGCGGCTCACGAGACTTGAGCTCATCGGAGGCCGCGCTGCGCCGAAGCTGGCATGCGGGTGCGCTTTGGAGGCCGTTTTGCGCTCCGAAGGCCCGTCGTTCACGCTTCGCCGTGTTCTCCACTTATGCCCGGGCCTTTTTGACCAGGCCCTGTTCTCTTGACGTACATATATTTGTTCTTTGAAAAGCTGGGGTGGCCGGCCTGCAGACAGAGCGGCCATGGCACCACAAGGCGGCGGCAGCACAAGCCCCGGAGCCGGGTCGTTTGCCGCAGAAGTGGCAGCGTCTCCTGCGCCCGGCGGGTCTGGAGAGTCGTCTAGCCCGAGAGCTTTCGGATCAACCGCAGAAACACGGGACTGTGGCCGGTGGAGGTTTCTAGGTCCTTTTTGATCTTCTTGCGCCTCTCGTTCTCGATCCGCTTTCGCTCGTCCTCGGTCGGGGGTAGAGCCTCGTTGGCCAAGTCCGCTCTTCTAGCCTCCTCGAAGGTGGTGATGGCGGACGTGAGGCCCTCTCTGCCATGCGACAACGAGCCCTTGGGCAAGATGCCCTCGTTCATGCTTTTGAGCTTCTCCACCTGCTCGGACTCCTCTCTCAACACCTGGTACATTCTCGAAACACGGCCGATGGCCAAGATCTTCTTCCGGAGAGCCAATCTCTTCTCCTCGAGGGTCTGCTCGGCGTCGTCGACCACGACGGCCGAGGGGTCCGCGTCGTCAAAGGACATGGGTGGGCGGGAGGAGATGGGCGAGGGCTGGGGCGTTTCGAAGGTGTTTGCGGGGAAGTCGGTCTCCTCGTCGAGCTCCTCCTCGGTACACACGTTCAAGATGGACACCAACATGTCGGTGACCTTCTCGCCCACAAACGGCAAGGACCAGGTGAACACGTCCATGAAGTGGGGAAGCCAGTAGGGGTGTGGCGAGGAGTTGAACTGGCGGATGTTCATGACGTTGTCCTCGTACTTCAAGACCGCGGCCTTGTTGTTGTACGTGTCCAAGTAGTTGGGCGCACTGAACATGGTGAGGAGGGAAGGGAAGCCCATGGTCTTGGTGCGCTTGTACATTCTGTAGCCCGAGTCCTGGGCCTCGTGGGCGCGGATGATGGAAAGAAGACCGGTCTTCTCCAAAAACTGGCACGAGGCCTTGTAGGTGAACGCGTAGGAGCAGCCGCGCACGGCGTTTTTGAGGAAGGTGCGGTCGATGTTGTCGTCGTCGTAGTCCTCGATGGGGTCTGCCCAGAGCAAGTCACACATCAAGCCGCGGGTGGGCGGCTCCCGGAAGCGGTCCAAGTCGTGCAAGTCCTGTAGGCTGCGCAACTCGGGGGAGAGGCCGCCGTGGACGCAGAAAAACTGCTTGTTCATGATGGCCGCCAAGGGCAACGCGTTGAACGACAGCAAGCACGCCTCGTACACGTCCAACGTGTACTTGTGCAAGCACTCGGCCTTGAAGGTGAAGTAGTCGGTCAAGTGTCTGCACTCGTGGTTGCCGCGCAACATCCAGAACGTCGTGGGGTAGTTGAGCTTCAACGAGTAGAGGTACACCAAGCACTCGATGGAAAACGAGCCGCGGTCCACGTAGTCGCCCAAAAACAAGTAGTTGGTCGTGGCCGGGTCGCCGCCCACCTCAAAGAGCTTCATCAAGTCGTAGTACTGCCCGTGCACGTCGCCGCACACCGTGATGGGCGCCGGCACCGTCAAGAGATTGGGCTCGTTGGACAAGAGCGCCGTGGCCGCCTGGATGATCCGCGTGATCTGCGCCTCCGTCAACCGGCCCTCCTCGAAAAAGTGCTGTTTCAAGAACGCGTGGTTGGGCAAGCCGCTGGGCAAGAACACCGCCGAGTCGGGCGGGCTGAACGACGCCGGGTGTTTCACCGATTTGACCACGCGCTCGGTGGTCACGATCTGCTCGCCCTCGTCCGTGGTGAGCACCGTGGGGCCGCTGCTGGCGGGCTGGCCGTCGTGTTTTTTGGCCGACGAGATCGCCTCCAAGGCGTTCTTCACGTGCTTGCGGTTTTCGAGCGCGTTGGACGACATCCGGGATTTGCGTGTTTCTTGGTTACTGTTTTGGCGGCGTGATGGGCGCAGGGCGTGGGCAGCGTGGATGGCGTGAAGATGGAGGGCTTCGTCTGAGGGGCTGAGTGTTGGATGGCTCTATGTGGGCCATGCGCGCACGTGACCTCGGGCCGTCTTTCCCGCCGCGCCCTTGGCAGCCTGGCCGCATCCCGCGCCGCACGGCTGGTCCGCCGCGAATGCCGCCAGCAAGCCCGCCTGCCCGAAACTTATGGTGTACGGGTGCGAGATGCACGGGTTTTCTCCGCCCGCTGCTTGCGGCGGCGGTGCTTCGACGCTTTAGATGCCCAGAAGGGCTCCATTGCACGGACGGCAGGCTTAGATGGGCAGTGAAAGGAGCAGTTGCAGCCGTGCGTGGCGTATATGCAGGCGCAGCGGCCGAGGCCGTCTTGTTGCGGTCCAGGCACTGCGCCCCGGCGGGCTGTGTGGGTGCAACAGTGCCTTGGGCCGTCTTGGCCGACTCGAACCATGGACTGCACACAACCATGGCTGCACAAATGGGACTGTACGGTCGTACAAATCCAGGACTACACGGTCGTACAAATCCAGGGACTACATGGTCGTACAAATCCCAGGACTACATGGTCGTACAAATCCCAGGACTACATGGTCGTGGACAGGCCGTTTATTGGTGGGCCAGAGCTCGAGCGCTCACAAGTGCTCACTGACCACATACTTGACGCAGGCGCGTCCGCTGAAGCCGTTGAAGCACGTGCTGGCCACCGAAGTGTAGGCCCCCACTGCAGGAAAATATAACCAGTCGCCGACTTGCACGTCGGCGGCCAACAGAACGCCCGGGCTGACGCAGTCCAAGCCGTCGCACGTGGGGCCCCACACAGAAAAGCGCCTCTGTGGCCCCGGCCCCGGTCTGGGGAAGTCGTCGGCCCCGTGGCGCAACACCTCCACCGCCGGCACGTGGTGGTCAAACAAGATGCAGTTCAAGTTGCCGTAGACGCCGTCGTTCACGTAGAGCATGGCGTCCAAGCCGCCCGAATGCGGGTCCAGGCGGTCCAAGTCCCGCCGGCCAATGACGTGCGCCGCCAACGTGAAGGCCGAGGCCACCATGAGCCGCCCAGGCTCGGCTATCACGCGGATCCCGCGCCGCTCCATGTAGTCCGCGGCAAAGTGCCGGTGCAAGGCCTCCCTCACGGCGGCCGCGGACTGGTCAAAGGTGCCGCGCTCAAAGCCGCCGCCCACGTCAAGCGTCTTCATCAGCAAGCCAAGGGCGTCGGCCGCGTCGAACAAGAGCCGCGCGTCGGCCACCGCCTTGTCGATGGCGCCAAAGTCCTTGGCGCCGGACCCCACGTGAAACGCCACGCCGGCCGCATCCAAGCCGAGCCGCTTGCATTCGGGCAACAACTCGCCCACGGCCGTTTTCACCGTGCACCCGAACTTGGTCGAGAGCTGGCACTGTGCAGACTCGTCGTCCGTGGCGATCCGGATCAACACCTTGCACGCCGGGTGGTGTGCCTTGATCTTGTGGAGCTCGTGCACGTTGTCCGCGGTGGTGACGTTGACATTGACGCTTTTCGCGTGGCGGAGGAACGAGTTGGTCTTGCACGGGTTGGCGTAGACAATGCGCGACGCCTCGATTCCTAGCCGCAACACCAAGTCCATCTCGCTTTTCGACGCGCAGTCGAAGTTGCTGCCCATCATGCCCAACGTTTTGATCACCATCTCGTCGGTGTTGCATTTGACTGCGTAGTACGCCTGCACGTCCGGCAATTGCGCCCGCCACCGGCGGTACTGGCGGATCACGTCGCCAAGATCCGCCACGAAAAACGAGTCTTCTTCGCCGGCCTCGCACGTGTCCGGCTGCACCGTGTTGATTTGCTCCACGAGCCGCTCCTGGACCATTTTCTCGGCCACGGCCTGGCTGGGCCTCACTTGCGTGTCGCCTCCTTGTTCTTCATACTCAATTGATGGTATGAATTCATTTCCGCTTTTGTGAACGTCAAGGACTGATCCCATACTAGTGAAGACGGGGTACGTGGTTGCTGATTCGTTGCTGACACTGGCACTGGGTTCTTTTTCCTCGCAAAGGGGCTCCTCTCACTATCAATACTCACTGCTTTCGTGAGTACTTATGTAATGAACTTCAAGCGGCAGCTCTCGTGATCGGGGTTTCCTGTAAAAATAGAGTTTACAAAGAGAAAGTGGGGTCTGAAAAATCTCCTCTGCACTAGCGAAGACTATCTTTTCGCCGCGTGTGTGCAGGACGCGGGGCTCTTGCTGCTCTGGGGTTCCTGCTCATGACTCACGTGCCCTCTTGCCGCCTATCTTTCTTTCCTTATCGCCTGCCTATGCATCCTCATGCTTTCCGGCCATCACGTTACATCCATGCGGATGCCGCATGTGCCAGCATACTGTTTATTGTTTCATAGCTCAATGAGCGGCTCTGGCTCGGACGTGCGGCTCCCTGCCCTGCCGTCACTCTTGCGTTCGCCATCCATGTCGCTCAATTCGGGAAACCGCTCAGAAGCGTGCTCGTGATGGTTCGCTGATGCTTCTGCCTCCGCTGCTGCGTCGTATTTGGCTCCCAAGTCCGGGTACCGGCTGGCCACACTCTCTGCATCACTCAAGTCGCTGCCCTCCGGCGGACTAGACGGCTCCTGGAAATATGACCCTGTGTCGGTGGCGGGAAACTGGGCTGTGCCTGTATTCGATTTGCTCTGGTGTTGGGGTCTAGACTGAGTCGTGCTTGGAACAGCCTCGCCGTTGTCAATCGGGTATGGTGTCAGAACCAGTGAATGGCCGGTGCTCGTTGATGCCTGGAAAGGCAGCGGCTGCTGAGCCATGTAGTTTTGATGGTATGCTTGACGTGCACCCGTATGTTCCTGACTTAAAGGCTGGCCCGGCCCATATGGAGAAGGAACACTCGGCACTTCTTCATGAGCCGCTGGCCGCATATTCTTGCCATATGCGTACGGCGCATTGTTGTAACCTTGATGCGTGTTCGGGTTTCTGTAAGCAGTATCCGAATAAGACCCTGTGTTGCTTCTCTCGACAGGAGGGTAGGCTTGAGACACAGAATGCCTTCCGTAAGCCTGATTGAGCTTGGCCTCTAGAAATTGGTCGTAAAGCCTGGTCACAGTATTGATCTTATTGTTCATCTCCAAAAAGAATTCATACTTTTCAATGGACGCACGAAGTGAACGGTTTAAGCGGGGTCTCAAACGCACCACCCGACTATGCAAGTCGCTCAACTTCTGGTCGCTTAAGACCGTCGCTTGCTTTGCAGGGTCTTGCTTGATGCCATTGATCAACTGAACAAAAAGGTTGATGTCATCTTCTTCCTGAGCCGTCAAGTCATCCGTCTGTGATTGCGTTTTCTGCGCAGTCAACTGCCCGGTTAGCTGTGGTGGTTGGTTATGAACATTAGGGTCTCGAGGTGCAGGTGTATAGCTGGTGCTTTGGGCAGCTGGTTGGCCTGTAGAGTAGGAGTTCGAGTCGAACGGGATTGCATCCAGGTAAAACTCCAGTTGTATCTGCTGCTGTGCTTGCGTCTGAGCATGGTTGTCGGGTTGCTTCTCCGGCATGGGCATCGACGCTTTTGCGGCCTCCACATCAGCCAAGCTTGCCGCAATGGCAGCTTTCAAGTCACTATCCATCTCGGAGTCACTGGGCTCAGAGGGACGCGCAGGCGCCACATCGGGCGGTGGGTACGAAGGAGCCAGGAACGAAGCCAGGGGCCCCGCCTCCTTCAAACTCAACTCAATGGCTCGTTTCATCTCCTCGTCTTCTTCCGAGACGACGTCTGCCCGAGCAGGCATCCGCGGACGGGGAGTCTCGTCGTCCTTCGTGCTCTTGTGGATGTGGTAGCAGTCATCACACACGCGGACCGGCTGCGCAATGCCCAAGTTAGGCAAGGGGATGTTGTGAGAGGAGTGCTCCTGGCAAAAGACGCCGCCACACGCACGGCAGTGGTGTTTCCTGTTCATGACCGAGAAGGCGCAGTAGCAGATCATACACTCCCTGCCGTCGATCCAGTCTGGCGGCGTCACGGAGTCCACAAAGTTGGCGGCGTTCAGCGCGAGCATGGCGTTGACCTCCGGAAACTCATAGCCCTGCCGCTGCAACCCAAGGTACACCCGTTCCAAGTGGCTCCCCAGGTACTGTTTCTCCAAGTACAAGGACCACTCGCGGATGATCTTGAGGATTTGCATGCCAACCGCATACTTGGACTCCGACGAGTACACCTGGTATTTCTTCGTGTCGTAGTGGACCTTGAAGATGTATTCGGCCAAGTAATCCACAAACTCCTTGGAGTTGACCTCGGCTATAAACGTCGAGCCCCCGTTCTTCACACACATGTCGCAGAGTTTCAACGTCGACAGCAATAGATTGGGATTGTTGTACACTTTGGTCAAGCGCTTCTTTAAGCATCGCATGGCGGCCTTTGGGTTGACTTTCTTGCTTCGAATGGCGTCGGTGATTTCCAACGCGGTGGCCATATCCAACTCGCCATTGGGGATGGTTTCCGACGTTGCGCTTTCGATCTTGAGGTCCAATTCTGCTGCGGGGTCCGCTGCTCCGAACCAAGCCATTTCGTTAGGGTTAAGGAGGCGGTGGCGTGCTCGAGTGTCGATCTATGCGGAGGGCCGGGACTGCACACAGCGGGGCGCTCCGCCCTTGCCTAATCGCGGTCCGGTTGCATTCTGGAGGCAGTCTCTACTCAAATCTCACGTACTGGTTTCGTTTTTTGACAGTGTACTCTTTCTTCCTCTTACGGTCTCCTCTTATGTGCAGATGTACTCGAAAGTGACCGCCTGCGGCGGCCGTGGCAGCCAAAGTCTGGCAGGCCTTCACGTAGCATGTTGGCTTCTTGCAGGCCTTCACGTAGCATGGTTGGCTTCTTGTGACCGTAACGTAGCAGGGGCCTCTTGCAAAGAAGCTGGCGTGTCGGTGTTTCGTGTTCGATCATGCCAAATCAACACTTGAAGGGGGCGTCCAGGGGGATATCCATTTCAAAATTCCAAACGAACAAACAACGAAGGGTAAAAGACAGCGGAAGGCAGCCAGTTCGTGCGGCCACAGACCTCACCTCGCTGTGGGGTACTAGCGAATGACAAAGACGGCGGACGCCAAGCCCAACACGGCAACAGCAGCCCACCAGGCCTTGTCGAACAAGGGGTTGGAGACATCCTTGACCGCGTTTGTTCTGTACTGGTTTTCCAACGACCGCTTGATTCTTTTCCTCAAGGAAGTCGAGGTCTCCGAGGACTTGTCGGTCGGGTTCAAAGCGGAGGTTGGCAACATCATGGGCGGTCTGTAGGCCAAGTACAAAGGCTGCATGGGAGTGCCGTCGAACTGGTAAATCTGGAGCTGGTATCTGCCGTGGTAGGGCGACACTTGCACCTGATATTTGTCGAACCACGTGGGCTGCACGTAGCGTGTGTAACTGGCGTGAGACGACTCCAGGCCGCAAGGGTCGCTAAGCAACTGTCTTCCGTCAACAGCAATAGGTTTAAGAACAATGGATCCGTTGGACAAGAGATCGTACTTGCCGTGCTGGTAGGATATGGACGCGATGGCACAGGAGTGGTTTTTGGAGTCGGAGGTGATCCGGTACAACGCCTCCTCGAAGTAACCATCCTTGGTGAAGGAGTACGAGATTCCAGGGAGCGCGGGCTCGATCAAGAGCTCATCCACGGGATCGTAGAAGCCTGGCCCGGTGAAAACACTATTCGACTTGGACGTCCATGTGCCCTCCAACTCTTCCATGTTTGGAGCAGCACTCACAAGCAGTAGGAGCACAAAGAAAAGGGCTTTGAGTAAGTACATGCCGGGCAGAAACAGGGAAGGGGTTGCTCTCTAGGAAGCTCGACTGATCGGACGGACTTCGGAAACACCACAGCTGCTAAAAACTGCGGGAAAAGGCTTGTCAGAAATGGGACACTGTACGCTGGGAAGGCAGTGTGGGACGGTCTGGCGGAACGGGTGGAAAGAAGCGAGCAGTGCGGACGAAATGTTCGGATCAGGCTGAGCAGAAAAAGGCGGCTGTGGTCGCGGTGGAATTCTTTGCTGGGGCTGTGCAGGTCTGCGGCCTGGAAGACGCTCGCTTCTGAGACACGCACACCCGTACACCAGGGGAAGTGTAAGCCCAGACATCCCACGCCCAGGGGCCCGGGTCTCCTTGTGGCTGTAACGAAACAACCGTACTGCAAATCTTGGTACCAGCTTCTTCTGACAGTGCTGTTTTTAGCCCCACGACCGTGCAAAGACCTGCACAGACTGCCACGGACGGTCCTGTATCAACGCTCCCCCGATGGTTTTGGTTGATGTTTGATTAACTTCTTTGCAATGGACGGCAAAAGTTGTGGTGGGTGACGAAGAGTATTGTTTCAGGGGCCTTTTCCAGAAGTGGTGCAGGTAAAACTGAGCTCACAAAAGAGGCCCGACACGCTCTTTGGCCAAGACACGCTTGGTGCGTGCGAATCGGAGTCAGCTGTGAGGGAGAACAGAGTCGCTACAAAAGCACTCTCAGGCCAGACCAGAGGTGTCGACCAATGGCATAAAGGGGGAGGGGACAAGAAAAGCTTCAGATTGCAGAAAGTCCAGTGCCAATGTCTCGGGTGCAAAAGGTCACCAGTGCTAAACGTCGCCAGTGCTAAAAGTCCAACTGCAAAAGGACTAACTGCAAAAGGACTAACTGCAAAATGCCTTAGTGCAAAATGTGCTAGTGCAAAACGTCCAAATGCAAACTTTCCAACTGAAAGCCAACTGAATGCCAACTGAAAACGTGCAGCCGCAAAACGTCATTGTGTTACGACCGCTGGCCGCCTCAGCCAGCCAGCAAACAGCCCACATCAACACGCCCACCACGCACTAATAGCGCCTCGGGCCTCACTGGTTAGCCACTTTGGAACTGTGCAGAATAATGGTCTGGATCTGCCGGAAAAAAACACCAAGAAGCTGAATCCACCGCCGCATGGCAGCAAGACACTGTTTGGCTGGCACCAGTCAGGCAGACATGGATGGGTATCCCGGACCCAAGCACCATTCTCAGCAACACCCTATAACAAATCCCCGGCCATTTCAGGCAAGGCCACGATGAGTGGATTTAAGCGGCAATGCTTCTCGAGGCCGCTCGGCAGCGCGAGGCTCCACCTTGCAGCATCAGGGCCACAGATGCGACGAGCACGTGAGCTCCCCAGGATTAGCAGCTCGTCTCACAGCGTCCCACAGCATCCCCCAGCGTGGCAAGCATTCCACAGCAACCATCAAGCACCAACATGTACAGACGCAGCCCCGGGCGGTAAGCGGCAGTTTAGGGCGGCGGAATGAGATGCAAGTCTGGGCAGAGCTACGGTCTGCCTCTCGGTTGTTAAGCGCGACGCGCTGGACCAGGGCATTGATATTGGCGTGTTCGCGTTTGCAACCCGCCTATTCTTGCCCTGGCGCTCCCTCGAAAACTTGTGCGACTTCTTCCCCTTAGCCCCTGCGCAGCAGACCCGCACCGCACCGATGGGCCCAGTGGGCCCGCGAAAATGGCTTCTGGCGTTTTGCAGCCCTCTTTTTCATTGCTATGGTTCTCGCCCATCGGGGAAATTTGGCCTTCTCGATGAAATTTTTTTACTGACCGTCGCAATTTTCCGGGTATTCTGTTACAGAATCCCATGGATTGGATGGGCAAGGTGGCTCGTTTTGCGCGATTCCGGTAGACGGTGTACTGCCTTGCCCAGCTTCTGGTGCTCGCTACATCCTCACGCCCATTTTCCCTATGCTCCAAGAGATCTGCTTGCTCAGCCCTTGCAACCGGTATGTCTTGGCAGGTGTTTTCGTTTATTTTCGCCCCTGCAAAGCAAGGTTCAACCCCCTGGAAATCGCCATCGTTCTCAGGCGCCAGGACTCTTTTGCAAGGAGTTGCACGAGTGCAGGATTCTTTTGCCTTCCCGGCTCGTGGAGAGCATCCATGTTGCGGGCCACCACTGGAAATCACTGACAGCATTGCATGTCTTATCTCGCGACACTTCAGGAATCCCGTTGCTGCCGGTTGCACGGTGGGGTGTTTCCCCACCAGGAGCCACATCAGATGCGGGGTGGGCAGCACTGCCTACCAAAAATTACACAAAGTAAGGGGCTGTGGGTCTTTAACCATTGTGAGACGAATGTTGTTCGATGTCCGCTATTTTGGCGGCTTTGCATTAGCTATTCAGGTACCGCGAAAATCGGGAATTTACATGAGGTGTGCACGGAGAAGGTTTTGCAATAGCCCGGGAGACCGCTTGTTTTGAAATCCACCCGGCGGGTAAACCCTGCGTTTATGTTTGTACACCCTCAAATGGAGAAACAATGCCGGTGGATCTTTCCTGGGTCCCGCTTACAGCCCGGGGCTTGTTTCGCTTTCAGCCAAGGATGAGCACAATGTCACACTCCAATGAATGGGTGGCCCCCCGGATCGTGTGCAGTTGCATATGCTGCTGAAATGCGCGACAATGTGGGTCGAGTTACTCACCTTAGAAGATAACCCAACCCATCTCGTGCACAAAGATTACGAGCAAATTCACATTCGAGATTAGTATGTGTTTTATTAATGATTGATTAAGCAAATGATGCTATTATATTCGGTGGTCGAGAACTTTGTCTCAAGCAATGCTGAATTTTCCTTGTGCCGAAAATTATTTTGGACTAATAGATGTCATATTTTTTTTCCTTTTCCTTGTAGGATCACCTTTTCATCTCGTCTTCTTCCTGGCTTGTTACCAGAATTCCGGACTCAATCCGGTCGAATGCTTGCGTGCGCTACACCTGGGCATTGGTCAGACGCACCTCATGAAACGAGCACGAGTCAACGTGTCGTGCAGGATGACGAATCAGGGCTCACAGACTGCATGAACACTGTCTTTAACATTCATCTGAAGCAGTCATCACACCGACAACTAAGTCACTGCAGCAGGACCAGTCAGTGCGATTACTGATAGCGTCGAATCTTTCCCTCTTGCGATCTAATTTCTCCGGACTCGCTCGAGGGCGATTGGAGGCCAATGACAGGGGGCTCTCTGTCGAAAATGTCAGTCTCTCTGGAAGACGCTGTGGACTTGAGGCTCAGATGGCTTCCGTTGGGCCGACTGTAAAAAACGCATGTTGGCTGATTCAAAGGCGGGTAGTGATGGCTATGTGTATGGGCCGGGTCGAAAGATTTCACATTCTCGAATTTGCGGCCAATATACAGCGAGGGCGCAACTTCCGGGAGTTTTGCATGTGCGTTTTTTAGGCTGAAGGACGTGCAGCTTGCCGGGGTTGCAGTATGCGAATAGTTTTCAGAGCCACCATCAGAGTAATTTGATGCGGCATAATCCGAAAACACCGATGTGGTGGCTGAAGAGGTCAGGGTGAACGACTTGGCGTAAAGGGTGTTGTCCGGCGTGATGCCCTTGTAAGTCGAGCTGGACAAGAGGGAGACCAACAGTTGAGGACCCTTGGAGTTGAAGTGCTGGAGAAGATAGGTTGGCGCGTTGACGATGGCCTTAATCAAGTTTCTCTTGATATCTTCGTAGTTGCTGTAGTCGACAACATTTTCGTCGAGAATGATGGAATGGTTGAGAGTCTGGTACCTGGCGTCCAGCTCGACCAACAGGAGGGTGTCGTTGATGATATCAGTGATGACCTTTGCAATCTCCAAGGGATCGAACTTGATGAGGTCGAACAGATAGCAAGCGGCGTAGGCCATGAAGCGTTTGATATGAAAGAACTCAATGAGTCTTGTTTCCAAAGAGGAATCGACGGTGACCTTGTACTCCTGGGAAAAGATCATGTACTCGTCAATGTTGGGGTCGTTGAGCTTCCACTCCAAGGCGCCCATGATGTGCACCTCCATCTGATTGAACATCTTGGCGTCGTAGTTGCAGCGGGAGCCACAGAGCTTGATCATCTCGCGGAGTTTAGGCAAGCGGTACCTCTCGGTGGGGTCCTGGAAGCGGACACCGCCACCATAGCCCAAGTCCAGAATGGTTCTGACACCAGCGTCATGACGGTCATTCAGGAAGTTGGCAAAGTGGTTGTTGCCGCCTTGAACCTTTGCGGCAATCCAAAGACAGGTGGTGATGATCAACTGGGCCTGGTCCAACAAGACAATGCGTTTCAGGCAGTAGCGGTCAAAGTAGCGGACGGCGCGGCAAAAGACAAAGGGCAAGATCTTCAAACGAACCAGCATTTTCATGAGGAAGTCGATGAGCTTGTAGCGAACCACCGAGTTGATGTAGGGCTGGTTCTCAATGAGCTTGACGTTCGGCTTGGCTGCATCCAGTGCAGCCTTCATGGTGTGAAGAATATCCTCGGCATACTCGTGAATGGCCATCTCATGGTTTCTGACCTCGGACTTATATATACAGTAAGGATATTTGTATTGGTGGATGGTGACATTTTCGTTACTGAACGTGCAATGGATTTTGTGCTTCATTTCTTGAGGCAAGGTGCCGAAAGAGGTCATGGGCGACGGACGGTGCAAGATGCAAAATGCTGGGGCTGATCAGAAGCGGGGGGTGTGGATCACAAGACACGTTGCGCTTGGGAACTGCTGGGGTACTCAAGGGGCATGAATGGGTGTGCTGCCTGTATTGGGAGGAGGCAAAGGACCAAAGTGGAGGAAGGGGAGAAAGCTGGGGAGGAACGGGGATGCAAAGGGAGATGCGGCGGGGGAAGACGACAATGGGGCGGGGAAACCGGGGCTGCCAGAAAGCTAGAGCGCTATGGTAGTTGGGCAGAAATAAAAGAAATCGTCGATCCAAGGGGAGCATGAGGGAAGTGCTGCAATATATATATTGCAGGCACGAGAATGGATAAAGGCATGAAAAACAGCGGCAGCACATACGTTTCAGCCCCCCGTGCGTGGGAGCCTGCCTGCACCCAGGGACGCCTGCAGGAGCGCATGCTCGAAAAAAAAAATAAAGCAGGCACAGCGCTGCGGAGCCCAGCCGCTGACGGTGCGATTATGTGCCTTTCGTCATGTGGGCGCGAGGGCGTGTGCGCACTCTGCAAAGCCTAAACACATAGACGAATGCTGCACGCCCGCGCTGTATGCACACCGGGACCTCATTTATGCTTTGCACAGTGCGAGCCTGGAAAATGGGGTCGGATTTGTTTCTGGGACCACGCACACGTCCCGTCAGCTCGAGCCGCCACATTCCTAGGGACCTCTGAAGATAGCCGGGCCCCGTGCTGTGTGCAGGATGGAGACGGCGCGCCGGGACCGTCCCGGCCCTCTACGGGCGCCTGCTTTCCGTCCCGCTCCGCCCGCCTCGGCCACCTCCCAGCCGCTCGCCCTGACCCGAGCCCAACTGGCCTATGCCGGCACCGGTGGTGTGGTGGCCTCTGCCGCCGGGCGTTGTTCTCTTTGCCAGCATGCAGACCAGTTTCTAGAAAGGCAGCAGAAATCCGCGGCCGCAGCGCGCCTGTTTTCTCGTACCACGGGACGCACTCGAGGTTCTAGAGCAGTCACGAGCTTGGCGGCGTGTGTGCACGTCGTTTCTGCTTCACGACCGCGGAAAAGCCCCCGTGGTCCCGGACATCCGTGGTCCTGCGTCCTGGTGGGGCGGGACTGACTGGGACCGGTTGCGAAGGTGGGACCGTGGGACCTGGGACCGTGGGCCACAGGCACCTCGGCCGCCACACCGGGTACAGGTACCACCCTCTACTACAGGTTTCGGTTCAAGCTCTGGTTTAGGTTCCGGTCAGGTTCCGGGTTAGGTTCCGGGTCAGGTTCCGGTTCCCATCAGCCGCCTCTACTGGGCGGCGGTTGTGGAGACAAGCGTTTAGACTTTTTTAACTCTATTTTGACTTTACCCGGGCAACAGTGGCGGGACGGCGGCGAGGGGCGGGCCAAGGCTTGGGCCGGGGACTGGGTGTACGGCGTGGTGCCCGCCTGGGCCTGCTCTGGCGGCGCTTCGGCAAAGGGCAGCGGGGATGGTTGGGGGCCCACGTGCCTGGTCCACGATCACGGGGACCGGCGCGAACCCGTCTGGCAGAAGCAGTGTTGCCACCTCGGGTGCTCGGTAGCGGGGACCGCCCATCATCGCCGCCTATTTAGACTCCTCAATGGCTTCGCGGCCGGTGCAGCTCGACAATGGCCGAAGATGCCGCCAAAAGACGGGCTGACGCTGACGCTGACGCTGGTATCGGATGACGTTACGCTGGCGCCGGCTAAAATGTCTTCTTTCCCAAGGCTGGCGTAGACATATCGGGCATTTGCCCGACCTGGTCCAGCGAGGCGCGCCTAATGCTGGAGGCGTGCGTCCGCGCCTTGGGGCCACTGGCCTGCAAAACAGAACATAAAGGGGCAATGCGCCAGGTTTGGAAAATTTGCACCGAGGCGGCCCTCGGGCCCCCACCGCCTGTGGGGCCGAATGTGGATCTGCTGGTTCGCTGTGCCTGGCGGTCTTGCACACGGCCCGTGTTTAAGCGTCGGTGCTTTCACGAGCTGTGGTGACGCTTCGCGCGCTCGGCGCCCTGTGCAGGAGACACATTGGTCCTGGGATCTGATCTGAGATCATGCTGCCCGTCGAACGGATATGGGCGGTTGCCCTGTTCGTTCCACGGCGCGATTCCGCCTGCTTAATCCTTGGGATGGGCGCTTTAGGCCTCGTTGCTTGGCGGGATCGCCATCGTTGGCGCCTTTGTCTGCCTCTGCGTGCCGGCGTTCTCCTTTATTTTCCGGTCACATGTGTCGGGATGGCCTGCTCCGCCGGTCAACCGCCACGTAGCACAACCAGCCAGTGGGCCAAGCAGAGCGGATAAGTTGAGATTTGGCGCTGGCGCCAAGCGCCCTGGGCCCGCGATGCCCAAAACCGCGCCGTCACTCTAGCCTGCCCCACGCCAAGCCGCCGCCACCAAGCTTATGGTTCAGGTTGTAGTCTCTTTTTCCAACTCGACTCAGCCCTTTGGATAGAGTGTTCGACGCTCGTAGAGCTGGTGTTGACGAAAACCCCGAAAACAACACGTCATGCAGCGACTGCACCGAGGCGGCGGTTATGATCCAGGGGTAGGTGGGCAGAGGGCAGATGGGAGGCACAATCTCACATTAAACACGCATACCCGCGGAGGCTTTTACTGCGTTGGCCCCGTGCTTTCGTATACAGATCAGTGCGGACCCCCGACCGATGCGCTTATCGTCGCATCATCACGCAAGATTGCGCTCACACCAAATGGCTCGACAGCATCGCCGGCAATATTGAGTGGGCGTCAATGCTGAGATTCCCGTCTTCCAATATGCCTTCGCTAATGCATTCCTTGATAATGGCCTCCCAGTCGCTGCTGAGGACGTAGTATGTTTGCCAGCACGAGAGCACGATTAGCGCGATGATCATTCCGAGCCACAAGCCCACAAGCTCTAGTTGGAAGTAGAAGGCAAAAAGAAACGAGAAGGGCAACGCAATGAAATAGTACGACACGAGGTTGAGAATGCCGCCGATTTTCTGCCTGCCCTGACCCCGGAGAATGCCGCCGGTCACACACGACAAAAAGTCGTTGATTTGATAGACTGCGCCGATTATCAACACGGTCGACGCAATCTTCAACACGTTCTTGTCGTCCGTGTACAACGAGGCGAAGAAGCTTCGGAACATGTACAACACAAGGGCATTCAAGCAGCCTAGAAACAACGCAGTATACATTGCTGCTTTTGTTGCCACCAAAGCCGCCTTTTTGGACGCGGCACCAATATACCAGGCGACCCTGGTGGAGCAGGCGATGGAGAGGGCAAAGGGAATCTGGTACAACAAAACGCACGTCGTCGACACGATCGACTGGGCGGCCAAGGCATCAGTTCCAAAAGTCGAGGCAGTGAATGTGATAATCTCAAACGCCAACCACTCGGCCTCGACCATCAAGACACCAGGGATGGACAAGTTGATGATTTTGGACCAATTTCTGAAGTGAGATTCATGGAGCAAGCCGTGGACGGGCAAGCATTGGTAGCCATTGACATAAACCGTGTAGGCCAAGAGAATGAAGCACATGAGCCAGTTGGTGATCACAACGGATAATGGGGCGCCAATGAAGCCAAGCCCAATGCGGGCGTCCCAAACGAGCAAGTAATTAAGCACCGCGTTCATGGGAGCACAGAAGAGAAGCACGTATGTGGAGGCGTGGAAAATGCCCTGGGATTGCAAGAAGTGCTTCAAGTTCTCGAAGACAATGAATCCCGGCAAGCCAAGCGACAAGACGCGCAAGTATTTGCTTGCCAAGTGCACCAATTCAGCGTCCTCGATCAACATGGACAAAATGGGGCCCGAGCCAAACACCCAGAGCAAGAACATGGGCACGTACAAAAGCATCAAGAGGTAGGTGCAGCGGATGAAGTGGAGCCCCACGGTTCTGTAGTCTTTTCTGCCGTAGGACTGGGCACATAGAGTATCTAAACAGGTGGAGACGCCCTGGATTATGGCGTATCCCGAGATGTTGGCGGTCATGGAGGACAAGGACACGGCGGCAAGAGCAGAAGACCCCAAGCGCCCCACGGAGAAGACCGAGGCCACGGTAAGCGAGTACTGGAGCAAAAAGGTCACGATCAAGGGCAACGAGTACTGCGCAAGCACATTCAACTCGGTTCTCAAGGTTGTCTCGGGCTCTTTGAGAATCGAGGCGGAGTGCAAGGAGAGAATGTCGCTCACGTCGTGGCCAAAAATCGACATGTTGGACCTCACGGCATGGAGGCCGTCGGCCAAATTGGCCCGGGATGTCTTGGGCACGAGCCCAAAGTGGCTGGGCATCTTGTTGGTGCCGGTAGAAGCAATGGAGGCTCTTCTTTGCTGCACATAAGCGACGATTTCATCTTCTCCCACGTCAGAAACGGCTGGCACGAGGGGGCTGCTTTCGCTGAATCCGGTCATGATTCGAGGGAGAGGGTGGTCCACGTGTGTAAGCTTTAAGTGGCAGAATTATGGTCACGCAGGGGCACGAATTAGACTCTCAAAGGCAAGCTGGTGTCTGAGAAGACAGAAGCGTAGGCAAAGAAAGAGGGTGGTCACGAGCTATTAAACAGCCCTGAAAGAACAAGTAAAAGCCCTGAAAGAAGAATTAAACAGTCCTAAAGAAACAGTTAAACAACCCTGAAAGAACAATTAAACAGCCCTGAAAGAACAATTAAACAGCCCTGAAAGAACAAGTAAAAGTCTTGAAAGAACAACTAAACAGTCCTAAAGAAACAATTAAACAACCCTGAAATAATCAAAATCGGGTCAGAAAAGACTAGCCTGGCCACGTAAGAATCAGAAACACTGGAGATAAGACTTCCTGAGTGGATGAGATGGGAATTAAAGCGGATTTGTTTCCACAATAGCCGATTTGCAGGTGCCAGCGAAAAGATGGAATTGTCGAGACAAATGCCCAATGATCAGAAAGAACACTGACTAAAAACGGAAAGCAGTCAGAGAGGACCAAGCTGAATTGCGAGAAACCAACAATAAAGGCGAAACGCCGACAGCCGAACGAAGTGAGGAGAAGGGGCGGGGTTTTCGAGAACGTACTGGCCAATCAACAAGCGGATTTTCGAGGCAAGAGCTGAAGGTACGAATTGGTGTTTTTCCGAGGTATTTGCGGGTGCATTTGTTTTAGCTCCCTCTCTATAGGCAGACGCGCGATAACGCCCTGCGCATAG
Source organism: Metschnikowia orientalis (assembly GCA_002893665.1). NCBI lineage: Eukaryota > Fungi > Ascomycota > Pichiomycetes > Serinales > Metschnikowiaceae > Metschnikowia > Metschnikowia orientalis. Next base: position 87,742 of record NXGZ01000022.1, on the reverse strand, counting down.
ATAAGCCGACCGTTGGGAAGAAAAGGGGTAAAAGTCCGATACTTAATAGATATGATCTACGCTCCAACAAAGCTTAAAGCGGCCCACGTGCTGGCACACTCTGCGCCAGAATCAGACCACCCGGAACACAGGACAAGTCGCCGGGAGGCGGAAAAGGGCGCGGCACGTGATGCGCGGCACGTGATGCATACATTCTGTCCCAGCGGCGGCGGCAGCTACAAATACAGACGAGAAGCGTTGTTGCGGACAGTGTTGTTTTAGATGACAGTGTTGTTTTAGATAACAGTGTTGTTTTAGATGACAGTGTTGCTTTAAATGACAGTGTTGCTTTAAATGACAGTGTTTGGACGAAGCGGGACGAAGTGCTTGTTTCTAGGCCAGAGGCCGACTCGCAGTCTCAGAGACGCGATGCGAGCGCGATAGCCTGCAGGTGCAGTGTTGGTAAACCCAAAGGTGTATGTACAGTACGAGCATAGGTCTGCAGGCCACCTGGAGGTCGTGGGGTCAAAGACCTCTGACAGCAGAGGTACAAGAAGCGTCCAGTCGCAGGCACCCGGTTGTGTCCCTGGCGCACGGGACCGCCTTCGCTAGACGCCGAGTCAGCATGGCATTGGTCCGAGCGCGCGCCATTTGGGTCCTTGGTCCGGCCGCTCACAGCAGACAAGCAGTCCCTCGAACTTGCCGGTCCCTCGGACTTGCCGTGGGTCAAGCAGTCCCTCGAACGCGCCACATATCAAACAGTCCCTCGAACTTGCCGCGAACCAGTGCCTAGAACTTGCCGCGAACCAAGTGCTTCAACATGTCTCTTCCCGTGAAAAACACCGTACGGTAGAACGAGTAGAAGTCCAAGGTCAGCGACACCACCGACACAAAGCCAAACGGCAACATGGCCGGAATCCAGCCCTGGGCCAACTCCATGGCGTACGCCTCGCTCGGCATCAGGTACTGCTTCACCTCTCCCTTGACCAAGTGGTGCAGGTCCCCAGGCCCGTACACCTCGGGTTTCAACACGTTCGGTGGCGCCGCCTTCTGGTGGCCCGTCAAGATCATGAAGTAGTCGTTGGCGTAGTGCACTCCCGTGTGGCCCTCCGTGCCCACCGGCGTTCCAAAAAAGATCAAGTACTCGCTGATGGATGCGTGCAAAATAAACATGTTGCCCATGGCCCCGCCCGCATAGTTGTAGACCCAGTCGTCAAAATTGAGGTCATTGATGAGTCCCGGGTACTCCTGCTGGAGCTTGGGCGTCAACGCCACCATGATCTCCCGGGCGTCTCCGGAAGGATGGTCGACCAACGTCTCTTGGACTAGCTGCTGCAATCTGGCCTCGTTGAACCGGAAGTGCCGGGGAAGCCACGTCTGGAAGCTGGCCTCGAGAACGGCAAACACGAGCACTACTGTAGACACGAGCTTGAACCACATGCTGGGATACTGTTCGATTTTGGGGGAACCGTTGTCTATTTATGCTTTTTGGTTTTTCTGCTTCGCTCGCGCTCGTATACCTCTAAACGACTGCGCGCACGGGGCACGTGCCGCTTCGCGCACTCCACATCCTCACGTGCTTCTCCGCGCGCTCCACCTCCTCACGTGCCTCTCCCTCTATCCGCGCGCTCCCCTACTTCATGGTCTCCCCATGTCCTCCTTTCTTTCTAGTGTCCTGCTGGCCTACACCCACGCAGCCAATGGCGACGAGCTACTACTGGCCCTACAGCTCGTGCTCGATGCACTCCCGCTCCCGTGCCCCGACGCGCTGGCGACTCGTGACCGCCTCCAGGCTTTTCTTGCCCAAGTAGTGCACAATGACGCCGACCTGAAACTCCAGACAACCGTGGTTCTTCGCATGTTCGTCTTGGAATGGGACCTCTACTTCTGCGACGATCCGGCCAAACACGCCCGCGTCGACGACTTGCTCAAGGCCTTGTCGTTCCTCTCCCCCACAAACAATGCTCCCAACAGTCACGTGTCGCCTCTCATGAGAATCAAGTACTACGACCTACTATCAGACTACCAGTTCCTCCTTCTGCCCAACGTCAAGTACTTGAAAATGATGGACTTGGTCACCAAGAAAATCAACGCGTTGTCCTTGACAACGGCCCTGAGCCCGGTGGTATCCTGTGTTCAGTTCAAGATCTTGGCCTACTATTTGCTCGGCGACTCCGACTTCAGAGAGAAGAATCTCCAGAGGTACCTTGCTCTTGAGAACATTGCCCACCGCTACCGTGGCTCGCCCATCGACTCGTATATGTCGTACCGGGGCAGGCTCCTCCCATATTCCTGTTTCTGCGACCTCCTCTCTTATTTGCAGGGTTTCTACATGTTTCCCCGGATCTTGGCTCTCTTCCGCGTCTCGCTTATGGAGAACTACTTGGACCTGAATTTGAGCAAGCTTCCGAGGTACTACGAATGCATCCAAATGTCGAGGATATCTTCTTTGTTTCTGCACGACATCCACGACGTTGACGTGGAGGACTTGCTTTACCGTATGATCATCAACAACAAGTTTCCGTCCGGCACCTCCATCAACCAAATACAGGGCACCGTGTGCTTCCCTGCTCTGCAGCAGAAGTATGATGACCTTAACTTGCACATTGAGAAGATCTGTGACTTGGTAGAAAAGATCGAGTCCAAGGTACCCTAGTCCTTTTTTTGTTGAGGCTTAAATCCAGCGTGCTTTTGCTGGCTGGAGGGTCCTTAGTGACTGCATGGTTCTTGAGCGTCCTAAAAGTCTACTACGTCTAATTCTAAGAGTCTGAGATGACTGTGGTGATGGTTTCATGGCTGTGATGCATTTGCAGCTATGTGATGAATCCACAGCTCTTGAAATATAGCGTTTGCAATAGATTTGCATCCATTGATAGCGAAGGTCAATATTCTGAAGTAAATGTTTAAAAGGTATAGGATAACCCATAGCGGTTATGTATCTGAAATCTTATTTATATATTAGATAAACCAAGATGCTTATCCAACACATAGATGTTTTCATCAAAATCAACTTAGAAGTGATGCGAAGATTCTAAAACTGCATTGGTCTTTAGGTTCATATGGCTGCGAATCTTAGGCCCGCCCATGGGTCTATGATTGAATACCTTGACTTGCTCTACGTAGGTGATGGCTTTCGTGACATGAAGTTTTATTAATAGCTTGCGGACAAGCATGAAATTTGGGTATATCAGTATTTAACGCAATGAGCGCGTGTTAGCTTAAAGTTAGTGGCACTATGGGGATAGGAACAGGAGGAACATGGCACTGACCAACCCTTTCGAACATAGAATGATATAGTTTGGTCAACGCTTTTGGAAAAGGGCATAGTCAGAATTGTGTCGAAAAACGACGACGAGCATGCCCAAGCATAGACCAAGAGCCATAGAGCAGTGTGGAAGCCCGAGCCACATGCATATTTCACGAACCAACCTTATATAGAGCGGGAGTGGGCGGAATTGAGGGATTGAGGGAACATCAGTAGAAGCCCAGGCCTAGCTGCAACAAAGACTTTGCGACAGAAAAGCTGTTTGGGGTGCCGAAGGTGTTGTGTCTCAAAGGCGAGGAGCCTAAAATGTCATTTCTTTTTTTGGAGGAGTCCAAGCAGGAGTCGTCGATGGACTCGTCGATGGTCTCGTCGCTATTGGAGGCGGCCATTCTATTTGCAGCCTTGATGGGGGTCTTCAAGATTTTATGTACAGGCGGAAGCCGCTGCAGGGATGCTGTGGATGTGAGAGGAAGCGTCAGCGGGCATGCATTGTGGTACAAGGACAGGGGCTTGATGTGGTACAAGCGCAAGGAGGAGGGTTTTTTGGAGGCGACGGCGCTGAGGCGAGGCGAGGGCTTCGCCAGCTTTGGCTTTTGCAAGTTGACGTTGGCGGCACTGGAGAAGCAGCGGGGCTTGAAGACCTTCAGGTGCAGGGAGGCGGCGTAGCGAGAGGAGACGCGGATGACAGGGGAGGAGGCCAGGGAGGCGGACTTTTGCAATTTGAGCTTGTAGAAGGCCAACTGCAAGCGGAGCTTCAACTTGGTGGCGGCGAGGTCGGCCCTGACGTTGCGGTTGTTGGAGATTTTGTAGTCGCTGAAGCTCTCGGTCTTGCGGGCAGGCACGTACGACTTGGAGGGCGCGAGGGAGGTGGCGGACTTGGTCAAGGCGAACTTGGGGGTGAGCGAGGGCGTCAAGGGCAAGGAGGACGCATGGAGCAGGCGGCTCTTGTGGAGCGGCGAGTCGACATTGGTGTTCAACGGCGCCAAGGCAACTCTTTTCGAAGGAGTTGAGGAGACCGGTATGGACAGCTGTATGGTGGCAGGAGGCACGCAGGCAGGGACGAGGCGGGGAGGCGATTGGAAGGAGCAAGCACAAAGCACAAGACACGACCAGGATGGAGATGAAGGGGCGGCCGGGTAGCAGAAGCCGTGGTGGGTACAAACGAAAGGGCCGGTTAAAGAATCCCTGAAAAGAGCCGGTTAAAGAATCTCTGAAAAGCCGGTTGATAACCCTTGGAACAGAAGCCGTGGAAAAGAGCCGGTTGATAAACCTTGGAACAGAATCCCTGGAAAGAAGCCGGTTGAAGAATCCCTGGAAAAAGCCGGTTGAAGAATCCTTGGAAAGAAGCCGTAGAAAAGAATCCCTGGAAAGAAGCCGGTGTTGAACAAGTGTTTGGAGTGGGGAGGCGCGAGCGCGTTGTGTATTAATGTATAGGCTCGAACGGGGCGGCTTGCGAACGGAGACAGATGCAAAAAGGGCCGAAAGAAAGCGAAATCAAAACAGGTGCGGGCTGAGGTGCGGCACGGCAAGAAATAGATCTCGGGCGTGCATGACTTTGCGAGCGTGTCTGTTTACATGCCGTGTACATAGGGTGTTTGGGTTCCGCAACAGGCAGCGCGCCAGGACGAGGACGGGCCGCGTGGAGAGATTTGATTTTGTTTATGAGGGAGTAATTGGAGTTGGTGGTGGGGTTGATGTTGGGGTTGGTGGGTGGGATTGATTTATTGTTGGAAGGGATAGGTGTTTTATTTTATTATTAGAGGAAGTTTATAGGAAGTTTATAGGAAGTTGGTTGGGGGAGTTGGTTGGGGAGTTATGGAATTGGTGTGTTCAGGTGAGTGACATAATAATGCGCACTTTTGAGTGAGTGAAGTGAAATGTGTCTTTTGAGTGAGTGAAGTGAGATGCGTCTGTTGAGCGAAGTAAACTGCAACTTTTGAGCGAAGTAAAATGCAACTTTTTAGTAAAGTAAAATGCAATTTTCGAGTGAAGTTAAATACGTCTATTTAGTGAAGTATAATAAACATTTAAGTGAGTGAAGTAAAATTCAACTTTTGAGTGAGTGAAGTAAATCCCAACTTTTGAGTGAAGTGACTTTTGAGTGAAGTAAACTGCAACTTTTGAGTGAAGTAAAATGCACTTCTTGAGCGAAGTATAATGCAACTTTTTAGTAAAGTAAAATGCAACTTTTGAGTGAAGTAAAATGCAACTTTTGAGTGGTGTAAAATACAACTTTTGAGTGAAGTTAAATACGTCTATTTAGTGAAGTATAATAAACTTTTAAGTGAGTGAAGTCAATCGCAACTTTTTAGTGAAGTGACTTTTGAGTGAAGTAAAATGCAATTTTCGAGTGGAGTAAAATGCAACTTTTTAGTAAAGTAAAATGCAACTTTTGAGTGGTGTAAAATACAACTTTTGAGTGAGTGAAGTAAATCCCAACTTTTCAGTGAAGTGAATTTTGAGTGAAGTAAAATGCAACTTTTTAGTAGAGTAAACTGCAAATTTTGAGTGAAGTAAACTGCAAATTTTGAGTTAACTATAATGCAACTTTTGGGTGAACTCTAATACAACTTGAAGTTTAATGCAACGTTTGGGCGAGTGACGGATCTGAGTGATCATTCGTGATTAGCCAGTGGTGCTTCATTGTGTGTACTTTAAAATGTGTTTTGGAAACTGCATGATTCTGTTGATTTGTTGAGACCTTGTCTTGTTTGATGACGTGACTTGTTTGATGACGTGAATGAGAGATTCAAGAATCTCTGGCACTTAGGGATTTGAAGGCATCTGTCTTTTGACTGAGCATGCATGAACCAAATGTCAATTGAGCGTTACATGCAGCCGGTTTGGACAAGTGCTTGGATTAGAAATCGTTCAAATGTATTGGTGTTGTAATGTTAGAATAGTTGTGCCTGGTTTTGTGGTTTATTTGAATCTTTAAGTTTTTTGGTATCCCAAGTACCTTAAATGTGCTTAGTGTGCTTAGTGTGCTTAGTGTGCTTAGTGTGCTTCTTAGTGCGCTGTAAAAGAGTGGTAAAGTGGTTGACATATTCTTAACATTTCATCATGCGTGTTTTTACAAATCTTCAGAGGAATTTGAGCAGAGAGCCATTTAAGTACTGTTTGGGTATTTAGTAGTGAAACAGTAATGAATGTGTCCAGAGTGCATAGTGAGTGGTTTCACTCAAGATCCATTGTTTTCGAGTAATCCTCGAGGCTTTATAACCTTCTTTGAATTCAAATGTCTTGAATTCCACATGTAATTAATTTGGGATGTCTTGAATTTATTTCAATTTTTTTCTAACATCAGATTCCTTAAAATTATATGTTTTATTTTCAGATGTCGAGAATCTATATGTATCGATTTCAAATGCTTGTAATGATATGTCCTAATTCAAGATGCCTTTGGTTTTGCTCTTCAATATCCGATTACAAAATTATTCACAATCCCGGCCCAAAAATTAGCGAAACCCTTGCTTTCCAGGGTTCAATATCAACCACTTATTTTTCTCTCAGACCTTTCGACAGATGGTGGCAAGCGAAGCTCAAAATCTCTAACTCCCACCCAAGTCTGTAGTGGCTCATTAAACTTGAAAGCGATATTATCATTACTACTGTCAAATTTTCCATTGTGTGGATTTTAAGCCTCTGTCACGTGGAGTCTTTAGAGCCTTTCTCAAAAGAGTATTTTTCAGAAGCTTTACTGAGAGTCACTATTTAAAAGCACCTTTAGTTAAGTGAAGCTTGGCACGCCGTACTAACTCTTTTTATTTGCATTCAATTCATCACTTTATGATTTTGTTCATCTTTTTTGGCATCTTTAATTTCTATATGTGGCATCTTTATTTATATGGCATAATTCATCACTTTATGATTTTGTTCATCTTTTTTGGCATCTTTAATTTCTATATGTGGCATCTTTAATTATATGGCATAATTCATCATCTTTACACTCTATATGTGACATCTTTATTTGTAATTAATTGCATAATTCATCCTTCTATTTGGCATCTCTATTTGTAATGATTTGGCATGATTTATTATCTTCACACTCCACATGTGGCATCTTTATAGTTCATCCTTCTATTTGGCAATTAATCGATCTTATTTGGTTTTCAATTCTTCCTTTTATTTGGCGATAGATTGATCTCAATAGCAATCATTTGATATTTCTCCATGGTAAGTAACTGATCCTTGGCATTCTACTCTTTTGTTTGGCGTTCAATTCGTTATTATCACTTAGTTTTTTTTTACCTTGTCATATTCATTCATCTCGATCATTTGGTGTTGATATAACCCATCTAAATCATCAGAACACTAATTTAGCACGCTCGAATGCTGTCTCTTCACCTGAATTATTTCTATGAAAATTACCCCTCAATTATTAAAATGTTCAACAAGTTGGTCTTGCTTTAATTCTCGACCTCTTTTCGGCTCAGTGCGGCTGCGAGCTATTTTTCCTCAGTTCCATAGAAAACTACACCTTGCTTACAACTCTATTATCCTTGAGACAATGAGGCTTAAAGCCACACTTTTTATTTTTTAATTTCCATTCCTTGCAAACTTCTGGCCTGAGTAGCCGCCCCACAACCCCCGGGTATATGCGTGAGCTTCTGGCTTAAAACAGTCCTTGCCCACATAAAAGCTCTTAAGGTCACAATTCTTAGTTTTTTGAAGGAAAAGCAGCTTTAATGGAGTAGAAAATTGCGACTCGATGGCTGAGAAAGATTCTATTGACCGTGGCCTGCCTAAAAGACTCCACCATTATCAACCTGCCAATCGTCGGAGGCAACACAGTCACGTGAGCGAGGATTGGAGCCGTCATTCACCGAATTTCTTCAAACTACTGACAGTGAAGAATGAAGCAACTCATGGCGAAATCCGTCTAAAGCAAGCCCAGATCGGTCATCTTTTTTCAAAACAAGCGCTCCCACACCTTGATTAAGTAATCTATCTTTGGCAGGTTCTGGGACAGGCGGGCACTGCACAAAAGCACGCACTATCTCCAGCCGTGCCTTATCACTGAACTCCCTCTACTTTTGCCCTCGAACTACCAGAACCCCATGAATATCCGAAGCAGACTCTCGTCCTTGAGAGAATACATCACGCCCATAAACCATCTGTCCAACTTTCTAGACTCGGGGGAGATTTCTCCCGAAGAATTTGTGATTGCTGGTGACTATCTTGTGCTGAAGTTCCCTACCTGGAGTTGGGGGACCTGCGCCAAAGGCCTCCAAAAGTCGTTTTTGCCTCCCGAAAAGCAGTACTTGGTGACCCGCCACGTGCCTTCTTACCGCAGGTACTCGTCTTTTGTGCCCGACACCAGTGAACCAGAAACTGCCCCTGACGCCGATACCTTTGACTTGGAGATCATATCGTCGTTTTCCAAAGCCCCTGAAAACACCTCAACCGTTCAGAACCTTGACCTCGATCTCGAGCTGCTCGAAGATGACGTTGACGATGATATTGACGATTTCACCAACATAGACTCGGACCGCCTGGGCCTCCGCAAGTATGACCTCTACATCTCGTACTCCACCTCCTACCGCGTGCCCAAGGTGTACCTCGTGGGCTTCTCCTCCAATGGCATCCCCTTGTTGCCCAGGCAAATGTACGAGGATATTTCGGGCGACCACAAAGACAAAACCGCCACGATCGAACCCTTGCCCATGGCCCAGAATACCGTCTCGGTGTCGATTCATCCCTGCAAGCATTCCTCTGTGATGAAGGTGTTCATGGGCCACGCAAAGACCAAGCTGGATGGATCGACACAGCCGGCTGATTCCCACCTATCTGGTGTGCGTGTGGACCATTACCTCGTTATATTTCTAAAGTTCATTTCCAGCATCACTCCCGGCATAGAGTATGACTTCACCATGGATGCACTTTAGCATTGAACTTTGCTGCCGCCTCAATTGATCGAGCCGCGAGCCTCAGAATCTACTCCTTTTACTTCCACACGTTCCCCAAAAAATATATCGTCATGGCTTTCTCACATTCTCTGATGCATACACGCAGGGTTCTTTTCGGAAGGTATTGAATACCAAAAAATGGCCACGTCAGAGAAGGAGCCATGCTCTTCTACCGAGGATGACCTGGCTTATTCGTCGGCCCAAGAAAGGGTGCCTTCAATTGCAATCCTGATTATGCGGTATAAAGCAAGACATCCTCGGCTTTAAACAGATGCCATGTAACGCGGGTATACATAGAAGTGCACCTGGACTCTGTGGTCGCAGGTCGCGCGCTATCTGTTGGTGCAGGTGGCTGCCGCACCTGCTCAAGAAAATACAATTTTATCAACTGTTGAAGTGCTCCCGTTGCTCTGTCATTTTCTAATCCGTACCAGGTAAATCTCCAAAGATGGGCGAACATGTCAGGAACCGCAAGAGTAAGCGGAAAATCGCAAAGGATGCGGTCAAGGAGATAATCACGGGCCAAGAGCCCGATGAAGAGCAGCTGACTTCGACCGAGGTTACTTCCAAAGGCCAAAGCACTGAGCCACAGTCTAAGAACGGCAATTCCGTGAAGCACAAGGACCATGAGAAGCTGCAAGAACCCGCGAAACACGAAGTTAATCGCAAGGCATCCCATTCCAAGAAACACAAGGCAGAGAAAGACAAGGAGCTCAAGAAAAAACTTTACCATTCTCGACGTGTTACCTTCATCTTGGGGGCAGTTCTTGGCCTTTTAGCCACTATAGTAATCACCGCCATGTCTTCAGAAGATATCAAGACCGAGTTGGACAAACTTATGCGTTTCGATTCGTTCAATGACCTCGTGGAGGATTGGAAAGACTCTATACCCCAAGGATTGCAGCTGATGTTGGATGGTAATGATCTGCCTAGCTCGAATGAATTGAAGGGCTCTGCTGAATCGTTCTCTGTGGGCAAACTTATGAAACGAGAGCTAAATTTGACGTCAAAGTACAATGTTGTGATGGTTCCCGGGGTGATTTCCACGGGGCTTGAATCCTGGGGCACTAATGACGAAGGCCCATGTCCCTCGCTTCCCCATTTCAGAAAGCGCTTGTGGGGTTCCTTCTACATGTTACGCACAATGATTTTAGACAAGAATTGCTGGTTGAAACATGTGAAATTAGACCCCGAAACAGGAATGGACCCTCCCAACATTAAGGTGCGTGCATCTTCTGGGTTTGATGCTGCAGATTTCTTTGTTGCAGGTTATTGGATCTGGAACAAAATTCTCCAGAATTTAGCGGTCATTGGGTATGGACCGGATAATATGATCAGCGCAGGTTACGACTGGCGCTTGGCCTACATTGATCTTGAAAAACGAGATGGATACTATACCAAACTCAAAGTACAAATCGAGACGACCAAGCTGCTCACTGGTGAAAAGTCCTACTTGGTAGGACACTCAATGGGCTCACAAGTCATATACTATTTCATGAAGTGGGTTGAAGCAGAGGGCCCGCACTATGGCAATGGGGGCAAAAGCTGGTGCAATGACTATTTGGCGGGTATTATCGATATCAGTGGATCGCTTTTGGGGACGCCAAAGGCTATCCCAGCACTTTTGTCCGGCGAAATGAAGGATACTGTGCAACTCAACTATTTCGCAGTTTACGGATTGGAGAAGTTCTTCAGCAAAAAGGAAAGAGTCGAGATGTTGAGAACATTTGGTGGCATCCCAGCTATGATTCCTAAGGGCGGTGACTTGATTTGGGGAGATCTCAATAGCTCCCCAGATGATCCGGGAAACACACTTTCAACAAATGATACCGAGTTCACCATGGAGGGTCCCAAAAATGAAACAGTCGGTAAGTTCATCAGATACCGCGAAAAGGTCTTAAGTGATGGAACTAGCGATGTGAATGCGACCGAGCAAGAAGGCTTTGTTGGTGAAACTGACTACACATTACAAGAAAGTATCAGCAAGCTACTCGAGGTGTCTCCTTCGTGGTTCCTGAACAGAATGCAGGAAAACTATTCTTATGGATTCGCCAAAACCAAAGAAGAGCTCCAAAAAAATGAACTCAACCATACCAAATGGTCAAACCCTCTAGAAGTTGCGCTTCCTTACGCACCTGATATGAAGATTTTCTCTTTCTATGGTGTTGGGAACCCGACTGAAAGAGCCTACACATACAAAAAAGGTGGCAAGGAAGCAGGCATTCCGTATGTGATAGACACTGAAAGTGACTATCCCGTCTTTTTTGGAGACGGGGACGGGACGCTTGCCTTGATGACGCACAGCATTTGCCACGAGTGGCAAAGGAAGGGGCTGCGGTTTAACCCGGCCAATATGGAGGTGAAAATCGTTGAGATCAAGCACGAACCAGACCGCTTCGATATACGCGGCGGCGCCAAAACAGCCGAGCACGTTGATATTTTGGGGTCTGCGGAATTGAACGAGCTTGTTCTCAAAGTTGTGGCTGGCCATGGCGACAGTATACAGAATGCTTATGTCTCCGAGCTCAGAAACATCACATTGGGAATGGATATTTAGACTGTCCAGGAAGAAATTAGCTGGCTGAGGGCGTGTGTCCCTGAATTACATAAAGATTCTCGAACCACTGGTCAATCCATTGATTTGAAATAGATTGAAGAGGAGTCATAGACATAGCAAACGAGACTCGGGACCTCCGCTGGACTCAGCAAACCGACCAGTGAAAGCACATGGAACCGGGTGTGCACATAAAGCTCGCGTAGTCGGTGGTAGGAACCATCAAACCCCAGCAGCACCCAGAAGCCTTTGTTTGTGGATGGAATTGAAGCTGGATGAAACAAAACAAAACACCGCTGTTGTAGAAGCAGCTGATAACCCAAACCAGGCAGAGCCCACCGACAAAAAGGGGCCCACAGAGTGCTTGTTCTGTGGTCGAGTCTTCTCCACCAAGGGAATCTTGGGGCGCCACTATGATCGGAAGAAAGGAGACCACGAGCACCCGAGCGAAGAGATTGAGCGCATCCGAGACCACGTGAGGCGCCGGTTCGACGGCGAGAATAAGAAGTCAGCTGCCGAGACGAGAAGAGTCGTTTCGAAAAGGTACAACGATCAAGAGTGGGTCAAGGAACGCAACAAAGCGCGGCGTCAGGCCCGAGACTTACGGATCCAGGCCCGGATTCAGGCTTGCGAGTGGTTTCTTGGTCAAATCTCCGAAACAGCAGGAAACCACGCAAACGGGCCCGGTGTACAGCAACCGCATCAAGACTTCGGCCGCTTTATAGCAAGAGTGCTTCCTCCACAAATGTGGCCAAAACGCGGAGAAGCACCGGGAGAGGACGAGTTGAAAAAGGCAGTGAAGGTGATTTCCGATACCAAGGCCAATCAGAATACCGAGGGGCGTCAGCAAGGGGCGGATCCCGACTTGGATTTGCCCAGTCTACTCGAGAGTTATCACCGGTGGCAGGGCCTAACTCCGGAAAAAAGAGGGCACGAGTGGCTCAGCGCCCAGGACCAGGCCTTGCGCGAGCTCCCCTCTAGCATTTGGCAGCTCCTCAATGCGCAGAAGTTGGTGGACAATCGACAGGACCAAATTCTAGGAGACTCCAGGGTGCTGCAATATTTCGATTTGCCCGGCGGTCAGGCAGATGGTTAGCGGAGTTAAGGCCGTGGGATATTGCATAGCATGGCCCAGGAAAAAGAAGCTGCGGACCAAGGCGCCATTAGAAAGGTGCTGAATGTGGTCCCGGGCGGTGTGGCCTGTACACCTGAGTCAATTGCTGCGCGGGTTGAGCTCCAGCGTTGACCTCACCCGTTTTCTAAACCTGCAAAGGCGGGTGTTTCAGATCGGCAAAGGTGGGTGTTTCAGATCGGCAAAGGTGGGTGTTTCAAATCTGCAAAGGGGCGTGTTTCAGGTCTGCAAGGGTACGTGCTTCAGATCTAGACGCCTCCAGTGCCTTGAATCGACCCGGTTTATGCCAGCGCTGCAAAACAAACAGCGCGGATCGAAGGAGCGGCCTGGCGGAACCGGTTGCAAATTGTACCCTGCGGACCGAATTGCACATACCGTCCTGAAAACGCGCGCGCTGCCTGCACGCTGCCACGGTCTCGGGGCATGAACAGACGTTGTCGCTATCTTCCTCCGTAAACAACAACATGAGGTATGTGTTCAATCAGTACCATAACAATCCCTATGGATACCGGAACTGCTCCAGCCAAGGGCAACGGGATGCAAATGGCAGCCCGAGCCAGCCACTTCGCACGAAGCCATGTTGGAATTGAAGGTGCTGTTCCGTAGGTATATCAAGCTCGGGCCCGAAACAATACTGACCTCCAGCGGAAAATTCGTCAGAGCTTCTAAATACAGACATGTCTTCGGCCAAGCCTCCAAGAAGGAGTTGTGCTACGAGAATTTGAAGGTCACCAAGAACGCCTGGGACTCAAACATCATTTACTCCAACGGAAAGTACCTTTCTGTCACGTGGGACTCCTCGGGCGGGGGTGCCTTTGCAGTGATCCCCGTCCTGGAAGTCGGAAAGTCTCCGGACACAGTGCCTTTATTCAGAGGACACACAGGTCCGGTGTTGGACACGGCATTCAATCCCTTCAACACGCAACAGGTTGCCAGTTGCTCCGACGATGGAAAGATTCTTCTCTGGCAAATCCCAGACGACTTCTCTTTCCACAATTACAGAGACAGCAACGACGAGGTCAAGGACATCACTGAGCCCTTAAAGGTGCTCTCCGGCCACACGAGAAAAGTGGGTCACATCGAGTTTCACCCGTGTGCAGACAACGTCTTGGCATCGTCTTCGATGGATTATTCTGTCAAAATCTGGAACTTGGAGACTGGAAAGCCCGAGATTACATTGCAGCACAAAGACTTGGTGACTTCCTTTGCCTTCAATTACAACGGTTCCCTCATGGCAACAATCTCGAGAGACAAAAAGTTGAGAATCTGGGATCTCAGATCCGGCAAGGTTCTTTCCGAAGGCCCGGGCCACACAGGCGCAAAGGCCTCTAGAGTCATTTGGTTGGGCAATACTGATAGAATTTGCACAACTGGCTTCTCGAGATTGTCCGATAGGCAAGTTGGTATCTGGGATATCAATGACATTGAAAAGGGCCCTATCGATGGATTCATGGTCATCGACTCCTCCTCCGGTGTTTTGATCCCGATTTTTGACGATGCCACTTCCACTTTGTACTTGGCAGGCAAGGGTGACGGTAACATTCGCTACTATGAGTACGACAACGACATTCTCCACGAGTTGTCTCAGTATGCTTCAACAGATGCCCAAAGAGGCTTTGCCGCTGCTCCTAAAACCTACGTGAACATCAAGGAAAATGAGATCTTGAAGTGTTACAAGACAGTCAACGACAACTATATCGAGCCAGTCTCCTTCATTGTCCCAAGAAAATCCGAAGTGTTTCAGGAGGATATTTATCCAGATGCACCATCAGATAAGCCAGCTCTCTCGGCTCTGGAGTGGTTTTCCGGCAAGGACGTTAATGGCCCTCTCTTGGTCAAAATGGAGGCTATTTATGAAGGAAAAGCACTGGATTTCAAAGAGTCTTCGCCAGCTGTTAGTATCTCCGAGAAGAAAAACAGCCCCAAAAAACAATCAGAGCAGGTCAAGGCGACCAAACCCTCGACTGCAACTGAGAAGCAGCCAGAGGAAAAAGCTCCTAAACAGGACCAGGCTGAGCCAGAGGTCAGCGCACCGGCTGCTACTGTTGACGCTGCATTGAAGACATCTACTAATGTAAACGATTTACTCAGTAAAGTGCTGGGTGAGTCTGACGATGAAGATTCCAGAAGAATTGCGCAAAGCCAAGACGACGACTGGGAGGAAGACAAGCCAGTCAAAAAGGAGCAAGAAGTACGGTCGAAACCTGACACAAAAACTTCTACATCCGAAAAGGATTCAGTGCGGAAGGAAGAACCCGTAGTGGAATTAAACCAGACTTCGGAAACAAAGACCAAGCAGACTCAGAGCGGTCACAAAGCCGAAACTGAGGTAGGGGATTCTAAAGCTCATGCCAAAGGCTCTGAAGAATCTAAAGACACAAGTGCAGCAGCTGCAAAAGAGAACACAGGAGAAACCAAACAAGCTCCAACTTTGAGGTCAACTGTTGATAAACTAGCCAGTATTGTCATCAGCTTAGAGGCTCAAGTTTCCAAATTGGCCATGATCAACGAGGAAAGAGGCGAAAAAATCACTTCGTTGGAGAATAAAATCGAGGAGTTGTTGAAACGTTAAGTGGCTCCATTTTTTTCTTAGAATCAAACTTAGGTGTTTCACGCAACGCCGGCCAAAGAGTTGCATGATCCGCACTTTAGGTTTCGGCTAGACATTCTCCAGCCAAGTTTAGATGAGTAATTGACCGCGTGTGTTCACTTACACGGTTCAAATTTGCTACAAGGTCATTGTATACTTAAAAATGTATTGTTTCGATAAATAGTCTCCACATTATTTTGCGAGGTCGTAAAATTTGGAGAAAATCATGTTCGAAAGTGGCTGCAAATTGAAAGTCACCATTCCGTCAAATAGTTTCCATTTACGGTTGTCCTCGTACTGCTGGTTGAGGAGCTGATCCAAAGTGATGGTGATACAGGCGCCTGGTATAGTCACGGGACCATTGGCAATTTCGATCACGAATTCACCGGATTTGAAACAGCTAAACATGAATTCACATTTGGATGAGCTCATAGCTTTTTTCTGGATGGAACCGCTCATCTCCGCAATTATGTTTTGTTCACTTAACTTCTTGAGAGAGTATTTGTACGATCCAAATTTGGGTAAGCGATTGTTTTTCTTCAACTGCCTATGGTAAAAGTATTGCTTGCTGAAAATAGGAATGATGTTGAAAAGCTTCTTGTCTTTTGGTTTAATGTGTAATTCATTCAACATGGTCTCAACATGCATGTTGTAGTCTTTGAGCTGGATTCTCAAAAAAGACTCTTTGTCATTTAATTTGATGATAGTCTCTGCTGCAAACTTTAATTGTGACGTACGCATGACACGCTGAGAATCCTTAGTTTTTATGTCCGTGACAATTTGGTTCAAGATCTCCTGATAAGAATTTTGTCTGTGAATGAGTCCTAATGATTCGAGTTGAAGTAAAATTTTGAGCGTCATTTTCTTCAATTCCTTGTAATTAAGATTTGGAAGATTCAAGAGCGGGTTACTCAATGCATCCATCCTTGGATGCGACTCATTTGACTCCTTCTGCTCTTTGAGTAATTTTTTGAATTTTAATTCATGCTCTGGTCTAATTCCCTGTATGAGAAGCTCCAAGAGATCATCGCTTTCATGATCTTGTACCCTCATGATGAAAAGAAGATACTTTTTAGCTTGAGAGAACAAAGACCGCACCTTGAAATCAGCAATCGAGTCTTCCTTGCCCTTTGGAACCAATTGAAGAGTAAGCGACCCCATTTCGGTTAATGTCACATAATCGTCAATGGAATTTGATATTTCGTTGAGCTCATTTAGAATTGGATAAAGTTGGTCGTCCAAATTTGGGATCACCGTATTGAAGTTTTTCATAATAAGTTTTTCTATCAGAATCATGTCGCCGACTTTCATTGTGAGCTTGGGTTTCTCATGACGAATCAAATCTTGCCAATCATTCATTTCATACTCAGTTTCCAACTCGTTCACGTGGATCAAAGACTTAACGATTCCTTGTATCTGCTCCCTGCATCCAACGACAAAATCATTCAAGGGCTTCATAAAATTGTCATTGAATGGACGCATAGAAAACGCTTGCAATAGGGAGCGATTGAGATAGTCAAGGTTCGCTTCACTGACTGAATTCGGGACAACAAAGCCAAAGTTTTTGGGGAACATTAAGATGTTGTTAATGTAATATTTGATAAACACGACAGCCGGTACTGACAAGTGCACAAAATCCTTGCTGTTGGGGAATTGAATTCTGCTTTGTTCGTAAAGCGTCTTCATGAGAATGCGCATATGCATCGGTACACTTGCAACATTTTCAGATAATTTGTCAATCACTCCTTGAGTAAAGTCTCTCAAATTGATCAAATTAAGGACAAATCTTTCATTCACCTCTTTATCTTTTATTGCGTCCTGTGGTGTCGTTTTCTCTCTTTTCAAAGAGGAGCCATATATGTTTATCTCCTTCTGTCTTATATCTTGAAAAATTTTCACCGGATCAGATTCGAAATTCATCTCATCTATATCCTCGTTCAAGAGCTTATCAACATCTTCGCCAAGTAACTTCTTAAGTTCAAGTCTTTGCTCAGCAGTGTTGTTGAACTCAAGAAGGAAGTCGATCCAAAAAGTCTTCCTGATTTTTGTGATATCTGTGACATTCAGACAGTGCAGTTTGAAGTCTTTGGTCATGAGCTCAGTGATGAATTTCACAAGGAAGTACTCCTCTCTTGATTTGGGTGTAACACCGTCAGATTTCTTAGGAACGGAGAATAGGTTGATAATGTGTTGTCTTAAGGCATCCAAATCATTGCCTCTGCCATCATACTTGGCCACTGGATCTAAATGCTCGAATATCCGCAACCAATAAGTGGGTTTGGTTTGTAAAAAGTAAAAGAACTGCAGGTAAAGTTCGATTCTTTTCTTCGATGATTTGTTTAAGGCGCCAATTCGATTGGTGAGACCTTTAGCTTCCGCCCGAAGTAACTTAGAGCTTTTATTGGTATGCTTGGTAAACTCCTCGATTGAAATCTTGTTCTTGTCCAAAAGAATCAACTTCTTGTCAATGCTTTCAATCTGATACTCAAGCTCTTCATTCAATTTACATTTCTCGATGATGTTCTCCTTCAACTCATATAATTGTTTTTCTTCCTCATAGTCTCTACCATCATCAATTAAGAGGCCAGCAAACTTCCTGATCACCTTGATTGGAGGGTTTCGCATCTGGATGAAAGACTTGTAGGCATTTTGTTCATACTTTGCTCTGAGTATGGACTGCGCTTTGATAAGTTGTTTAACGTTCTTCGAGTAGTGAATTTGCAAATCATTGAATTCTTTCTTGACCACCGAGCCCCTTATCTTTGACTGTAAAGCTATAATTTGGTCCACGGATTCATAAACATCCTCCATGTCATTAAAGATTTCGAACCTTGTGAGAATTCCCCTGAATTTTGACTGTAGAAGTGTGACCGATTGGACATTAGAGGGGCTTTTTATCGCTTGGTCAATTTTTGTGATTTGTTTGCGAACAAGATCACCTCTCACCTTTGCAAAAATTGTGTTTATCTTTATGTCTTCACCCATGAGGGTAATTAAGACCTGATTGCAAACTCTAGTTCTGAGAATAGCACCTCTAGCCACATTTTGAAGCTCGCGTATACAAGCCCTGTTTCTGCCAATTTTTGACAATTTCCTTCTGATTTCGTTTCTCAAGAGGCCGCCTCTTATTATTGACTGAACTTCAACTATTTTTGTATCTTGTACTGCCAAGCTTTTAACCATAGTCGAAAGCTGGGACTGGCGGAAAAGCTTTCTTCTGGCTAGGGACTGGAGAATGAGAGTTTGAGACCCTAAGAGTTCTTTGTTATTGATCACAAGCCAGGTTCTTTTGTGAATTGGGTTTTTGCGAATCACACTTTGAATCGTCTTGATATTGCCCTCCTCACTATGCAAAAGTTCGTGTTTGTCTTTGATAGACAGGCGGACCAAGTTTCCTCGGAGAATACTCTGTAGACTCAACACTGGAGTATCCTCAGAAGAGTGGAGGTTGTAAGCCCGGACGCTCTGCATCGCAAATTTTCTTCTTGCAATAGACTGTAGGCTCGTTATTTCGTCCTCAAAAATAAGGACTTCGTCGCGATGCAAATGAACAGATTGAAGTCTGCTGAGATTTCCCCTGATTTTGGCGAAGAACTCGGTCATCTCTTGCTCGTAAGAGCGGATCATGATTTTCTTCACAAACATCTGGTATCTTAAGTTAGAGCCCTTGGAAAGCGCTTGCAACATAACGATGCTGGATTGATGATGTTCAAGGTCCTCACGGTAGTACTCATTGCTCTTGTCGATGCCTGTCCACAGCTTTGTATTGTTATCTGCACGAGGGCTTTTGATAGAGAGGTCCGGAACTTTCATGGAATTGAGATTTAATGAAGAACGTGGTTCAGCTTCCAAGAAAGGATTTTCCCTCGTGGTGATGCTGGACTTGCGTGTGGTTGAGACCAGGTCAGGAGGGGTCCTCTTGGGAGACACCGGTGAACCTAGGGTCTTGTTCATGAAAGTGTTAGTTCCAGGCAGAGCCACGTCATAGGAATCCGTGCTTGCAAAGTTGGGCAAGTTGTGCCCGGCAAGAGAGCGCGTAGCTATTCTGATATCTTCTGGGGAAAAAACTGCTGTTCCCACAAGGTTTTCCATGAGAGGGTATTGACTGCCCATGGAGTTGATTTTGTAGCTCATGGCATGTAAACAGAACCAAACCTTGGGCACATCCTTGGCATCGTAAAGATCCGTGAGTTCGAAGTGAAGAAGACTTGGGATCTCGAGGTACTGCAAGAGCTTGAAGAAACGATTGATATTTTCCGTGTGACGAAACTGCAAGCGCGAGTCATCGAGAAAGACCAGTTTTTTGACAGGAAGAAACTGATTTGCCAACTTGGCGAGATGAATGCCGTTTTGAATGTATGTAAGAAGCTCCACTGGAGTCTGTGGGATCTCTTCCTGAAGAACACTCTGTAACCAATTCTTCACTGCTTGAATCCGGCACAAGTATTCGTATGCTGGGGTGTTGTTTTTGGAAGGCGATTGCGGTGACTCGACGACTGCACTTCGAGTAGATCCGTTCTTGGGTGAGGTTTTGAAAGACGAGACCGTTGCGGAGGGAGTTTCAAAGCGCAAACGAATGTTGGGCTTGGAGGGGGAGTCGAGGTTCATTTGGCGAGCCAAGTCTTCCAAATCGGGTGACTCGAGCTTGCTAGCCTTAGATTCAAACCTGTTTTTCTGCTTCAATGGGCTTCGCAGCGGACTAGCATCCTCTTGGAGAGACTCTAGATATTTGGATGTGATGTTCCGGATCATGGCAATGAGAACAATTTAAAAGGAAGGGTATAAAACGAAAGAACGATGGGCGCCTGGCTTGTGCACCGATCTGGTTTGTTTAGGAAATGAGCTTTGGAGTTCAGGGATCGTCTGATGGGATGAGTTGAGCAATGCTTTTGCGTGGGTATTGTATAAGAATGCAATTGCTTCCTAGATTTAGCCAAAACAAACCGCAAGGAGTTATGGAAGGCACTGAATGAGCCCAGTCGAAAGCCTGTCAACAAAGAGTGGGAGGAGAGAGGGAAAGTGTCGTTTATTACGTGCGCGTAGAGACACTTATAACAAGCATCTGTAGCATGCTGCCTAATTGGGAAGGAATGTCAACAAACCCAAACCGCTTGCGCGGGTCCCCGAATGCTGCCAAAAATACACCATGAACGACCAGCCGAAACAGCTAGCTGGTCTTGCTGTGGTTGTAAAAAATCGGCTGAATAAGGGTTGCGCCAAAGCAGAGCTTTTTTGACCTTATTTTCTCTGACTTCGCTCGAACCGCCTGACTCTCCACGGCTTGGAGGTGCGCAAGTCCGCGTTGGATGCAATGAGTAAGTAACACTGGATGGGCAGCGCAGTGAAGAATGCTTCCTTTGCAAGCAGGGCCCAGCGCAAATTGTCGCTTGGCATTAGTGTCACTTTAAAAGCAATTTTAACGCAATTCCAGGACTATATTTGAACGCAATTTAAGGACTATTGCTTCAAGTGCTTCAAGAGCTCTTGCTTTCTTCGGTTGACCAACCACTTCTCAACGTCAAGACTATCAAAGCTTTGCTTGTGATCGGAATTTAGTGCCAGCATGACTTCTTGACGCACCACCGAGGGACTAGGGTCAATGGGCAGGAGCCATACCAGACGATCATACACGCCATAGTACTGTAAAGGTAACTCTTTCGTGTTAGGCGTCGACCTTGCAACCGTTGGTGTGTGGACTTCGGGGAGATCTTTGGCGCGCCCATAGTATGTGACATTGCCTTTTCGTAGCCCTAAGGACCTGTCATATTGAATGTAGTCATTCCCTCCAAGAGATAGTATGTGGTGTTCCCAGGCTCGTCTTTCCTTGAAGAGACGATTTAGGGCTTCGTTGAGTTCGCGGACCTCGAGCTCTGATAGCGCCGGGTTGTTGATTTCCGAAAGCTTAGCCGAAAACTCGCCCATGACGACTTTTCTCCAGCGTTCACATTCAGGTAAGCTTTTGACTGACTGGACTCGCTTGGGACGATTCGCAAGATACACGACCCCCGCATCCTGTAGCTTCTGCTCATAGTATCGATTGAGCCCCGATAGGGCTTTTTCCTTGTTTCGGGACATGCTGAGGCAATTTTCAGACCACGCCACTTGGTAGAATAACGTGGTGTTTTGCTTGCGGGGGACTGTTGGAGAGCGATGGGCGCGTATGCAGGTGCCGGTGGGCAGCTTGGAGTGAAGCAACCCGAATTGGCTGTGGCTTGGGAAACGAGGGGCAAATAATGAGACAAATGCAAGGGACGTTCGATATCGTGGCTCTGTAAGCCCGGGGTGGAGTTATCAGGGTGCATTGTTTCATGCCGCATGGAAAGGCGAGCAGTAGCAGTCAACCAGCCATTGAAGTTATAGTTATGTAGAAAGAGGATAATCCATGAAGCACTTAAGCGGTATTGACGTGGCTCAGTATTGAGGTGAGTAGGCAGCCGCAGGAAAATAGGCAGGAGTCCTTTGAAGTAGCAGGCCATCACATGTTCTCTTTTTTTTGGCGCTCGTAGGCATCGGTCAAGAAACCTATGGTATCATTTAGGGTCTTGACGTAGTTGGTATGCTTCGGTAGTTGACCCTGGAGCTGGGCAAGGTTGCTGACGCTTTGCAGGAAGTCTCTCAGTAGCAGCGCCTCGTCGATTCCGAGGGCAGCCAAGTCAGGCCTATGTTCGCTGTTGGAGTCCGAAATGGGCTCAGGGGTTTTCAAGCTGTCCGAGGAATCCAGGGCTCGGTCTGCCTCGGACGCCAAACGGGTGACCTCAGCGTCGGTGGCAGTGACCAACAGCTCGTATGCGTCGCTGGCCTGCTGTGGAAGCTCGCGACGGAGACGGGTGACTTCTGTTGTTTCCAGTTCCACGCTCTCGATGAGGCTGCGGAGGCGCTGGTTGAGTTCCGTGTCAAAAGGAACCACTTCCTCGGTGGGCTCAAGCGACAAAAGCTTCTGGATGGACACGTCGACGGTAGCCAAGTCCACGCCGTCAACAACCAAGGAGTGCCTGGCCAACTCGAAGACCTGTATCAAGTGATCGTTCACGAGGTTTTCCACCTGCACTTGGAGGGGGTCCTGACTGCTGGAGCCAGGTAGATAATGCTTAAGTTTGGCATCGAGCGCCTGGACAAACTGCAGATACACGTGTCTGAGGTCTTGTTTCGAGAGCAGGATCTTGTTGTAGTGTTGATACGATGACATGTTGATAGATCTATGATAAGGGGATCTATGATAGAGTGATCAATAATGATGATCAATAATTGATAATGTTGATCAATGATGGTGATCAATAGTGGTGATCAATAATGGTGATCAATAGTGGTGATCAATAATGGTGATCAATAATGGTGATCAATAGTGGTGATCAATAATGGTGATCAATAATGGTGATCAATAGTGGTGATCAATAATGGTGATCTATGATAAGGTAATCTACCGATAACCT
Source organism: Metschnikowia orientalis (assembly GCA_002893665.1). Taxonomy (NCBI): domain Eukaryota; kingdom Fungi; phylum Ascomycota; class Pichiomycetes; order Serinales; family Metschnikowiaceae; genus Metschnikowia; species Metschnikowia orientalis. The sequence continues at coordinate 64,883 of NXGZ01000022.1, read as the reverse complement.
TAATCAATAACAAAAGGTGGTCTATGATCAAAGGCGATGTATGGATAAAGGTGATGTGGTCCGCTGCAATTAGGTGGTGACCGCGATTTGTCGACTATGTGGACTGGACTTGTGGGCTGGAATATTTAGAGGTGTCGTTGGATGTGTAGAGGTGTCCCTAATGGTGCTCTGTGTGTTGCTTGTGGTAGAGATGGAATGCCCTTTTTTGCTGCTTTCAGAGGTCAAGGTTGGTGTTGGTGTTTTGGCACGCGGAGGACTACGCGCCTCAAGAGTGCAGGTCCAGGTGGTTCCATTTAGCACTTCTGAGTAGGACCGCAATCTGGATATCTTGAGGCTTTTCTTGTGAAGATCCTTTCTTGACGCTGGGTTGTCTTTGAAGCGGGCTCAAACAAATTCTGTCTAGTTACATTAATTTTCGTTCAGTTGCAATTTTAGTGGACTCTGGTTGAATCGTGGTGAATCTGCAGTTCAGTAGAAGAGAGAAGTAATTACTGCGAAAAGGTTCCAATATTTTGGCCTCCACTCGATGCAAGAGGCCAAGTGTATAAGTGAAAACAAAAGGAAAAAAGTGATAATCAAAAGGAAAAAAGTGATAATCAAAAGAAAGAAAGTCATAATCAAAAGAAAGAAAGTCATAATCTAAAGGAAAAAAGTGATAATCAAAAGAGCCCAGAATACGTATCTCGGGTACATAAAAGTAGTCGGCACCAAGAAACTTGCCGAAGACCTGTCAGATGTTTATCAAACAATCTGCCGTTTTACATAATTGTTTATACCTACTAAATTCACCTATTCTAGCTTAACGTTTTCTTAGCTTTGACCTGTTGTCATTCTGTACCTCATAATTATATGTAAACTGGTTTTGGCCATTTTATATCACCAGTGATAATGAATGGCTTGAAAGATAATGGCTTGAGAAAGGTCAACCGCGAAACAGCCCAGGAGCAATGCGACCGGAGGGCACGATTACTGGGCCGCGCACGACCCGCACTTGGCCGACTCCATCTATCTACCGCACGTCGCACCGCCTAAGCTCCCTATCCACAATGAGTGTCAGCGACGAGTTATCGCCCCACTTTGCTCCTTTCTTGGGCCTTGCTGGCTGCGCAGCATCTATGGTCTTGTCCTGTGTCGGCGCCGCCATCGGCTCCGCCAAGTCGGGCATCGGTATCGCCGGTATCGGTACGTTCAAGCCCGAGTTGATTATGAAGTCGCTCATTCCCGTGGTGTTGTCGGGTATTCTTTCTGTCTACGGGCTCGTGGTCTCGGTGCTCATTGCCGGGGGCCTCAATCCCGCCGAGGAGTACTCTCTTTTCAAGGGCATCATGCATTTGGCGTGTGGCTTATCGGTGGGGTTTGCATGCATGGCTTCGGGCTACGCCATTGGAATCGTCGGCGACGAGGGCGTCCGGCAGTACATGCACCAGCCCCGTTTGTTCGTGGGCATTGTGTTGATTCTTATTTTTGCCGAGGTCTTGGGTTTGTATGGCTTGATTATCGCCTTGATTTTGAACACCAAGGGTGCCTAGACACTCCCACGCCGCGCCTGGTAGCGTTCCTTCCGTATCGAAATACATTCCTTTCTAGACTACTGTATTATTCTTTTGTATGGGCCTCGCCCCCTAGTCCGTCTGCATCTTGTCGTCGGCGCTGCCCAAGGTCACGTTGCCGCTGTTGTCGATGAAGCTGCGGGCGTTCTCCGTCACGAACTTGACCGACCGCGCAGAGTCCATGAACATGGAGTATGCTCTCTTGACATCCGCCAAGCCCACGTCCGCGGCCCGCCTCTTGGCTGCTATCTGCTGCGACACCGAAATCAAGTTCAGCGCATATCTCAAGCTCGTTTCCTGCCCGATTTTGGTCAACAATGCCAACGCGTCCCCGGACAAATCCACTTCCTCCTCGGTGGCACGGATCAGCAAGATTGTCCGGAGCTCATCCGCAGAGTACGCGGTCGTGTGGATGATTATGGAACGGTCCAACAAGTCCATGGGCACTCCGTGGGGCGACTTATAGTTGGTGCCCCGGGCTTGCGACATTCCCCGGTTGGTCGCCATAACAACAATCGGCGAGAAGTCGTCCTCCAACGCACGGTTGATGAACGAGAAACACTCGATATCGAGCATGTGCACCTCATCGATGAAAAGCACCCCTGGAACGATTTCGGCCTTGCCCTCCTCTTTCCACTCCGCAACCTTGGTGTTGATTTGGTCACGCACCTCTGACCGAATCTCGCCCGTGTCTCCTGAGAACAACGCCAAGAAGCCCTGCTGGCGGGAGTTGATCACATCAATCTCGTGCAAGGACACCGTGTGCACCACCTCTTTCCGCTTCTGCAATTCGCCTTCCGGGCATTGCACGAACTTGGTCTCGGGCCCCATGGCGTCGTAGTCCCTTGCACGGGCAAACGACTTGCCCAACTTGCTAATCTTGCCGGACGCCTTGTCTATGGAGATCACATCTCCTGCCAACACCTTCTCCTTGGTCAACCCCTCGATCATTTTGTTACCCAACTCGTAGATGGTTTCCATATCTGTGGTTTTGATGGTGAGCTTGCCCTGTTTGTGGCCGCCTGTAATGGACCGGTCGATTTGGATCTCCACAACCTCTCCCTCGATGATCTCAGTCTCCTCCTTGATCTTGATGCCGATCGATTTCCGGAAGGCTTGCGTCAACGACTCCGTCTTGGACAAGTCCAACGAAAACACCTCCGATCCCGTGATGGCGGTGAAAGGCACCCCGTTGCCCAAATTCTGCGACAATCCCATTGCAATTGCAGTCTTACCTGTGGAGGGGGGACCGGCGATGAGAACCGCACGTCCGGCAATCTGTCCTGCTTGCACAAGCTTCAAGATGAGTCCAGCGGCCTTACGTGCCTTCACCTGGCCGACCATTCCTTGGCCCGATTCCTTAGGCACAAGGTTGTCATCTAAGCCCAACCCGGTGATGTGGGAGTGAGAGGCAATCAACGAGAGACCGTTGAGGTCACGTGTCTGGTCTGACGTCGTGGAAATGCTCTGGTTGTTAGTAAAGATGCAAGCGGGTGCTGTATGCGGAGGGACATACCATTTGTCAGTGTGTTTGACAAATTGCGTGGGTGGTGGGCTTGAGATGTCGCTGTCTGCGTAGCACACGTGATGCGCGCACGTGCGGGGAGCGGGCTCATTGGTGCCAGAACCGTTTAGACTCTTTACTCGATGGCCTGAGAGATGCTACGGCAATTGACAACCTTGAAGATGCTACAGCAAGTGATGGCGTGAGATATGCTAGGGCAGGTGATGGCGGAGATACGCTAGGGCAGGTGATGGCGGAGATACGCTAGGGCAGGTGATGGCGGAGATATGCTTAGTTCTGTTTAATAAATAGTCGACGCGGCGCAGCTCAGAGCTTAGAACCCAAGGTGAGTTCGCCCTCTTCGTACATAGCAGCAATCTGGTCCTTGAAAAACTTGGCGGCGATAGGGCGCCTAATCTTCACAGTGGGGGTAATGACGTCGCGCTCGAGGGTCAAGGGCTCGAACTCAATGAATACGTTCTTCATTTTCTCGAATCCAGAGAGACCCTGCGAGTTTGAGTTGATGTGCCCAAGGAGCTTCTGACGGTTTTCTTTCTTGTTGACTTCTTTTAAGATGTCTGCGTCCAGAGTAAGCAGCTGTGGCGAGACATTGCATTCCCCGGTCAAGAAATTGACAATGAGGGCTTTATCAACACCAACGACACCAACCAAGTGGCTCTGGATCAGGTCTCCGTGAACAAAGCACTGCGTAAGTAGCGAGTTCGAAGAGAGATATGCGTTTTCAACCTTCTCGGGGGTCACATACTCACCTTGGGCCAACTTGAAAAAGTTCTTGACTCTGTCCACAATATAGAGCCGGCCGGTTTTCGGGTCGATACGTGCAACATCACCGGTTGCAAACCAGCCGTCCTTGAGCACCTTGTTGGTTTCCTCGTCGTTTTTGTAGTAGTGGTCGAAAATCTGGGGTCCTCTGATTTCCAACTCCCCCATGTGGCCTCTGGGGTCATCAAGATCGTAGCCCAAGTCAGGCAAACCCCGGACTCTGATTTCTGCACACACTCCCGGGGCGCCACAGGAGCTTGATTCAAGCTCGTGAGGCTCGCTGAAAGAGAATCCGGCAAATGATTCGGTCAAGCCGTATCCTTGACAGAAACCAATGTTCAAAGCAGTTTTCATGAACTTGATCGTCAGTGGAGAGATGGGGGCCAGGCCAGTGATGCAGTACACCATGTTGTCAAAGCCCAACAGGCGCCTGACCTTCTTGATGAATAGCTTGTCATAGATCCAGTGAGACCCAGTGTCACCGTCCTCAGTTTGGCGCCCCTGTTTTGTACCAAGGACCTGCGAGAAAATGGCCTTTTTCACAGCAGAGTCCAGGCCCAAAGTGGCATTCTTGATGGCGGCTTCAAATTTCGTGTACACTCTAGGGACATTGGCCATGTGCTTGGGCTTCAAAATCTGCAAGTCCTCTATGAGCGTGAGCGGCGTTCCGTGAAGTTGCGGGAAGCCGGACATGCCGCCCGAGGTGAGGTTGAAAGCCAAGGCCTGTCTCTCGAAAATGTGAGCCAAAGGCAAGAAGCACATTTCGACATCATCTTCGACAGGAGGCGCCATGCACGTGATGAACGTGATGCCCAGCGCTGCGTTCTCCTGAGTCAAGACCACACCCTTAGGGCTGGAGCCGGTGGTGCCGGAAGTGAAGCTGATGGTGTAGGCGGTGTCGGGTTTTGGAGGCATTTCCTCGAGCGGGAACAACTCGCCTACGCCGCAGACCTGGGCCATGTCGAACAACTCGACCTTCAAGTCCCGAGCTCTGTTGACCAACATCTGGCCCTCCTGCACGGAATGGCAGTCTAAGCGATCCATGGAGACCAAAGTGATGAGAGACTTGAGCTTTTCCGGCTCGCGCTCCTTCAAAGAAAGCACGGTGTCGATGTGCTCGTACGACAACACAGCCACCGGAGACTCCACAAGGTGGAGGATGTACTCGGACGCGGTGGCGCCCAAAGTGTCGTAAAGCACGGTGTTGGTGATGGAGTAGGCGCAACAAGCCAAGTCGGTGACCACCCACTCCGGGCGGTTGGACGAGAAAAGCGTCAAGATAAACGACATGTTGCGGGGCCCATACGACGCATGGTCGCGGGAATGGTGGACCACCTTCTGGTGGCTGGGCAAGTCGGGCATGAGAAACGGACTGTGCTGGAGCACCCGGAGGAGGCCCGCCCCAAGGCTGCGTTTTTTGGCGTCCACCTGCGCAAACGTCTCCGACACGTACGCGGGCCCGGACTTGCCGGTGGAGTAGTCATAAGGCCTGGCGGCCAACGCCGGCTTTTCGGCAAAAAGCTTCACGGCGTTCTTCCACATGGCGTGGTACGTATCGAGCTCCGCAAGCATGTTCTTTTTGACGGTCTTGACCGCCGAGTTGCGGAACACGGGCGAGTAGCCGGGCTCGGCCGATCCGGGCACGGCCTGCGACTTTTCGGAGCCGGCCAACGGCATGTGGTTTCTGAGAATGTCCACGTAATTGGCGCCGGACTGGCTGAGGTTCGTGAGAACGCTGGGCGAGTCTGCGGGGGCAAGGATGCTCATATCAGACGGGCGGTGTGGTGCGGTGCAAAAGGGTGGGGTTTTGCCTGGGGAAGCAGAGAAAATAGACGGCGGTGCTGGGGGGTGCCGGGGCGTGGGTTCTGGCAGCAGGGCTCGTGGTGGCGGGGTGCAGCACTCAAGAGTCGGGTGGGGCCGGAAAACGGCGGATGGCGGCGCAGGTGCTATTTAAGTAGTTCCGGGCCGAGGCACGCTGCACCCCGCGAGCGCCAGGATGTGGGGTAAAGGGCGCTGCCGGTGCGCGCTGGGCCGTGCCGATGGGCCGGGTTGCAGCGGTTTCAAGTGGCTGGTGTCAGGGCTGTTTCGGGGCTGTTTCAGAGGCGTTTCAGGGGCGTTTCAGAGGCGTTTCAGGGATGTTTCAGGGCTGTTTCATGACAGGCGATGAAACACGCTCAGACTCCCTGGTGTTTCAGGGACGTTTGGGCATTGGTGTGCGGCCGGTGTACCCGCTTCGGCAATAGCGCTGCCCCGGGGTGTGCTGCACCTGAGATACTGCATCCCCATTTTGCCATTGTTTTGGCAGGAGAGGGACGGACGTTCTCCTAGCTACAGCCTATCCAAAGTCTAGATCGGTTGTAGGAGGTCTCAAACCTTACCGTGCGCTACCACACGTGCAATATGGCTACTCAAAAGTGTATAAAGGGTATTAAGTGTATACAGTGTATAAAGTAGAGTATTAGTGCTACTAGCAAGTGTAGTGTATAGTGCTAGTGATAAGTGTATAGTGCTAGTTATAAGTGTATAATGTTTAGTGCTACTTACAAGTGTATGGTGTATAGTGTACAGTGCATAGTGCTAGTTATAAGTGTATAGTGCTAGTTATAAGTGTATAGTGCTAGTTATAAGTGTATAGTGCTAGTTATAAGTGTAGTACTAGTTATAAGTGTATCATACTAGTTATAAGTGTATAGTGCTACTTACAAGTGTATAGTGCTAGTTATAAGTGTATAGTGCTACTTACAAGTGTACAGTGCTACTTATAAGTGTACAGTGCTACTTACAAGTGTATAGTGCTACTTACAAGTGTATAGTGCTACTTACAAGTGTAGTGTACCTGGCCTTGCATTATTACCTATACATCCCTAGTGGCCTTCAAACTGCCACAATCACTTTTGAGGCAACATCTTGTTGAGCCGGTGTGCTCCATCCATCTTGGCCAACTTCAAATCCATAAATCTCACTTTCTTCGTGGCCTTCATACCAAACAAAGCATTCAAGTCTTCCATGGAGTTAACATGCATGCTCTCGTGCTTGTCTAGACTCTTGTCTCCAAACACCTGGAGCAATTTGCACCAGTCCCAGTTTTCCTGAATATCATTGTACGATCTCGTGGGTCCAAGAATATACCGCTCGATAGTGTAGCCCTCGTTGTTCAAGAGAAACACTTCAGGGGCCTTGATATCATAGCGGAGATATGAAGAAAACTCTTGCGCCGTCATTTGTGCAGAGCCATCTCCTTGAACTAGAACCACTCTTCTGTTGCTGCCCATGTCTCTTTCAGCCCGACACACGCCAAGCGTAGCTGGAACAGAATACCCTATTGACCCGTAGAAGTTTTGCGAAACCAATTCAACCCCTTTTGGGAATTTCACGTCTGGCAATCCAAACATAAAACTGCATGTCTCAACGACAAAAAGATCATCGGGACGCAAGTACTGATTGAAAAAGTCGATCAACTTGTTCTGGGTGATGACTTGCTCTGGAACGCTGCTATCATCGTATGTTGCAAGCGCTACCGCGTCTTGGCGTGGCCCGATCTTGTCTGCGCTGATGTCTTGTTCGAAGTTGGCCTCATTGTAATCACGGGCTAGTTGACTTATTAAGTCAAAGATGGAAAATGCTCTCTTGCCTGTCTCGGTGTCCTTGACATGGACGATTTCCTTGCCGAATCTGATAAAGTCGGGATGAATGAAAATGGTTTCTGCAATATTAGACAAATCTGCGCTATTGTATGAGGTGTTGATTTCGGAGTTCTGGTATCCGAATACAATCAAGCAGTCCGTCTCTTTCTCATACCGCTCCTGGGTTCTATCCCCACTCGAATAGTTTCCGCTGTAAACCCCCATGAAGTTGGGCAAGTATTCATTAATGATTCTTCCTTCCGTGGAATTGAAGAGTTTGACATGGTTTGAAGGAAGCTTTTCCACAAAGTTGTTGAACTCTTTGTGGACCAGAAATCTTTTGGCCATGATATCCCCACAGACCGATGGGCTTTGGGCTTTGTAGAGAGAGCTCAAGATTCTTTGTGAGATGGAAGATAACAAGGCTTGATTGCGCAACTCATTGAAATACAAAGCCTGGTTCAATCTTGCACGAGGAACCATAATGTTGGAGATATCGGAAGGAATGTACAAGTATCCTGGTCTGTTTTCCTGCATTACCGTAGTGATGACATGATCAATCTTGTCCAAGTTTGCAAGAATGTCTGAGTCAAGGGACTCGAGCGCAACAGAGTAGGCCAGGGCCGTTTTCTTATAGACGTCATGATCAGGAGGCATCAAGCTGTTCTTGTTTTGAATCAAGTGATGAATGTTGCAGACATCGTCGGCCGTTGCATTAGCTGCCTGGTCTCTCTGCTTTGAAGAGGAAGTGCCCACAATGTGCAACACTGGCGCATACTCGGCAAAGGCACCGGCTATTCCATTAAGTGCAGAAAGCTCGCCAACACCAAAGGTTGTAATCAACACACTCAAGCTCCCGAGAGTCTTTGCGTAGCCATCAGCAGCGTATGCAGCATTAAGCTCGTTGCAGATACCCACAAACTCCAATTTGGATTTCACAGAGTCCGTGTAAAAGTACTCGAGCAAAGGTAAATTGAAGTCGCCGGGAATGCCAAAAACAGTTCTGAGGTTTGGGTTTGTTTGAGCAAGTCTCAAGAAGAGATATTCTCCAAGAGGGATGTTATCATTGGCGAGGGGCAAGTTTTCTTCAGAGGCAGGTCTGGTAATAATGGGGGCCATTTTGAGACAGGGTGGTCAAGAGAAGCCAATGCGGTGAAGAGAAGACAATGTGGTTGAACAGAAGTCGGTAAAGACGGAGGGATCCTGCTGCAATTTATAATGCTCGAGGCGACCAGAAACAGCTGATTGTGAGTGATTAAACTTTTGCGGCCAAACCTGCGGCAGCCCCGGCTAAACGCGGGTATTCGCGGCAAGCCGCGGCTAGTGGCGGCTAGGCTCGGGAACTCGCGGTAAGCGGCGGCTTCCGCGCCCTTGTGCGGAACGGCTCGCCCGCACGCAGGATGTCAAGACCCCAGTTTGGTCTGCCGTTATATTTTAGTGCGGCAAGCGCGCCATTTATGGTCTGCACAGCCGGCCACTTGCGTCTCCGTGCATAATTACCATTTTCTGGCCTTTGTCCCGGGCCGATTTAATCGGACTTTGACGACCAATCGGCAGGAGATTATGATTATGACTCAAGGACAAGGGCCTTTCTAATCGGGGTATTCTGTGCCGCCAGTAGCCGCGATCACGTGGCGCCCAGCCCATGACGAGACCAAGCTAAGTGCATTGGCAATTTCGATCTGGGGGTTCAAACGAAGCAGATGTGGCGTCTCGTAGTAGAATAGAACATTCCGAATGAATGAGGCAGGATCAGGTGACCGCCACGGTGCCGAATCTAGGGGTGAGGAAACTGGCAGCTTTTCTGGAGATCCTCTTAGCGTTGATTCTGACCCCAAGATATGCCTGTTTTGCCTCGTGACACCAACAGTATCCACCTAGTGCTAGGACACGCGAGTGCTGCGTTTCAGCTAAGAACCCGATTTCTATAGCCTGCAAACGTCCAAGCTGCAAACGTCCAAGTGCAAACGTCCAAGTGCAAACGTCCAAGCTGCAAACCAGTCCAACAAACGACATCATAGCTGCAAACGACGTCCAAAGATTGCGATCTTGCGTTGTTTGCGAGTCTGAGGTCTTGCATCGACAACCAGCTTGCATGGGACCGTCCATGTCTTTGCCTAAGGAAGTGAAGAAACACCATCTGAAGGCCTCCTCTTGATAGAATAGCCCCAACCCCTTATAGCCCATTTACGTCAGATGGCCAGCTCACACGCACCAAGTAAAAGTAGAGAGGGTCTCAGTCAGACGGTTTCCCCGAACCGCCCGTGGAGCCAAAAGCGTCGATCAATTCCCACAAACCGCCGCGAGCTTTTGCATCAGCTCCGAGGGAGGCAATGTTGTCACTAGGCCAAAGTTCGAGCAAAGCAGTATGCGAGAGCTTGGTGTAGTTGGGACTTGGTTCTTGCTCGTTGGGCCAACCAAAGTCATCAATCATTAATTCACACCCGCCAGGGCGATTTTGAGTAAACCCCCCAAAACTGATCTCAACGCAATCCTCAATCACCGCTCGCCCGTTGGCGATGTCTGCAAGAACAAGGCAATTGGAAGAGCCGTGGATTCGGAGCTGGTGACACTTCACCACGAGGACGCAGTTCGTCATATTCTGCACCATGATTGGCCCGTCGCTGCTGAGAAATATCACCAGCGAGCCGATATTGCGGATGCTGGCCGAGGCGGCTGCGGTGGAGCTTTCCACCCAAGTTCGGCTGATGTTCTCGAGAGCCACGTGTTTTCCACCGCACTCGGGCCCCAACTGCACGTCCTCGTTCTGGCGGTTCTCTATACGTATTCCGCCAAAATCCAGGGGGTTTCCGGTGGTTTTTGTTGGGCCCGCTTGGCGGAACGTTGGCTCCGGGATTGGCTCTCCCTTAAAGCTGAACTCGGATCGGTTGAGTCGTGCATCTGCACACGTGAGCGCCTTCAAGACTCCGTCAAGACTGGCTTTGACTTGTCTCTTCTCATATGTGCTGGAAGCTTGGTTTTTGGCGTGATCAATGATCCTGTTGTTGTAATCGATGGCCTCTATCTTTAGACTGGGGAAGCGGTCTAGACTGCACAGTCCCAAGCCGGCCACAATGTCTTTGGGTTAGAAACTGTCGTTGGAAATCCAGGTTCGACGGACATACGCTTGCCTTCTTCGAGAAGCAAATCCATGATGCTGTACTTGCCGGAAAGGTTAGTTGTTGAAACAATCCATCACCACTACACAGGACCCGGCCTCTGAGACCTGGGGATTCCTGCACCGGGCACACCTGGTCTGTTTGGTTCTTAGAATTCTTAATCTCTTTATTTTGGCGTCTATACTGGCTGAATCTGGCGGCTACGAGATATGATTAAAATTCAATTTGTTCTGAAGTCATTTTTGCAATTTGAGTATCTTCAAACTCTTATGCAAATTGTGAGAGCACGCTGACCTTGGTTCGAACAGAAATGAGTACTGGTACTAAAGCGTAACGATTACCAACTTCACCTTGTAGCAAAAGATTTGAATTCAAGTTTTGAGTCTAGCTCAACCCAATTTCTCCCAACTGTACCATAGTGGTCAAGTTCTTTACCTCGAAATCCACACCTTAATCTCTATCCACTATATTCTTCTTATAAACTATGCGTTGATTCTACATCTTCCGACCAACTGGTCACAGATGGCTCTGGATGCCTTCCAAGAAATGGTCTTGGGCATACGACGGCCAATCTCGGTCTCGTAGTCGTACAATCTTCTGATGGAGGTGAATCTCAAGTGTGACGACTTGACTCCCAAGACTGCCGCAGATTCCGCGCAGCCCTTCTCTTCCAGTGTGTAAGTGGTTGCATCTCTGCATTTTCCCACCTCGTCACACATGTCTTCGATGAATTGCACTGCTTTCACAGCAAACCGGCACGCCCTGGTTCTGTCAATTGGAGAGGGGTTTCCACCCTGTTGAACGTGCCCGGGAATGGCTGTCTTTACATCGAATTCGTGGTTGGACTCCTCCTTCATGATATCCGCCAAGACTTGTGTTGTCAACACCTTGGATGCGTTCGTGGTCTTCAAAATAAGTCTACCACTCTTGGTCAAGTTCTTTGCACTTTGCGAGAACGACTCCGTAAGCGACTTGATGTCCATGTCCAACTGGGTCAAGTCAATTCCCTCTTCCGGAACGTAGGACGCTTGTGCTCCACAGGCTAAAGATGCATAAGTAGCAATGTAGCCCGAGTTACCACCTTGCACCTCTATAATAAATGCACGGTTTCTTGTGGCGGATGCAGACTGCTTCACGATATCACAGTACTCCATCAAAGAGTTCAAACACGTGTCAGCACCCAAAGAGTAGTCTGTGCCAGGCACATTATTGGAAATGGTTGCGGGGATCAACACCATTGGGATTCTGAAACTAGGGTACATGACGCGAGCTCTTTCCAATTGGTGTAAAGATTCGAAGGCCTCAAATCCTCCCACAATCATCAATCCATCGAATTGGTACTTCTCAAAATAGTAAGCGATCATTCCAAGATCGGTCTCCTCTGGAGTGGCTCTGTTGGTACCGATTTCACATCCTCCCAAAGACATGTAGCCTTCGATAGTCAACCAGTCAATAGAATTGACAGACTCGTGTCTAGCCAAGCCGGCAAAACCATTGTGAATGGCATAAGGTTTATGACCTTGGGACATACAGTAGGTGGCCATAGCGTAGATAACACTATTCATACCACCAGCGGGAGCTCCAATATTAATGATTGCAATGCGCTTTCTCTTTTCGATCGGAAGCACTGGCCTCTCGTCGTTGGCTGAGTTCATGGCAATGAAGTTGTTCAAGAAATCGCTGAAGTCTGTGTCTCGCAATTGCATGGCCTTTTCAAAGTCTTTTGAGTCGATTGCGTCAGCGACGGATTTGGTGATACGAACCGCGTCCACCAAAGACAATCTCACAATTTTGTTCTCCTCTATACCAATCAATGGAGAGGGGGTGTCGGGCGAAGATTCCAAGACGGCTTTCACAGCCTCGACACCCTGTAAGGTAGCCAAGATTCTGTCAAAAGCCACCGCAGTACCACCTCTTTGCACGTGGCCGAGAGTGGTGACTCTGGTGTCCAAGCCTAGGCGGTCGACCAAGACATTCTTGACCTTTTCGGCGGAGATCGGGTCCAATTCACTTGTGATAGCACCCTCTGCAACAACAACAATGGTTTTTCTCTTGCCCTTTCCTCTGTGCTTCGAAACGATGTTGCACATGTGCTCTTCCCACACGTCTTTGGATAAAGGCTTCTCTGGAATCAAAATGTAGTCTGCGCTGCAAGCAATACCAGCCATGAGAGCCAACCAGCCGCAGTGGCGGCCCATCACTTCGACGACAAAAGCTCTGGAGTGAGAGTTTGCAGTCGCATCGATGTAGTCGATTGCCTTGCAGATTCTCTCCAAAGAAGAGTAGGCGCCGATGGTGGCGTCCGTGGTGGCCATGTCGTTATCAATGGAGCCCACGGTGCCGCAAATGTTCAAGTGCTTGTGTCTCTCGTATTGGTCGTTGGTGATGGCGTTGGATTCCTTGAGTTCCTTGATCAACGAGGGCCACTCGGACCTGAACAAGTCTGCACCCGTAAGAGAGCCGTCACCGCCACACACAATGAGCGCATCTATGCCGGCGTCAATCATGTGTTTACAGCCCTTCAATCTGCCGGCTCTCTCTTTGAAAGCCATGCAGCGAGCAGTACCGATGTTGGTACCACCCTCGGACAAAAAGCCCTCGACGTCCTGCCAGCACATCTCTTTGATGTAATCAGGCCCGCCTCTCACCAAACCCTCGTAGCCCTCCATGACGGCAAAGGCCTTGCAGCCTCGGTAGATGGAGGCACGCACAACAGCACGAACACAGGCGTTCATGCCGGGGGCGTCACCACCGGACGTCATGACGGCAATGTTGCGGGACCTGGGGAGGTCGGAATCGGCCGGCACAAACTCCGAGACGGCAGCGGACATGGGCTGCAGGTGGAAGTCCTCGGAATCGAGTTTCTCAGCCTTGGCGGCAAGAGACATCAAGTTCTTGGAGGCGGTGAAGCCGACAATCTGGCCGAGCGGGTCCACGGTGTAGGCCTCGGTGGGATACAACTCGTCGGGGTAGAGCTGCACGGGCAAGTCGGAGGCTCTGAAAGCCAAGACCAAGTCGTTCAACTTGGAGACGGCCAAGGTCACGTGGCTGCCCAGCGCCCGCCAGTCGTGCGTGAGGGCGTCCGTCTTCCACTGCGTGAGCAACTTGGAGATTTGGGTGCTGGAGGCCGCCTTGTCGGAAATGCTCAAGTTGAGAGCCAAGGAGCCGTCGCTCAGAACCAAGACCGCGCGGCTGGGGTCCTCGGTGTGGATCTTGAATCCCGCCAAGTTGGCGTAGAAGTTGATGGTTTGGTTCAACGTGGGCTTGTCGGGCGCCAAAAGCGTGATACCCGTAGTGCCATTGATCAACGATGGAGACATGGAGAGAACTCGGGTATCGTGTGCAGGGGGTGGCCAGGATCCGGGATGCAATGGGGTCTCTGTGACTGGGACCTAGTTAAATCCAGCAAAAGCAGAATCGAGATAGCTGTCAACGGGCCGTTTCGGATGGGAGCCTGTTGTGTTGGGGGAGCCAAAGGGCACGGATGTTATCAAGGGTGTTGAGTACAGGGGAGATGCCAGGCGAGCGTCGGAGTATTTAAGGTGCGGACGCCCAATTTTCGGGTGCGCTTCATCACCTGACCGGACCCCGGTTCTCCGCGCAGAGCAATGATGACCAAAACGGCGCCCGGGGGCGGTCCTGGGGTGTTTGAGGGCCCGGTGCACGGGTGTGCCACCTTGGCCCGTCCTGGCCTTGTTTTTGGCTTCATAATGGCCAATTGGCGTGTTTTGGGTCGGGTCGTTCAGAGGCTGTCCGGAACTGTTCTTGCCAGGGACGGCATACAGCCCACTACTGCTGCGCACTTTTATTCTCTTAGCTGTGCTGAGATTAGACCTTCCTGAATAATGGGCACCCCATGCAAACCGGAACCAGGGCCAGGAAACCAGGCGAAAAAGAGCCAATCAGACTCTAAGCTACCCCCGGAACCCATGCCCCTGTTTCGGATTTGTATCAATGGCCGCGGCCCCAGTACCGGTGACTCAGGCTGTTGCGGTTGCATTACGTCACAGCCGCGCAACATGCAGGGCACAGCTATGCGCTTAGACCACTTTCTGTCACAACCACTCCGCCAGAAGTCCCGAACACAGATGCCTTGCCTCTAGTGAGTTGGACTGGGTCGAATTTCTCAGCGGGATAGCCCGAGATCCAAAAAAAATTGGACATCCCGGGCCGGCAGTGTTTTGGTACGCGCACGCCCGTTCCGCTCGTGGCTTTGCCGTCACTGGCTTGAACTACTCTACCGTCACTGGCTTGAACCACTCTACCGTCACTGGCTTGCTGCTCTGCTCCCAAGGGCCGGGCCCGTAATATTGGGATGTTTCACATCGGTTTCAACTGATGAAACCTCGACTTGTGCGGCCCCACTATGGGCGCGACTTCAGTTTCCAGACAACTTGCAACACAGCGTTTACAACTTGCACCACAGCAGTTAGAACACCACCGCATTTGAAACGCCGCAGCAAGAGCGGCAAGGATCCGACATCTTTGAAACACACCTGAAACACGTCCTCGTCCAACGTCCCCCAGCAATTGAGAACCTGGCAGCTGAGAAGCCGTCTAGGCTAGTCACCAGGCAAAGAACCGTACCCACCCTGCAGTACCCACCTTTTCCAGGAAGTTGTTTCCCGGAAACCGTACCCATTCCATCTCAGCAGCCAGCCCAAGGGATAGGCCCCCAACAGGGTCGTGTGCCGAACAGCTGGCCAGTGTTGCCGCCCTTGGTTGCAACCAAACCATGGTTGCTCAGGCAGTCTGTTGTTTACGCGCGCACCGGCCAAAGCGCGTAGGCGCACAACCGGATTAAAAATTTCTCACCTCGACAAGCAAATTTCTAATCTCTAGTCAAGCCTCCATCATCATGTCTGGACAACCCCAAGTGGCCGACCTCTCAAAAGTGTCCATCCCCACACTTCCAAACTTGTCGCCGGAGATGCCCAAGCCAAACGGCTTGTGGTCTTCCAACCCCGTCTTCTCATACTTGAACGATGTCTACATCAACATCTCCGAGCACAGAAAGTCATTGGGCTTGGCCAATCCCGGCACCATCGAGAACCTCACCAAGGAGGTCACCCGCGACGTGTTCTTGACCCAGTACTTCTTCACGGGTCTCCGTGCTGACTTGAACAAGGCCTTCTCCTTGAACCCAGCATTCCAAACCTCCCACACCTTGTCCATTGGTTCCAACGCCTTGCCTCCCTACGCCTTCAGCGCTTTGTACGCCGTCGAGGACTTCTTCGTGCAGGGCAATGTCGACAACGACCTCTCCTTCAGCGGAAAGGTCAACTACGGCTGGGACGCCCACAACATTTCCAAGCTCACCTTACAGATTGCCAACGGCCAGCCTGCCATGTGCCAATGGGAGCAAGACTACCAGGCCAACGACTTTTCTGTCAACGTCAAGTCCTTGAACCCCTCGGTGTTGAACGGCGGATTCACTGGTGTTGCCGTCGCCTCCTTGTTGCAATCCTTGTCTCCTAAATTGGCTGTCGGTTTGGAGGCCATGTACTCCCGCCAGGCCGTCTCCCTCCCCCCTGACTCTGCTGTCAACTACTTCGCCCGTTACAACAATGGCAACTGGATCGCTACCGCTCAATTGCAAGCCCAAGGTGCGTTGGTCGGTACTTTCTGGAGAAAGGTCACCGACAAGGTCGAGGCTGGTTTAGAGACTCAGTTGGTTGCTTCCGTTAAGCCAATCACCGACTCTTTGATGGGCACGCCTATCGGATACGAGCCTGTTGTTGAGGGCCAAACCACCATCGGTGCCAAATACGAATACCGTCAATCCGTCTTCAGGGGTCAATTAGACACCTTGGGCAAGGTCGGTGTTTTCATGGAGAAGAGAGTGTTGCCAACTGTTTCTATTTTGTTCAGTGGTGAAATCGACCACTCCAAGAACACCTCTAGATTGGGTTGTGGTTTGCAATTCGAGTCAGCAGGTAACGAGCAATTGATGTTGATGCAACAAGGTTTGGTCGATGCCAACGGAAACCCTGTTCCTGGTGCCCCTCAATTGTAAGCCTGTCCCGATCGGATGCTACTCACGTACAATTCATGACTGCTGTATATAAGTAAAAATATAGAATAATATTTTTTCCCTGGTCTGTACGGACTGCCTGATCTTTGTCCGGCACCCTCACCACCCAAATAACCTTCTGAGCCCGGACGGCTGCTGGTGTTCCGTCTCTCTTTTGCTGATGAGTTTGTAGACTTCCGAAGAACTCAACCCATCACTCCGTGTAGCACCTGGCACTTCTCGAATATTGTTCAAGCTTGGACTGGGTCTCAAGGGGGTAGGGTTCACTGGGCGGCTCTTATGCACGACTTGTTGGGAGCTGTTTGATGATTCATAAGCTTGGCCACTTGGGCCGGGAGTGTCACCTGCGACATGGGCGAGGTTATGCAGAGTGATTGACCGATAGATCTCTCGGTAAGTGTCATTCAAATTGTGAGCTGGGCGAGCAGTGCTGTTTCTGCTGGCCAACGATTGAATGGATTTTGAATGCGATAGCCTAGGTCCAGAGCGATCTGGCTCCATCCAGTTCGAAACGGATGAGTACAACTTAGTCACAGATGATTTTCTAGATCTGGCGCCATTGCTGCTCTGACGAGCTTTGTCGTACTGAGACAATGAAGTCGTCGGGAAACCGTCTTCCCTCCAATCTGATGATGTTTCTAGATGATTCATGCCTGGATTTAACGCCACATTTATATGATGATTGCGGATTGCCGCTGAACGCACCGTGGAGACGTATGATGTCCCTCGCGAAGGCGGGCGAGACACGTGAAATTGAATGGATTGCGTTGTCGAAATGTTCTCCTCATACTCCTCCAAAAGTGAATCCAAGGAGGACGTCTCGGATTCGGCCAGTTTGCAGCCAACTCCGGCCGCGTGCATGCCCGTGTATCTTTCCGAATGATGGTGATGGCCCTGTGGCTTTTGATGATAATGAGCAGTCTCAAAAAATGGGTTAGAGTGCTGGGTTTTCTGGTGTGAAAATGGCGCGACGTTCGTGGAGATAAGAGTCGAGTTGGAGTCTGGAATTTTCTTCGGTTTCGGATCTCTGAGGTCCATCCTTCTTCCCGAAACTACTGCAGCCAGCGCAGACGGGAGTGGCAGCAAGTCGTTTCTGCGGCGAGGCCGCGTTTCCGAGTCCAAAGGTAATTTGGAAGGCAAATCTGCGGGAACAATCTGGGGCGCCAAGTTCTTGTGTAATGGCGAGGACCAGCTCGGCTCAATAGCTGCACTTGGTATCGGAAGATCACTGGAAAAGAAGTCCATTTGCAGTGGAGAAACCGGGACCGATGGCGGAGACTCAGGGATCCCGTTGAAGAAAGGAGAATAGTTATTCTTGTCCTCTGCGTTGAACACATCTGGCGTTGCCAGTTCGGGTTTTTGGGGAGTGCGGTTCTGGCTGGCTTCCTTGCCAAGATGCTCTTTTTCGGGGTCCAGGAGACCCTCTGCTTCTGAATTGAAACCACTGCCAGCATGATTCAACACGCCCCCCTGCAGCGGGGCCAAATTGGTATAGTTCACCACGGAGCTGAACACAGATTCCAAGCGCAGAATGAGGGCATTGTCCGCGGTGTCGATCTGGATCTTCCAGTACCTCTGAGGATTGACAAGCGGCAAGACAAACTCGGTCGTCAGGGTTCGGAGAATGCGGAGCTTGCGTAATAGTGGGTATACGAAGGAGCTTCCACACGCCAAGTAGGTGACATCGCCGTTGTGCAACTGAAACACCTCAAACTCGCCATGTGCAAGGAGCGTCCCTGAACCCAGCAGTGATTTTCCTTGGGGAGATTGGTCTTCGAGTTGTTCGTGGTACACCATAATCCGAGACAGCGGCACCGCCACAAGTGAGGCTTTGCCGTCCATGCTTTGCCGAGCAAGGAGCAGCGGGTATTTGCCGTCTTCTGGCGCAATGGGCGGGACACTCTTGCGGTTTTTCTTCATTTCGTTCACCTCACTGACGAATTCCGGCTCTCCGACGCGGTCGTCACTAGTCTTGTGCCGCAAAAGAGCCTTTTTCCTCGGGCTCAAATGCACAGCACCGGGGCCTGCGCCCGTGCCTTTCAACGGGGCTTGTGTGTTTGTCTCTTCACTCTGGCTGTCTTTTTGGGGTATCCTTGTCTTGGAATGTGTTTCCTTGGAATGTGGGGAGTCCACGCCAGCGCCTCCAGGGTGTACAGGGTGAGGCTTGTCTGCCTGGTCCAAACTCTCCGATTTTTCCGACGTAGTGGGGGTTCGAGGGCGGTCTGACGAGACACCATTTGGTTCCTCGGACATGGTTAATATGGCTTCCCGTGGAATAGGCTGTTTTGGGCATGAGTCGGCCGGGGGAGCCTCTGCAGAAACCTTTTTCTTCTTCGTCCGCTTTTTCTTTCTCTTTTCCACTTTTTTGGCCAAAAGGTGCACTCCCTCTTCTTCCCTAGACATAGCGACCGTAGGTTTCTTGTGTTGCATGGAAACATGGGTAATCCCGGGGTATGTTGATTTCGGGTGCACGGGTGTCGCGCGGCCCAATCAGCCGGTCTACTAAGCACTTCCGAGGGTCAGAGAGGTTGGGCTGGTATCGAGGGGATTGGCCTCGCCTGTTTGGCGAATTTTGTGGATTTCAAAGCCGAAGCCCGACTATGGACTAAGAACCACCTTCGGCGAGGTTCTGTTCGTTTGGCTTGCTTGTACTTCCACCCTTAGCCCGAGAACGTGCTCGCGCTAATATAGGACCCGCGAAGACTCGCCTAACATGGGACGCGAAGACTGGCCTAATATGGGACACGAGACCCAGCAACCCAGAGGACCCTGCCAGGGACTTTTGCCGGACGAGGCTTTGCCGAGGCCTTGATTTCTATTTTCATTCGGCATATTCTCGCTTTCCCTAGTCGGTCGCGGTGCCTAGTCTTCTCTCAAAAGGCTCATAGGCCGCCGCAGGCTGACCACTTTCCAAATCGGGCGCTGCGGTTAGAACAGAAAAGTTGATTGTGCGGTGGTCTATCACATCGGACTCCGACACAAAGTCCACTATGCGCTTCAACTGGGCAATGCCAGGGCTAAGCTTGTTCTCGATCCACAATACAGCCTTGGGAGGGGGGAACGCGAAGCCAAGCCAGCCTAAAGCCAACACGTAGCCGATGACAATGGCGGCCAAGTGGCCGAAGAAAGAGGCAGAGGGGATCAAGATCGCCACCACAAGCAAATTGAGAAACGGAAGCAATTCGGTAGGGATAGGCACCTCGCGCCCCGCAACTTTGAAGGTGTAGGCGACGGGCGTGGCGAGATGCTCCTTGTAGCAGAAGTACGTCAAGAGCGAGAAGCAGATGCCCAGCAAGCCCACGACGCCCTCAAGAGGGAAGAACAAGAGCCCTATGACGCAATAGAGCAACGCGGTGAATACCGCCAAAATGTTGAGCGTGATGCCCGTGTACACCGTTCCGTTGGCCTTCTCGTATCTCGACATCAAAGGAAACAACGCAACGAGGTTGAGAACCAAGTGCATGACGTTGACATGGGGGAAAATATAGAAGGAGAGCGCGTTGAGGTTGAGGTCAAGAGGCGCAGATGGCATGAGGACAAGAGCCGAGGAATCTGCCGGGTAGAGCAGATAAAAGAGCACGGCGAAAATGGGAAGGCCGGCCGTAAGTGCAGGCGTGGCTCTGAGAAACTCAGTCGCCTGTTTCACGGATGGAATCTCGGCCATGCTAGGGTGGATTTTGAGCTTTTGGGTCTCTTCTTTTTGTTTCGCGCCGAAAGAACCACGCACAGAGCAGAGGAATCCCACCGCGCGCTGGCCCGTTTTCTGCACGCCATGCGTTCCAGAGCGTTCGTTCGCTGCAAGTATGCGCGTCGAACTTTGACCTGATACAATGGCGACACTTGGAGGTTGTTGGATGCCTGAGGCTTGCAAAAAAGAATAAAGGCCGGCGGCGTGGCGTGTGCCCGGCTCAAAAATTCTGACGCGTCAGTTTGCCAGAAGGTGCCGGGCGGTGATTCATGGCATCAGGTCGCGTAATGAGCGTTTCAGTGGTGATGCGTTTTCGGCGCTTCTTGAAATGTGACAAATTGAGCGCTTCTTGAGTTGTGACAAACTGAGCAATCTTGGGCAGTACAGGGTCATCGAAATGGCTCTGAAACTTGGGCAGAACAAGCTCCGCAAGTAGCGCTTTGAACTCAATCATGGGGGAAGTCACATCAGACGTTAGGACTTTGATATAATCAGATCTAGCAATGATAAGGTGAATCCGAGGCCCCTCTTTCTGGCAAAGAAGAGAGCATAACCAAGCAGTTTTCACAGCGATCCAGCTGTTGGGTGTAGCTCAAGCCATTATACCACCCAGATAGAAACAGCCATTATACCGTCCAGATAGAAACAGCCATTATACCGTCCAGATAGAAACAGCCATTATACCGTCCAGATAGAAACAGCCATCATAACCTCCCAAACAGAAACAGTCATCATAACCTCCCAAACAGAAACAGCCATCATAACCACCCAGACAGAAACAGCCATCATAACCACCCAGATAGAAACAGCCATCATAACCACCCAAACAGAAACAGCCATCATAACCACCCAGATAGAAACAGCCATCATAACCACCCAAACAGAAACAGCCATCATAACCACCCAGACAGAAACAGCCAACATCGAGGAAAATGCTGCAACACACTGAAAAATCCGTAGGCGAAATAGCCCGTTGCAGCCAGTAGCTCCCCACGCAAGCAGGGAGTTTTAAGGCAGCCAGAAGCGATCTCCACTCGCTATTCTGCCTCACAAATTGTCCTTCCCCAAATCAGCCGAGACCTTGGTCTTGAAGTCAGCAAGAAAGGCCGCTTTGTTCTTGCTGCACGCCTCGAGCAGCGCTATCCGCTGTTCCCGCTCTTCTATGGTCTCACAGATGCCGTCGGTCTCCATTAGCGCCTTCCGAATGCTATCCAAAGCGAGGCGTATACTGCCTGAGTTCTTCTCGAAGTCCTGGGGCTTCAACTCCCCATTCTCCACTTGTTGCAATATGCTAAAAAGTTCGGGCAAGAGCCTGGGCCGGCCCAAGATAGCAACCGGGGACGCCGCTTCGGCGCGTTCCTGTTGGATTTCCATTTCTGCTGCTCCTCAAGATTGGCGTTTACACCAACCAAGCACGCACCGTTGCACGCGGAGGCTGGTCGCGCACACCCGTGCATCCTCACCCGGCACCCTCAAACCGCACCGCTATTGTTTCGTTATCTCCACGCAACCATGAATGTTCTACTAGGCCACGTCTCCCGGTGTCTTCCGTGCCTCCCGGACCTTCTGACGCCCTCCATCACCCTCAATGGCAAAAAGTACCGGATTCTCCGGCTCCTCGGCGAAGGCGGCTTCTCCTACGTGTACCTAGTGTCGTCAGGTGACCAGTCGTTCTACGCCTTGAAAAAGATCCGGTGTCCCTATGGCAGCAACGACGGCACGTTCAAGCACGCGATGCAGGAGGTCAAAAGCTACTACCGGTTTGCGCCATTGAACTCGCCTTTCGTGATCAAGACCGTGGGCGAAACCATCATCAGCGAGCCTAACGACACCAAGACCATCTACATTCTCTTGCCCTACTTTGAGAAATCTCTCCAAGACGTGATCAACGCAAACGTCCTCAACAACGCCTCCATGGATGAGCACGACATTGTCAAGTACTTCATCGGCATTTTGAGGGGCGTCCAGGTCATGCACTCTTACAAACACAGAGCCAGCGACGACAGTGACAGCGAAGAGACCGAGTCCGACGCCATGCTTCCGGCAATCGACGGCACCGGCACCTTTGACGACTTAAGCACGGAATTGCTGGAGCTCTGCCCGTACGCCCACCGTGATCTCAAGCCGGCCAACGTGATGCTTTCGGCAGAAGGAATCCCGGTCCTTGTCGACCTCGGCTCGTGCTCCAAAGCTCGCCTCACTGTCAAGACTCGCCAGCAGGCCCTCATGCTTACTGACTTTGCCCAGGAACACTGCACGCTCCCCTACCGGGCGCCCGAGCTACTAGATGTGGCTACCAACGCGGAAATCACCGAGGCCACTGACATCTGGTCCCTTGGCTGCATGTTGTACGCATGCTGCTTCGGGTTCTCGCCGTTTGAGAAGATGGAGATCGAGCAGGGCGCAAACTTGAATCTTGCCATTTCCCAAGGCAAGTACGAGTTTCCCTCCAACACGAAGGGCTATTCTGCGGGTCTCTTGGGCTTGATAAAAGACTGCCTTGTTCTCGATGCAACGGCGAGACCTTCTGCTGCTGCCATGTTACAGAGATGTTTGGAGTTGCAAGAGGCCATTTGAACTACACGACGCCGGAACTGGGCCTAGCTCCATTCGGCAGGCACCCTGTGTGCAGTGCGCAGGCCCCGCAGCCACTTTTACGGGTTCCAACTTCGCGCGCAGCCACGTGTACAGGATCGCCGGGTATTGTTTAGATCGGAACCCGACGCTTCCTTTCGCCTCCTTGATCCACACTTCTTGCCCGACCCCGCACCAACCCCCGAGAACTTCAAATCGGCGTGATTACAAAATGGAAGGTTGGAACGATTGCCCCGTGCCCTTGGCTCCGTCCAAGCCGGGCTCAACCACAAAAGCCCGCAAACGACTCTCCAGTCTTTACCTGTCACCCGCTGCACTCAACAACACTCAAGGATCGGCGAAACCCCCCAGCCGAATGCCCGCGATGCTGAGTGCACCTCCGGCTCCGCCACTTGGTGCAAACAAATCGGAGACTTTGCCGCCGCCCCAAGGAAGGAAGGCCGCCGTTCTGGAGGTGGAAGAGCCCTCAGGGTCCGAGTCCAAAGTCAGTGATGCAGACACGAAGTCCACACTACGAACTTACTGTGAAAGCGCCGACTTGGACGAAAAGGACCGCCAGTTTTTTGCCAAAAAGCTTGTCGAGCCCTTTGCTGAGTTAGAGGATGAACACAAGCATTTCATCTCGACGATTGTCAGCGGAATTGAATCTAAGGAGAAAGCTGCTTCGCTCAAGGGCCTTATTTTAAACTACATGATGGTTCACAACGGTGTGAGTACATGGTGCGTGCCTCTTAAAAAGCTTGTCGAGATGACACTTTGAGCATTGCAAGTTCTCTGAGCTTTCTTCATCGTGGACATGCGTTTGTTGGCCACATCACGAGGCTTTCTCTATCTCTCTGTGTCGAGATAGGCTGGTCTGACAAGTCTACTTTAATTTAAATCCTTCGCAACAATGCATGGTCATTAACGACGACCGAACGTGACCCCGGGGCAGTTCGAACAGCCGGGCGTTTCAGCAGCCATCGCGCAGCGATGGAAACCTAGGCCTGGTGCATGCGTTGAACGTGTACAATTACAAGCCAAATCTAGAGGAGCATTACATAAAAAGTATAAATACATGACCAAAATTTCCTTGACTAAACCCTCTTTCTTCTGCCGATTTGAGCTTGGAAACCGGTCTTGATGCTGGACACGGATCTGGTGGAACCGCACGCTTTACAACTCAAGAAGTGCAATCTGTTGGCTGACTCTCTTTTGAGCTCTGTGTTCATGGACTTGCAGGTCTTGCAGGTGACATACTCGATGATGTATCTTCTCAAGACCGACTCCATCTGCTTGGGCTGGAACTTACCCTTCAACACCAATCTCTTCTCACCATCGATGGAACCGGAGGTACCCAACTCAGCAAACAAAAACTGGATCAAGTGCTCTGGGTTCCTCTGCAACACAGTGGCAATGTCTTGTACGTTGGCAAACAAAGTTTTCTTGGAACCTTCTCTCTGGCACACGGGAGGAGGAATCTTGAACTTGGGGCCGGAACGGTCGCCTGCCAACTCGGGGTTATTTTGCTTTAAGATGGAGAAAAACCGCGATAAAAGGTCTTCGTAGGGGAGGCCCAAGATGGATTGTGTGGATTCTTTCTCTTCAGCAGCGTCTGGGGTGTTGCTCACGTCGTCCAAGCCGGCCTCTTCCAAGGCCTGGTCGAAGTCGGTGGCGGGCTTGGCGGCCTTCTTCTTCTTCTTTTTCAAGCCCAAGTCGCCCAAGGCATCGCCCAACTGGTCGACCGGAGCCACGGCGTCCGCGCCTTCCTCGCCGGTCTTCTTGGCCTTTTTCTTCTTCTTCAACCCCGAAAACATGTCGTCCATGCCGGTGTTTTCTGTGGCGCCATCGGCAGCGACGGGCTCGTCGGTCTTTTTCGACTTCTTTTTCTTTTTCAAGGTGGGGTCAAATCCTAAGTCACTCATTCTGGATGGTTGGCACTGTCTGGGGCAGCGGTTGTGAGATCTGGTCTTTGGGCGGGGGTGCCGTGGTGTGGTGTAGTTCTTTGCCGTCCTCACAGGCCAATTTTTGACTCTGAGTTTTTTTCCACTTCCTTACACTCGCACGACTTTTCTGGAAGGCGCTCGTTTTCTACTGCGCGGCC
This sequence comes from Metschnikowia orientalis, assembly GCA_002893665.1. NCBI lineage: Eukaryota > Fungi > Ascomycota > Pichiomycetes > Serinales > Metschnikowiaceae > Metschnikowia > Metschnikowia orientalis. The sequence continues at coordinate 39,904 of NXGZ01000022.1, read as the reverse complement.
GCGTAGCCGGTCAGTCACCTGATCTTTCTAGTATCTTCTGCAAGGTGCCGAATTCTTTGCTTGATTTTGGTGTTTGGCTGCAGACACACCTGCTGCTGTCTTTTCTACGGAAGTGCTCGGGCTCTGGTCGATTTTACGGTGGCGCGGTTGTTTTTGCACTGGTCTGTTCTGATCTTTTCGCACCCAAACCTAGCTATCTTGAGAACTTAATAATGGGAACTTGAACTGAGGCCCAGTTATCGATAAGAGTTATTTTAGAACACAATGGACTTTAGAACCCAATTATCTTCGAATCCAATTATCTTAGACCAGCTAACCTAAGAGCCTAGCCATCTTTAGATAATTATCTAGGACGTCTGAGGCAATATATTCAGTGTGTATCCTTGGTTACGCTGGGGTGTGGAAACGGAATTGTGTTTTTCAATAAACAGAAGAGAATAAAAAGAGCATCAACCTCGTTTGAATTATTAACCACTGGTGCATGCAATGTTCGCTGATGGTTGTTAAACTGCATGGGTTGTTAAGTGTTGTTGAGTGTTGTTAAGTGTTGTTGAGTGTTGTTAAGTGTTGTTGAGTGTTGTTAAGTGTTGTTGAGTGCTGTTAAACTTTGGTTATTAAAACTATGTGGGTAAATGGTTAAGTGGTTGTTTAATGGTTGTTTAGATTTATGATTGTTAAACTCATGGTTATTGAATGAATTATGGTTGTCAAAATTACGGTTGTCAAAATTACGGTTGTTAAAATTATGGTTGTTAAAATTACGGTTGTTAAAATTATGGCTGTTAAATCTATGGTTAAAATTATGGCTGTTAAAATTATGGCTGTTAAAATTATGGCTGTTAAAATTATGGTTGTTAAAATTATGGCTCTTAACTCTATGATTAAAATGATGGTTGTTAAATGGTTAAATGATTAAATGGTTTTTAAATGGTTGAATGGTTCTTAATCTTGTTAATTGTTCTTAAATTCCTAAATCTTATTAAACTTTGGTTATTAAATGGTTGCACCTCTATGGGTGTTCATGGTGGCTACTAATGTTCCGGCACGGCCGCCGATGGGGTGTGTCTGCAGGCCGCGGCATCTAGTTCAAGTGCAACTTCTCCGTCTTGTCGCTGACACCGTCAACAGTCTTGTCGGCCTGCTTCTCTGCAAGCGCCTTGGCCGCCTCCGCGTCAATGGCGTACGACTCCTGGCCCGGCGTGTATGTGATCTTGGTGTCCTCGCCCGCGTCCTCGACCTTGATGGTGTCTTCCAAGGCGTACTTCAGCAAGAACCAGTTCTCGACCTCGGTCTGGCCGTTGGTCTCTGCCTCAAACAACGCGTCGTGGCCCGTGTTGTTTTTCTCGTACACGTCCGCCCCGTAGCGCTCCACCAACTCCTGGACCACCGGCAAGTGCCCGCTGTATGCAGCCCAGTGTAGTGGCGTGTTGCCGAGGTCGTTTTTGCGGTTCACCAACTTCACCGCCTCGTCGTGCGGCACCAACCCAAGCAAGAACTTCACCACCTCCACGTGGCCGTTGGCCGCCGCCATGTGCACCGGCGTGCTGAGCGTGTTCTCGTCCTGGATGCTGCTGAGCGTGCTTCCGGGGATGATCTTGGTGAAGATCTCCGTGAGGTACTCCAAGTCGCCTTCACGCGCGTCGTAGATGATCGCGTCCATTTCCTCCTGCGACAACTGGGCCATTGTCGGTTTGTTGTGGCTTGAGGCGGTGGGTAGGTGTTCTTGGTCCGGCTTTTTTTACTCATCTCCCCGCGCTGCCCTGCCCTCGCGCACCCGTGCACCGCGCCCTCACCCAAGGCCGCTTCCGCCACTGCCTCTTGTTCTGTCACCATGGCTGACCGCAAGAATCCGTTTTTGCCTCGGAAGGCCGTGACTGTCAAGCGGGAGAAGAACGATGTCTATCCTGCACGCAGGGGCATGTCCCAGCCCGAGTACCTCGGCGACACTCCGCTCGACCGCCTCTTCCAGCACCTCCAAGACGTGCTTTCCGAGGGCTTGGACTCCGTGACTCTCCAGAGCATGGCTGCAAAAGTCTTGGGCCCGCTGCCATCCCCGGAATCTCAACAATCGGAATCCTCGCAATCTGAACCATCTGAATCCTCGAGGTCTCAACAAGCTATATCCCGTGAATCCCCGGAGTCTCAACAATGTGAATCCTCTGACCCACGTGTCTCCATGTTCCGCGTGGCACACAAGCTTTTGGACTACTTGCTCCAGATCCAGGAGCTCTCTGTCCACGCCAGTGCCACCGAAGAGGCCAAGGCCACGCTGCTCATTGCCGTCTCGCTCCACGACATGAAGACGTTTTCTAAGCTCTTCAATGTGCTTCTTAAGATTGTCGTGTACCCTGTTCTTGGGGCGTTTCATGTAGGCGTGCCATTGGAGAAGCGCCGTCTCAACGACTTTGGCAAGCCTCTCTACAAGCCCTTGAATGTGGACATCTTGCCGCCAGCCACCCCGGACGAAGTATCAACGTTTGGCCTGCTCACCAACACCCGTCCCTCCACCGACTCGGGCTACGGCTGTCACCACCAAATCCTCTTGCTTCTCTACGCAAAGCTCATGACGTTTTTCAGCGCCCCTTCCGACGTGTCCAAGCTTTTGATGCAAGGCTCGGGCTACTCAGACTTCTTGGTGATAGCAATTGCTCTAGCCACCGTCCCCTACTTTTCCGACTCCGAGGCCCGCTTCACCGACGCAGACTTCTCCTCCGTGACTGCCCTTGCCAACACCTACGAGTTGTTCCTGGACTATTCCTTGCTTCTCACTACTCCCTCACCGTCATATTTCAAGTCCTTTGTCATGCGTCATTTGCAAGCGCTCCCGGCCCACCGTCATGATGGCGTCCTCACTTTGATAGAGTTTGTGTTGGGTTTGAGAGATGCCGAAGAGATCAACATTGAGAAGCTCGACCACGTGGCTGGTGTCTTGCTAGCGAAGCCCAAGTTTATCCCCACCACCCAGTATTTCGACTCCATAGCCGACCAATGCTACAAGCTACTCATAAACATTAACCGGCCCACGATTACCAGCTGTGTTGGGCACTTCATCGAAAAGCTATGGCTCCGAAATTCCAAAGTCGTCGAGGACTTTTTCTTGAGGCCTATATGGGAAAGGTTTGATCCTAAGTCCACTGCGAAACAAAATGAAGATGCTGTTGTTCTTGTGAGTGAAACCGATGTTAATAACAACGTTAACGTTTTGATATCTCTTACCAACCGTGGCTTGCCTGGGGATCTACTCCTATGTTTATTGAGTCCCATCCTATTGCCATTGTGGGCATACTATTGCTTTTTGAAGAAAAACTCAAAACCCAGCGAGGTTGCTCTTAATCTCATTGTCAGTTTTTTGACTCAAGTCGGTGAAGACGGCGCTACCAAAATCCTAGATACAATCACCAGCAATTTGATTTATGAGAGCGCCCACGGCTGGGAATACCGTCTAGGGGCTAACCAAATGGTCGAGATCTGCAAAGCTGACGTACAAGCATTCAACAAAGATCGTGCTTCCGAGCAACGGGCATTGAAATTCATAGCGGATTTGGATGCCAACGTGAAGTCCTTTGTCGACCTTGTGTCTGAACATGTTGACCATGTGGTGATACGCAAATGTTTTATCGGCTTACTCCGTCGTTGGTTCGACGCCGAGAAACGCTCTATTGGTGAAGAGAACCCTTTTATCAGGCTCATTGATCTCAGATTGATCGAAGCCATAGGGAATCACTACAGCGATAGACTCGCCGAAAGCCCGTTTGAGATATTGCAATTAATCAATACCATTCTCAACTATGCTAAAGGTGACACGGCCACACCGAAGTCTAGGTTGGAAGTCTCCGCGGAGCAGTCTGATTCCGACGACGACTCAGACGATGAATCGGAGGCAGAGGAGCATGCTCTGATATTCAACTTGGTTCTCGAGCTACTTTCTGCTATCATATCCGAAACACAACCAGCCGAACTAGATGCTGGGTGTCGGAAAGAGCTTCTTGCCATCAAAAGCTTGTTGGAGAGAAACTACTCGAAGTCAAAAGCTGCGGCAAGTCTTTCTTCCAGAATTAATTTTCTCCTTGAAGGAGAGAGTGTCGCAGATGATGAACTTGAGATGCAAAAAAGGGTTTTGAAAGTTGCCGTTGCAAATCTCAATGACCCTCTTGTGCCTATAAGAGCACAGGGCCTATACGCTCTCCGGCAGCTAGTCGAAGCACATAGCTCTGTCATCTCCACTGATTTCGTGGTTAAGTTGCACGTGGTGCAACTTCAGGACCCAGAGCCATTCATCTACCTTAATGTGATTAAGGGTCTAGAGAGTTTGCTCCTCTTTGATGCACCAAATGTCTTGCCCACCTTGCTATCGCTTTATACAAGAAGCTCGCCAGATGAAGAACAACCAGGTGAGTCCTCGCAAACAGAAGGCTCCAGTACGGAAATTGATGAGAGACTTCGCGTTGGCGAAGTTCTTTTGCGCTTTGTTCAGGCTCAAGATGAGGCGTTCTCGGGGTCTTTGGCGACATCTATCTGCCATGCTGCTTTGAGCATGATAAGACGTCCCCTCGATGATGCTGACAAAGAGGACGACCGGTTGAGAATGTCTGCTATGTCAATTCTCGGCACCTGCTGCAACACAAATCCCCTTGGGATCATGGATAGCTTGAACGCAGCTTTGGATTGTGCGGTGGGAATATTGGAGTTGGAAACGGAAAAATCTCAGTCCATCATGAGACGCTCAGCAATTGTGTTGATACATGACTTGATCTTGGGAACATCCCGATCTGAAAATGTTCCATTTCCCAGAGAATACATGGCCAAAGTTGTGAACGTGCTTCGTTATGTGAAGGGCAACGACGTGGACATGTTGGTCCGCGAGCAGGCCACTTCGGTTCTCGAATTCATCGAGGAAATCGCTCAAATTGCAATGGAAGCTGCGGCTACAATTACATAACAGCAGGTATCAATGTTGGAAAATTGGCGCTAGAGAGATATTCTGAATGAAATACCTTTGAATTTTAGATTATAAATGATTCTACACAATGACAAATACCTTTAAACTTTAGATTATAAATTACATGACTTCATTTAATCGACTTCCTCCATGGCAGACTCGACAGTTGGCTCCTCAGTGGTCTCGGTTGCCTCAGCTTCTGGCTCGGCTTCGTCGTCCTCGATGTTCAATCCCAAGGAGATCAATCTATTAATTCTACCAGCGAAGGAGGATGGCTCTTCCAAGGCGAAACCAGAGGTGAGCAAGGCGGTTTCGTACAACAAGGTGGTCAAGTCCTTGACAGTCTTGTCATCTGGGCCGTCAGCTTCAACCTTCTTCTTCAATTCCTTGATGATTGGAGACTTTGGAGAAATCTCGAAGGTCTTCTTGGAGGACATGTAAGAGGACATGGTGGTGTCTCTCAAGGCTTGAGCCTTCATGATTCTCTCCATGTTAGCAGACCAACCGAATTGACCGGTTCTGATAGCAGCTGGGGCCTCGGTCAACTTGTGGGAGACAACAACCTTCTCAACTTGGTCACCCAAGATTTCCTTCAAAGCCTTGGTCAATGGCTCGAATTCAGCAACTTCCTTTTCTCTCTGGGCCTTCTCTTCGTCGGTCTCTTCCAACTCGAAGTCCTTGGTGATGTCAACCAACTTCTTGTCTTCGAACTCCTTCAATTGAGTCATGGCGTACTCGTCAATTGGGTCAACCATGAACAAAACTTCGAACTTCTTGGCCTTCAAAGCATCCAAGAATGGAGACTTCTCAACAGCCTTGATAGATTCACCAGTGATGTAGTAAATGTTCTTTTGGTGCTCTGGCATTCTGGTGACGTAGTCAGACAAGGAAGTGTACTCCTCGGTAGACTTGGTAGAGTAGTATCTCAACAACTTGGCCAAAGCAGCTCTGTTCTGTTGGTCCTCGTGAACACCCAACTTGATGTTCTTGGAGAAGGCGGAGTAGAACTTCTCGAACTGGTCGGCATCTTCAGCGATTTCGTTGAAGGTCTCGATCAACTTCTTCACGATGTTCTTTCTGATGACCTTCATGATCTTGTTTTGTTGCAACATCTCTCTAGACAAGTTCAATGGCAAGTCCTCAGAGTCCACAACACCCTTGATGAAGGAACACCATTCTGGGATCAATTCCTCGGCCTCATCGGTGATGAAAACACGACGAACGTACAACTTGATGTTGTTCTTCTTCTTCTTGGATTCGAAAGCATCGAATGGAGCTCTCTTTGGAACGAACAAGATAGCCTTGAATTCCAATTGACCTTCAACGGAGAAGTGCTTGACAGCCAATGGGTCTTCCCAATCGTTAGAGATAGACTTGTAGAACGCATTGTATTCCTCTTGGGTGACGTCGGATGGGTTTCTGGTCCACAAAGGCTTGGTCTTGTTCAACTCCTCGGTTTCGGTGACAGTCTCGGTGATCTTCTTGGTCTTCTCCTTCTTCTCACCCTCCTCATCATCGACCTCCTCCAACTTAGGCTTCTTGTCGTCAGAGTCTTCTTCCTTAGCTTCCTCATCGACTGGAACATCCTTCTCGACCTCCTTGGTGACAACCAACTGAATTGGGTAGGAGACGAACTCGGAGTGTCTCTTGACAACCTCCTTGATTCTCTTCTCCTCCAAGTACTCCAATTGGTCCTCCTTCAAGAACAATCTGAGGACAGTACCACGGGAGATTCTCTCGTTGGTCTCGTCGAGGGTGATGGTGAACTTACCACCAGCGTTGGATTCCCAGACGTATTGCTCGTCGTCGTTGTGCTTGGAGATGACTTGGACGTGGTCAGCAACCAAGAACAAGGAGTAGAAACCAACACCGAACTGACCGATCATGGACACGTCGGCACCGGCGGACAAAGCCTCCATAAAAGCCTTGGTTCCGGACTTGGCAATGGTACCCAAGTTGTTGATCAAGTCAGCCTTGGTCATACCGATACCAGAGTCTCTGATTTCCAAGATCTTTCCCTCTGGTCTTGGGGTGATTCTGATGAACAACTCAGGCTCGGAGTCCAACTTGGAAGGGTCAGCCAAAGCCTCGTATCTGATCTTGTCCAAAGCATCGGAGGCGTTGGAGATCAACTCTCTCAAGAAAATTTCCTTGTTAGAGTAGACGGTGTTGATGATCAACGACATCAACTGAGAAATCTCAGCGGTAAACTCATGTGTTTCAACCTTGTCAGCCATTTTGTTATGAATATCTAAGAAGTGAATGCGGTAGCAGGTAGGAATCTGCGAGAGTTTTATATAGTTGCAAAAGTCGGCGCTGTGCGAAAACTAGAAGTTTCCACAGCATTCCATGGATTTCGCGGGCATGCAGGCGCTAATGGAGATCTGGCGCGACCGTTCCTGGAAAGCATATTGCCTGCCACGCGCGCGGATCCATCGGCTGGCGCGGGCCCTCCGGCAAACAGGTTGCACCAGCCCTGTCTTGTTTGCTTCCGTAGACACATCATCGGTCCGTGAATGATTGCGTGCGTGTAGCTCTGGACGCTTTTGTTCGGAAACTCTCCGACATATTACCGGAAAGTCCCGACTCCATTGATGGCTGCGCATTTCGTGGGCAGCCAGTGACTGCCAGCGCGAACAGCCTTGCCAGAACCTTCTGTGAGCCACCAGATTCCGTTGACGCTGTCGGGGTGCGGAAGCTCATGGATTCGGGGCTTTATGCCATTACCTCTTTACCGCGCCATAGGAAACCCAAACACTGTCCGTGGCGATCAGAGCGTTTGGCAGAAGTCAGTTGCAGTTGGCACCACGGCCTGGCGGCTGCGCTGCGGATGCTTTTGGGCGCGTTGCCGATACTCATGGTAGCAAGTTGTGAGTTGTAACCAGCGAGACCGTCAGTGTGAATGGACCTCAGATGATTATATCCTCAGTTTCAATTCCACAGTCAATGCATCGACGCCGCACCACCGGACTTCCCTCTGTAGCCAATCCAGCGGACCAGGTGTGGACGTGCCGCTCACCAAGGCCCTTGCCATCACGCATCTTGCGGGTGTACTCTTCGGCCCTGGTCTTCTTTCGCATCTCCTTCATCTTGGCCTGGTACCGCTTGTCTCTGCGGTCCAAGCGAGCCTTCTCTCGACGCTCCCACTCGGCGTCTAGGCCCTCGGCAGACCCCCACTTTTTCCACGCCACTTCCTCGACATGGAGCCGCAAAAAGAGCTGCATCCGCAGAAACCCGTGCGGGTTGGGTTTCTCGATGCGCCGCAAAAGCTTCGTGTCCTGGAGCTCCGGCTCCGTTAGGAGGTAGTCCTCCCGGCACTCTGTTTTGGTCAAAAGCGCATACTTCTCGGGCTTTTCCCGCATGCACCGGCGACACACCCGAACCCCGAAGTTGGTCATCAAATTGGCATCAATCTCAAGCGAGCCGCAGTCGTAGCACTTGGGCGCATTGGCCACGTCCATGGGCGGCGCGAGGTCCTTGACAAGCAAGTCCTGCTTCTGCCGCTCCTTCCAGTCCTGAAGACTCTGCGGCTCCTCTTCCACGCCCTTGAGCCCGTTTTTGTCTGCCTCGTCCAAAAACCCTCCGCGGCTGTCTTTCATGGTGGCAAAGTCGTACTCGATGTAGTCTTTCTTCTGCACCGACGGCCGTTCGGTCTTGAACGCTTTGCGGTCCTTCTCCGTCACGACGGCAACTCCGCCTTGGTTGTTGGAGGCATCTCGCATGTTGCGCTGCCGCTCTTTCTGGATCTGGAGCGCCTTGTTCCGGTTGGCCTCGATGCGCAGCCGCTGCTCGGGCGTGAGCTCGATTCTCGGTAGAGGCTCGATGACCCGGGGGGCCGCTGTGGTTGGCGGTGCTCTGGACTCACCTTTCTTGGAAACTCGGCCGTCTTGGCTGGCGGCCGCCCCGCGGTTTTTGAGCCGCTCAAGGGCTCGTTTTCGGTTCTCTTCCTATAGGTTAGTATCTTCTCGGCGCTGGATCGACGCGGCGGTGCATACGATGCGGGCTCTCTGGGCCTCTGTCAAACTGGACATGGTGCTGCAGTGTGGAGGGACTGGCAGTGGCGATCAGCCGCGGCGCGGGAGCTGCGGGTCACGTGGCGCGGTGGGGCCTACGGCGCCTGGAACAAGCAATATGTATTCAGATATGAGGGTCCCCGCGAACAGCAACACCAGCACGTCTTGTATATATCGCTCAGCTTCTTCTCCCCGGCAGGAAGATAACCCAATTGAACCTGAAATCATGACGTCGTTAGATAGAGTGAGCGCAGGGCCGCGGCACAATGCACCGTGCCCAGCGCGCGTCACCTACTTCTGTCAATCCTGCTTGTTCAAAACCTTGTCGGCCCATTGCGGCAACACGAAGGATGCTTCGTGGACCTTGGAGTTGTAGTACTTCAAGTGCTCGCTCTCGAAAGATGGCGAAAACTTTCTCAACGGCTTCTTGACGTCGGCGCTGCCGTCCTTGGAGCACACCATGAACCCAATGGTGCCCGAGGGGTACGTGGGGATGGACGTGTAGGCGTACTCGGCCACGGGGAAGATGCCCTGGCACTCTTTCTTCAACTTGGAGATGATGTCCATGTGCAACCAGATGGACTCGGCCTGCGTGGTGATCACTCCCTTTTCGGTCAACGCTCCCTTCAACAACTCGAAGTACGGCTTCTGGAACAAGGACTCAGCGGGGCCCTCCGGGTCGGACGAGTCCGTGATGATCACGTCGAACGTGTTCTTGTAGTCGTCCAAAAACTTGAACCCGTCTCCGATGTACACCTTGGTCCGGGGGTCCTTGTACGACTTGGACATCTCGGGCAAGTATGTCTTGGACACTTCAATCACGTCCTCATCAATGTCACACAACCACGCCTCCTCGATCCCCTCGTGCTTCAAGATTTCTCTCAACACTCCTCCGTCGCCTCCTCCAATCACCAACGCCTTTTTGGGGTTGGGGTGCGAGTTCAACGCCAAGTGGGCAATCATCTCCTGGTACGAGTACTCGTCTCTCTCCGTGCACTGGATGCAATTGTCCAATACCAACACGTTGCCCCATTTAGTAGACTTGAAAACAAGCACGTCCTGGTATTTGGATTTCTTCGAGTACAACACCTTTTCCACCTTCAACGACATGGCCGATCCGGGCCACATGGTGTCGGAGATTTCGGCAAACCAGCCGTCCTTGATAGAGGGATGCGACAATTGACTCATATTGGCTCGAAAACAAAGGGCTCTTGCTAAAAAGGTCCTGCTCAATTCGGTGGTAAAAAAGTCAGACTAGTCCTGCCCGCAGCCGCGGTGCCTCTATTTAAGTATTCCGATTAATTCACCGCAAGAAAAAAATTGGCGCAAAAAACTTCTGTCTTCGACTATGTGCTGCATACACCTGCAATGCTGGTATTGCCCATCCAGACCAATCACCTTCTCTCATACAATACTGTAAAAAGAGTGTCTCAGATTACGGATCTCCTGTGTGTTGGCGTTTCGTTCTGCCTTCATACCCCGTCGTTTTAGTCCGATCCCTTTGACCGTTACCCCAGTCTTTTAGGATGCATGCAGCGTGGCTTCGGGCACTGAGTGCACGTTCGATGCGGTACGGGTTTTATCACAGTCACGTGTCCGCTTATCTTTAGGGTCTTCTGCCAACCCTGCCCCCAACATACCAACATGGTCTCTGGATCTGCTAGTTTATTAAGGCGCAAGTTGGTGTGTATATTTGATTTGTGTACTGCATCCAATGTATCTCATGCACAGTGGATCTAGCAGTTGACTCCGCGCCTCGTCCCCACAATTGCCTAAATTGATTTTCTTAGTTCTAACGACTTGAGTGCGCGCTACTGCGTGACACGCTTGTGCCTTGACCAACCAGATTGAATAGGGACTTTAATTTTGGCTTCATATGGTTTGGCCTAATCACTGAAGCAGGTATTTGAACAACAGCATATAACCCTCATAAACTCATTTGTTTTTGGTTTTGTTTATACTACTTAGCGAAATTTTTCACGAAATGCCTGGCTAGCTCAATGGCTAGAGCGTGAGACTTTTAATCTCAAGGTTGCGGGTTCGACCCCCGCGTCGGGCTTATGTTTTTGAACCTACGAGGCATTTTTTATTGACTCCCATTCTTTTACTCCCTAATGAAATAACACGTTTCTGTGTTCTACTCGCCACGCACAGTTAACTTTTTTGTTTCAATGAATAGGCTATAAATTATAATCGTATGTACTTCAAGATTCGACTCCTTACTTTTTGACGGAAGCCATCTTGTTCAATGCAGATCCGTACTTGAACCATTCGATTTGCTCAGTGTTGTAGGTGTGAGACAATTCGGTTTCCCAAGCCTCACCTTCCTTTGGATGAACTCTCAAAACGAGGTTCTTTCCTGGTGTGAGGGTGGTCAAACCTTCAATGTCAACCTCGTCGTCGAAGTTAATCTTGTCGTAGTCAGCAACGTTAACAAAGTTCAATGGCAACAAACCTTGCTTCTTCAAGTTGGTCTCGTGAATACGGGCGAAGGACTTGGTGATGATAGCGAAACCACCCAAGAATCTTGGCTCCAAAGCAGCGTGCTCTCTGGAAGAACCTTCACCGAAGTTCTCGTCACCAATGACAACCCAGGTCTTACCAGCATCTCTGTAGTCAGCGGCAGTGTCTGGAACACCCTTGTACTCGCCAGTGTAGTGGTTTCTAACGTTGTTGGCCTCACCGTTTTCGGCGTTAATGGCACCAATCATGTAGTTGTTAGAAATGTTCTCCAAGTGACCACGGTATTTCAACCATGGGCCGGCCATAGAAATATGGTCAGTAGTGGTCTTACCAACAGCCTTGATCAAAATTGGCAATCTCTCAGCATCCTTACCGTTCCATGGCTTGAATGGAGTCAATTTCTGCAATCTATCGGAGGTTGGGGAAATGACAACCTCGACAGAAGCTCTGTCAGAAGGTGGAGCTTGGTAAGTGTTCTCACCCTTGTCATATCCATTTTCTGGCAAACCGACACCGACTGGTTCGGACAACTTGAACTCCTTTCCATCAGCGTCCTTCAAGGTGTCAGTGATTGGGTTGAAACCCAAGTCACCAGCGATGGCGTAGGCAGTGGTCATTTCTGGAGAAGCGACGAAAGCGTGGGTAGCTGGGTTACCATCGTTTCTGGCAGTAAAGTTTCTGTTGAAAGAGGAGACAATGGTGTTCTTGTCACCCTTCTTGATGTCTTGTCTGTCCCATTGACCGATACATGGGCCACAGGCGTTGGCCATGACAACACCACCGAAGTCCTCGAAGGTCTTCAATTGACCGTCTCTGGCAATGGTGGCTCTAACTTGCTCGGAACCTGGGGAAATAGTGAAGATAGACTTAGACTTCAATCCGTGTCTGGCAGCATCCTTGATAATGGAAGCGGATCTGGTCATGTCCTCGTAAGAAGAGTTGGTACAAGAACCAATCAAACCAACCTTGACCTCCATTGGCCAGTTGTTGGCAAGGGCGGTCTCCTTCATCTTAGAGATTGGGGTAGCCAAGTCTGGGGTGAAAGGACCGTTGACGTGAGGCTCCAAGGTGTTCAAGTCGATCTCGATGATTTGGTCGTACTCACATCCCTCGTCGGCGGACAAGTAGTCCTTCTTGTAGAGCTTGGCGAAGTCGGCGATCTCAGATCTACCGGTAGCGTTCAAGTAGTCAACCATGGAGTTGTTGAATGGGAAGACGGAAGTGGTAGCACCGATTTCGGCACCCATGTTACAGATGGTACCCATACCGGTACAGGAGAAGGTCTCAACACCCTCACCGAAGTACTCGATGATGGAACCGGTACCACCCTTGACAGTAGTGATACCAGCCAACTTCAAGATGATATCCTTTGGAGAGGTCCAGCCAGACATCTTACCGGTCAACTTGACACCGATGATCTTTGGGGCCTTCAACTCCCATGGGAGGTCAGCCATGACATCGACGGCATCAGCACCACCGACACCAATGGCCAATTGACCCAAACCACCAGCGTTTGGAGTGTGAGAGTCGGTACCAATCAACAAAGCACCAGGGAAAGCGTAGTTCTCCAAGACGATTTGGTGGATAATACCAGAGCCAGGCTTCCAGAAACCCAAGTTGTACTTGGCACAAGCAGAACTCAAAAAGTCAAAGACCTCCTTGTTCAAGTCAATGGCTCTGGCCAAATCCTTGGCACCACCGAGCTGGGCTTGAATCAAGTGGTCACAGTGGACGGTGGAAGGAGTAGCGACTTGGGGCATACCGGCAGACATGAACTGCAAAATGGCCATCTGGGCGGTGGCATCCTGACAAGCAACTCTGTCGGGTCTCAACTTCAAGTAGGAGACACCTCTCTCGATGTCCTGTTCATGGGGCTTGTCCAAGTGACCGTACAACAACTTCTCGGCGTAGGTCAAGGGTCTGTTCAATCTCTCCTTGACAATGTTAACATTCTCCAACTGCTTCTTGTACTGGATGTAGGAGAAGTCTTCCAACAAGTTTTGGTGGACCTTGGAGTCTCTGGTAAGACCGGCAGTAGCAAGGCCACGGACGGATTGTGGAACCTTGGCAATGGATCTTCTGGATGCAGACAACATTGGAAAGGAAAAAAGTGGAAAACAAAAAACAGGGGCTGCGGGAGTGCGGGTTGGCACCAGCTTATATAGTGTTTCGAGAAATGGAGAAGGAAAAATCCTTGCAGCCAATGACAGAGGCCAAATTTGTAACGAAGGAAAAAATCCCCCGACTTCCGAGGGTGCGACCTCGTGCCCCCGCAACCTGCCCTGTGGCCCCTAGCTCGACACCTTTTGAGCCACCGGTTAATTGAAGCGGGGTCGGACCTCCGATAGGGCGGTGGCTGCTTCGACTGTCATCAGCCGGCGGCTTTCCGATGCTGGGAAGTCCAAACCAGGAGTGACTGTGCGGGCATCACGCGTTTGATCCGGAGGTCCTGCGTAGGCTTTGTTTCCCTCGGTTTCGCGGCTTTTTTTCTCCAGGTTTTGCCAAAAGCCAGACTCCGGCTCCGCGAATTCGCGGGATTCTATTGGCTGAGGGGCGTCGGGCCCGACCGCGGGGGCCAACGCGCGGCCGGGACCTGCGAGCCGTTCACGTGCTCACGTGGCCCGTCCTGCTCACGTGCTGCCGCTGCTGCCGGCTGCCTCTTCCTACATGGACCAATGCAGCAAATGCAGACGCTTTGGGAGAGCAGATTGACCAACCAGTCTTCTTGCCTTTTGACCCCACTTAAGGCAGAGAAGCTTTTTTTGAAAATCTAGTTTCTGGCTTGAAACCATTAGGCAAGACGGGGTGATAAGGGCACACCTAGGGACAACCTGAACCCAGGTTCCAACCTTCTGTTTTTATTCTTCAAATCTCAATCCTAGCACCATCTAGGGTAAACCTTCATTTCTGCTTATAACGCAAAAGTTTAATTTTTGCTTGAAAGACTGTGAACTCTCGTATCTGCTAAATATTGTTAAATTTTCTTCCTGCTTGATATTGTTTTCTTCCTGCTTGATACTGTTTTCTTCCTGCTTGATATTGTTTTCTTTCTGCTTCATTGTTTTCTTTCTGCTTCATTGTTTTCTTTCTGCTTGATATTGATAAATTTCGTTTCAGCTTGAAATAATGTAAATTTTCATGTTGCTTGAGGATTTCTGAAAATATCTTCCTTCTATGTCCTTCAGCTCTCTCACGCTCACGATTCTTGCAGTAAGGTCCACTCTATTCACCTGCTACTGCACGCATCTTACTCGTACTCTAGGCCATTGTGCTCTAGCCACTCATATATATTCCGACTCACCTCTCCTCGAATTATTATGACAACTCTGTCTAAACCAGTTGATACTAATTGTTCGATGATATTGAAAATAAAAATGAAGAGTTATTATTCAAAGGTGGTTGATTTTAAGACAAATACCCTATAATATAAGTATTAGTCTGAAACTCTGATATTCTCATTCCTGTCACTTGATGTTTTCGAACTTTATTCTACTTTTTATTTTACTTCACTTCATTTTATTTCACTTTTCAGTTGACTTGACTTCTCATTTCATCTCACTACCGATTTCATCTCACTACTGATTTCATCTCACTACTGATCTCATCTCACTTCGCATTTTATTCTAATTCTACCTTACTCAATTTCCTATATCTATTCCTTATACGATGTCCCACCTCTATTTCTTTATATAATTATCTTACTGTTTCCTTCATCTTTTTCCTTGTATGTTTTCCTTACTCTATTTCCTTACTCTATTTTCTTGTATAATTTCCTTACTCTATTTCCTTGCTCGATTTCCTTGTATTTCCTTGTATTTCTTTCTCTATTTCCTTTATCTTCTCTCACTGTATTCTTCTCACTTGATCCACCTCTCACTTGATTCTACTTCCTTATCTACTTCAGTGTTTCACTTCTCACATAAATCCACCTCTACCTTTGCCCCCGTTTTTCCCTGCTCTTCTCTACTTTCACTGATCACCTTATTCTGGTGTGCTTTCGCACCCAAATCTGCCCGTCTTTGAACGCAACTAGCCGCGCTTCCTCAATATCTCATCTCCTCCTCTTCTGCTTATTGCCCAATATCAGAGTCTTCACTGATGCTACCTGAGCTGCCGCCGCGGTGCTCGCCTGTTGAGGCGTTGCTTTCCCCCCTTATTCCCTCCGGCGAAAACGCTTTCAATCCTTGCTTCCTTGCAACTTTAGTGTTGCTTTTTGCCACCACCTACGCTGTTCTTGCGGTGCTTCTGTTGTGGCATCTTCTTCAGCAACGCGACTTTGGCCCCTACTCCGCCAAAAACACCGGCCTTCTGTTTTGGCTTCGCATTGCCGTCGTGTGTGCTCACAACTTGGGCCTCTCTCGTCTTGTTTGGGCCATCTCTCCGGTCGAGCGCTTCTCCGACTCCAAACTCCCGGCCTTTGGTCTCTTGTTTCTTGTCAACTGGGCCCTCGTTCTCCCCATTCATGTCTTGGAAGTTTCCAGATCATACACTCCCTCTGGGGTGCTTCTCACCTACTGGCCGCTCTTGTGCGTGCTCGAATTCATGTGCTTTTTCCAGGACCACTACACAGACTGGCCTCTCTTTCTACTCGAGTCATCTTCTAGCATAGACATCTTCTGCTTTGCTTGCGGCGTCTTGGCGTTCTATCTCGAGTATTCGCCGCTTACTTGGACCCCCACTTCGTCCTTGAAGTCTCACCTTCTCGAGTCCTGTGATTACGATCCGGCCGCTTTGGCTAAACTCTTGTCTCGCCCAAACATCCTTCAGCGCCTTACGTTTTCCTGGATGAACCCTCTCATCGAAAACTCTTATAAAAACCAGACTATTCGCTATGACGACTTGCCGGAGGCCCCCCGTGGTTTCGATACAAAAAGCTACACCGCGCGATTGTCTCAATTCTGGGACGCTGCCGGGAACCAGAAGTCAAAGAGGTTTCTCATCCTGTGCCTTGCTTCTGCTTTTGGGCCAATGGCCTTGGTGGCGTTTCTCTTCGAAGCCGCTGATTCTTTAATGAATTTCGTCCAACCCCAGCTTTTGCGTCTTTTGATCCTCTTTCTTGCCAGCAAAATCGCTGATCCCCAGGTTCCGTTTCTCCGTGGCGTCTTGATTTGCATGTCCATGTTTGCTGTGACTTTGGTTCAGGCAGTCTTGAACAACCAGTATGTTCTCAAAATCTTGGAGGTTGGCTTGGGTTGCCGTTCTTCGTTGACCTCGCTCGTGTTCCAAAAGTCCATGAACTTATCTGCGCACTCAAGATCAGAGCGCCCATCTGGGGATATCATCAATCTTGTCTCTATCGATGCCCCTAGAGTTCAAACATGTGCTCAGGAACTCAATACTGTGATCATTGCCCCTGCAGAGTTGATTCTTAGTATTTGGTCATTGTACGCATTACTAGGGAAGTCTGCATTTGCAGGTTTGTTTGTCTTGTTAGTCTTTATGCCTGTCAACACTTTCTTTTTCAGGTATGTGAAGAAACTAAAGAAGGTTCAGATGAAACTCAAAGATGACCGCACTAGGATCACTAACGAGATCTTGACCTCCATGAAGTCTATCAAATTGTATGCATGGGAACAGCCCATGCTAGACCGGTTATCTAAAGCTAGAAACGACCTTGAACTTCAAAATGCCAAAAAAATCAGACTCGTCAGTCAGTTTGGCAATCTTATCTGGGTGACTATGCCCTTCTTGGTGTCATTTTCCACTTTCGCTTCATATGCTTTGCTCGAAGAGCAGCCTTTGACATCGGATATTGTGTTCCCTGCTCTAGCTCTTTTGAATATTCTCGCCAGGCCGATTCAGCTGTTTCCATCGGTGCTCACGTATATCACGGAAGCATATGTCGCTTTAGAGAGAATTTCAGCGTATTTGCTTGCTCCACAGATAAGCGAAAACCTTATAGAACACGGCACTAGTCCCTCCAATGTCGCTCTTGATATTGATAATGTGTCCTTTCTTTGGTCCAAGCCCCCAATGCCCCCCATTCTTGATGAGTCCATTGATTATAAACCGTTCAATTATGCACTCCAGGGCATCAATTTAAAAATAAGCAAGGGCGACTTCATTTGCATTGTGGGCAGAGTTGGCGCAGGAAAGTCTGCATTGATTTCATCAATTCTAGGCCAACTTGATGCAGTTGATCCCAAAAATACTTGCGATGCGCCTAATCTGATCAAATTAAATGGTTCCGTGGCCTTATGTTCCCAAAATCCTTGGATAATGAATGCCAGTGTAAAGGATAATATAGTATTCGGCTATGAATTCGACGAGGATTTCTACATGAAAACTGTCACTGCGTGTCAACTATTGCCGGATCTTGATATATTGCCTGACAGCCACGATACTCAGGTCGGCGAGAAAGGTATCTCTTTATCTGGAGGTCAAAAGGCACGGTTGTCTTTGGCTAGAGCGATCTACTCACGTGCCGATATTTATGTTTTGGATGACATCTTAAGTGCTGTTGATAGCCATGTTGGAAAGAGCATAATGTCTAGCGTCCTTGGAAAGTCCGGGTTGTTATCCAAGAAAACAGTTATATTCGCCACAAACAACATCCCCGTTCTTCAATATGCCGATCGAATCCTATTGTTAGAAGCAGGTAAAGTCGCTGAAAGTGCGCAATACAAAGAGATCACCGAATCAAATTTGCACCCAAAGTTGCGCACTTTGGTCAAGGAAAGTGGACATGTGACTGTCGATTCCCAGTCCTCTGAACCGGAATTGTCTGTTTCGACATCTATCGAAAACCTAGATGAGGCGAAATTGGCCCCATTCACCTGGGATCCATTCAAAATTAACATGAAAAGCAAAACGGGGCCCATAGCAGAGACATCCGCAAAGGGAAGCGTAAAGTGGAAAACGTATTACGATTATATCAAAGCTTGCTCTGTATCTGGTATGATTATGTGGGCGTCATTATACATTGTTAGCACAGGGTTGTCCATTGGTACTAATTATTGGCTAAAAATTTGGTCCGAAAAGAATTCTGATATTGGAAACAATAAGCAGGCGGTTCATTTTATACTAGTGCTAGCACTTCTTGGGTTTGCTACGAGTGTGATGAACCTCGTCAAAGGAGTGGTATTTTGGGTATTTCTTGGAATACGAGGCGGAAAGACTGTTCATGATAGAATGGCAAGCCGCTTGATGAAAGCCCCAATGAACTTTTTTGAACGAACCCCAGTTGGAAGGATAATGAACAGGTTTAGCAACGATATCAATAAGGTCGATGATGGCCTTCCAAGGTCTTTAAACATATACATGGGCTGTTTAATCAAAACCATCGCCACGGTTTTTGTCATCACATTGGCCTTACCTATGTTTGTTTTTGCTTTGTTTTTCTTGATCTTGACCTATGGTTACTACCAGAAATACTATATCTCTGTCCAAAGAGAGCTTAAGAGGTTAGTGTCAATCTCTAGATCTCCTATTTTTGCCCACATGCAAGAGACTTTGACTGGTGTTGAAACTGTGAAAGCCTACAAACAAGAGGAAAGATTCAAGCAGATAAATGATGCAAATTTAGATTTCAATATGCGGAGCTTGTTTATGCTTCGGTCGATAAATCGATGGCTTTCTGTGCGCCTTCAGTTTATTGGCTCTTTGATTTTGTGGAGTTCTTCTACTCTTTTGATATACAAATCAACTACTTCAAGTCCTGTCAGCGCAGGCATGGCTGGATTTCTTATGAGTTACACCCTTCAAGTCACAGATGTCTTCAAAAGAATGGTTAGGATGTCCGCAGAGGTGGAAGCCAACATTGTCTCTGTGGAAAGATGCTTCGAATATTGCCAGCTTCCCATGGAAGAGCCTGAAGACGTGGACCTGATAGAACCACCACTGAGATGGCCCGAAAATGGTTTGATCTCCATTGAGCACTACACAACAAGTTACGGCAAATCCCTTGACCCTGTGCTACGCGATATCAATTTGACGGTGAAGTCTGGCGAGAAAGTTGGTGTTGTGGGTAGAACCGGAGCCGGCAAAAGCTCTTTGGTTCTCGCCATATATCGCATGATACCACCGATTGAAGGATCGATAATAATCGATGACGTTGACACCTCGAAAATATCTCTTTTCAACTTGCGGCATAATCTCAGCATTATACCCCAGGATTCACATTTGTTCCAGGGAACCCTTAGAGAGAACTTGGATCCCTTTGGTGAGTACGACGATGGCAGACTATGGGAAGTTCTTCGCCATTCTAGCCTCGAGGAAACCGTGAAAAAGCTTGAATCAGGATTGGGAAGCAAAGTGGCCGAGGGAGGGTGTAATTTCTCGGTTGGCCAAAGACAGCTAGTCTGTTTGGCTCGAGCCCTCCTCAATCCTTCCAAAATTTTGATGCTAGACGAGGCCACTGCAGCAGTTGATATCCAGACAGACCGTATCATACAAAGCACTATAAGAAGAGAATTCAAAGACAAAACAATTGTGACAATAGCCCATCGGCTTGATACCGTTATGGACAGTGACCGAATCCTTAGTCTTGATCGTGGTGAAGTTGTGGAGTTTGATACACCAAAAGCTCTAATTGCTAAGCAAAACGGTGTCTTCTTTAACTTATGCAAGCAAGGGAATTACTCGCAACACGATTAAGGTCGATTTTCGGTTAAGACTGGACGCAAAAAAAAAAAAAGAATACAACCGGTACTGAGGGCTATTTTTCGTGGTTGCAGCCACTGTCCGGTTTGAATAATCCACGACAGAGTGGCTCTAATATTATATCAAGAGCGGGGATCCAAGCATCTCCAAAACCGTGCCTCTGTCAGCAATTATCTCAGCAATTATCTCAGCAAAGAGATACTTTAAATTCATCTGTTGAGGCTCTAAATGTCGTTCGAAGTCGAAGACACTACACCAGCGCAATATATGCGGAGTCCAGTTATTCATTGGAGGCACGAAAAACACCATTACTGTTTAATCAGATACACGGCTAGTCTCAAAAAGATAAGAAAACTTCGCAATCAAAGACAAATAAATTAGAGGCTGAATTAGAGGCTAAAACATTAGACACAAAAAAAGGACCATGATTAGACTGGTCTATGATCTCTGGTCTAAAGCGCGGTCGGGCTAGCCTCGTGCTCTGCCCCTGCTTCTGACTACGCTACCTCTGACCCCATGTCAGAAATGCGGTCGCTAAGTGATTGACCAACAGTGCCCATTTTTTCACCACAACGTTCTATACCTGGCCTGGTTTTGCAAAGTTGCCAAAGCGGAGTATTGAGGGAACTGCATGAAGGCCATGTAGCCCAACAAGGTGTTCCTGCAGGGCGCGCGTGGAAGCGACACTTCCGGCTCTGCCCCTCCCATGC
The DNA here is from genome assembly GCA_002893665.1 of Metschnikowia orientalis. NCBI lineage: Eukaryota > Fungi > Ascomycota > Pichiomycetes > Serinales > Metschnikowiaceae > Metschnikowia > Metschnikowia orientalis. The sequence goes on along the minus strand of NXGZ01000022.1, from coordinate 19,178 downwards.
TTGCCGAGACCTCTTTCTAACATAGTCCGTCCCCGAAGCACACACATCATGGCATCAGCAGCACCCCAGGCATCCAAGTTTTCCCGTTTTCTCCAGTCGGAGACCGGTCCCAAAACCGTCCACTTCTGGGCCCCAGTTATGAAGTGGTGCTTGGTTATTGCCGGCTTCAACGACACCCAAAGACCGGTGGAGAAAATCTCCGGAACACAACAAATTGCATTGTTTACCACCGGTGCCATCTGGACCCGCTGGGCCGGCTTCGCCATCCAGCCTAGAAACTACTTGTTGGCCAGTGTTAATTTCTTCTTGGCCGGTGTTGCCGGCTACCAGCTCACCAGACTCGTCAAGTACAGAAGGGACCAGGGCGACAGCCCAGCCCAGGTGTTTAAGTACATTGTCAAGTCCGACTAGTTTCTGTCCATGCATTTTTCGTGTGGCGGATGCCCTTGGTATACTTTAGATATATATATTCATGTTCGCGTTGTAGAATCACGAGCCTGCCAGGCGCAGGCTGCTCAGTCTAGCAACATGTCCACGTCATCGTCAGACCTTGGCTCGGTTGATTCCGCCGCCTCGCTGGCCCCCAGGGGAGCGGCCGGTTCCGGTGTTGGCGATGGAGAGTCCGGTTGGCGTTCGGTCGAGATCTCAGCGTCCTTTTCGCCAGGCGCTTCGCTCGGGCCGGCTTGTGGAGACTGTGTGCCATTGGACGCTTCTAGAAACTCGCCATTTGTTGCCTCGGAAAAATCGGCCTGTTCAGACTCGTAGTTGCCCTGGGGCTCGTCTTCCGGCACGGGCGGCTGGACATGTGCCTCTTCCTCCTCAGAGTCGGAGCGCTCGGAGTCTTCGGCGTCCTCGGGCATGCTCTCGTCGTACTCTTCGTCGAAGTACTTGAGGTCCTCGTACTCGCTTGTTTTGATGGTCTCGATGTCACGGTGAACCTTGGGCAAGTCGCGGGTCAAGAAGTGGTTCAAGGTGGAGTCCCGCGACGCCCACTGGCTGTTTTTCGTGATGAGGTGCAGCTTGAGCCGGAGCAAGACCTCGTTCTTGATCTGCAACGCCATGCGGGCCCGGTACTCCATCTCGAGCATCTCTTTGAATGTGTCGTACGACGGCGCCGGGAGCAGGGACTCGGGGTCCACCGAGAAAAGCGCCTGGAGCGCCACCCGCTCCGGGAGCTGTCCGTCCACGGGAGCCACGCCCGCAAGGAGCCGGCCGGCCTCGTACTGCCGCAATGTGTCGATGGAGAACGCAAACTCCGGCATCTTGACTGTCTTGCGCAACTCCTGGTACTGCGTTTGCAGCGTCTCGTAGTCCGCGTACGCCCGCGACATCTGCGCCATGTGCTGGTTGTAGGGCTTGGCCTTGCTCTGCAGAAACTGCTCCTTGTTCTTGTGCTCCCACTCCTTGTATGTCTGGTGGAATCTCTTGACCGTGAATGAGTCGCGAAGAGCGCTCTTCTGTCGCTGTGCGAGCTGCTGTGCGCTGGCCTGGCCTCGGCTCATCTCGTCCGTTGCCTTGAGGAGCTCGTTTAGCGACTCGAGGCTGCCGGCCGCCCCGTCGGCCATGGCCGTGGCTCGCGCGTGCAATGTGTCCTGATCCATGCTCCAAGTCCTCAGTAGTTGGCCCTGCAATCTGACGCGCGGGCGGCCTGCCATGGACTGGTTCATGCCCCACGTGAGCATCTGCCTCCGGATGGTCAGCCATATTCTGTCTGAGTGAGTGTCAGTGGACGAGGAAGTGAGTATCGGTGGACCAGAGCATGTGGGGCTTGTCTGCCGCCGTTAGGCCTCTGGCTGGTTTTTTTTCACCATTTGCTTGTTCACATTCATCGTTTTCAGGCCAGCTGGGGCCGTCTGCGAAAAAACAGAAACCAGAGGAGCTGCTGCGAGATCGCATGTCTAGCGCGACTCACTTCTATCACTGCAACAGCCAAAACACAACAGCCTTAAACAACCACTGCCTAAAGCCATGTCCGGCACCGCCCAGCTACGAAGCGAGCTCTACGCGGCACAGGAGCTTCTTTCGCGCCTCAATCTCCTCAACTCAGCCAAATGGGCCGCCGAGGCATTGAATGGCCTCGCGTCCACAAACGAGCCCTTTGACTTCCCCGTGCCCACGCTCTCGCCCGACGAGCGGGAAGACCAGCTCAAGTTCATGCTAGCCAAGTCGTACTTCGACTGCAAGGAGTTCGACCGTGCTGCCAACGTGTTGAAGGGCTGCAAAAGCGGCAATGCTACCTTCGTGAAACTATATGCGCTTTACATGAGCATCGACAAGTTGGCCGTGGAGAGCTCCGACTCCTTCATCAGTGCTTCATCCAAGCCTTCCGCAGAGTCCAAGGACGACGCCACCACGCGCGTGCCTGGCCCGCAAGACTGTGCCCGGGAAAAGCTCGGTGCCATAGTGCTGGAGATCGAGTCCTACCACCTGCTGAAGGCTCTGTCCGACAAAAACCCGTTTCTTCTTTACCTCGTGGGCATGATCTACAACAAGAAGAAACGCACCCATATTGCACACAACTACCTTGTCCTGTCTCTCATTCTCTTCCCGTATAACTGGAGCTGCTGGCAGGAACTCTTGTCCACGTTCTCAACTTACGACGATGCTGTGGAGTTCATCGACACCACCAGGTCCAACCCGGCCTTGGGGCTTGACTCCAGCATAATGTTCCAGATTTTCGAGGTCACCCTCCTCCAGGAATTTCATGTGACCTCCACCCTTTTCAACGACAAAATCAATGCGCTTAACGATGTCTTTCCCAACTTTACTTACCTCAAAGTGCAGAGGTTCTTGGTGGCCTACCACATGTTGGACTACTTCACTGCTGAAACCATCTTCGATGAGATCTTGGCCGAGGACCCCATGAGACTCGACGATTTGGATACTTATTCCAACATGTTGTATGTGATGGAAAAGAAGTCCAAGCTCTCTTTTCTAGCCCAATACGCATCGCAGATAGACAAGTTCCGTTCGGAAACTTGCTGTGTTATTGCAAATTACCACTCCATGAAGGGAGAGCATGACAAGTCCATCATGTATTACAAGAGGGCTTTGACCCTCAATAAAAACTGCTTGAGCGCATGGACCTTGATGGGCCATGAGTTTGTTGAGCTCAAGAATTCACATGCTGCAATCGAATCTTACAGACGGGCAGTCGATATAAACACAAAAGATTTCCGTGCCTGGTACGGTTTGGGACAAGCCTACGAGGTGCTTGACATGCATTTGTATGCATTGTACTATTACCAGCGAGCTACGAACTTGCAACCGACCGACAAACGCATGTGGCAGGCCATTGGAAATTGTTATGAGAAAATCGACAAGCTAGAGGAAGCCCTCCAGTCATTCGAGAAAGCTCTTGCCATAGAGAGCTTCAACCAGACGAATGATGATGACAGTGAAGCAATCAATATCGAACCCCACATATGCTACAAGCTTGCCACCATTTCAGAAAAGTTGGGTCGTCATAAAGAAACTTTCAAGTATATGCGGATCTGTTTTGACCAGGAGTATGATTGGGGTGTGACTGAAGAAACATCAAAGTCGCGCTTGTGGCTTGCTAGAAACGCTTTGGAGAATCGCCAGTACGAGGAGGTTTACGAACTAGCGAAGGAATTCCACTTCAACAATGCCTTGGATGTGGAGGAGGCCAGGGCAATAACGAAAGAAGCGCGGAATCGTATGAGTTGAGCATGTTTGTGGTCCGGAGTAATCGAGGCAGTCTGTATTGTTGGTATGTATTAATTATACTGGGCTTCGTGTGATCATTGAGTTGTGATGAATCGATTCAAAGGACTGAAGTCAGAGGAGGATTATAAATGGATTTATAAATGATGGAAATGCACTGTATCTAGACTTTAACCTTCGAAAGCTCCCGTTCCAATGCGTCTAAGTCGCTCGGACCTTTCATCAGATGACAAACCTTGTCAATGGTTGTATTCAAAGCAGAGATGGCAGACTCTAACTCTTGATTTGATGCTCCGTTGTTGACATGGAACAATAAGCGCGGAGGTTGCACAGGAAGATTCTCTTGCTCGAAAACCAACCTAGTCCGATTCACCAAGACTCGATGCTCTTTGAGCAAAGTGTCGATAATTTTCTGCAAGAGATAGGACTCGATATTGTACAACTCGTTGAAAGGGTTCAATTTTTTAGATGGCTTTCCGGTGTTAAGCATTGTCAAGTCACCGTACTCCGCTGGAAGATCCAACTTGCCTCTGAAGTCAGCCGTCATTGCCAAGTGTACAATTGGCCCAAATCCATCCGAAACCACCTGAAAATACTCTGAGGAGCCGAGTTTCTTTTGCAAGGTCGAGAATGAAAATTTAGCTTTTGTCTGCAATGCACTTATGAGCAGGGACTTGCCGCTTTTTTCTCTTTTTTCTGTTATCATCTTAATCACCTCAGAGACGACTCTAGCTGAATATGGCGGCAAAGAAGCACTGAAAACGTAAGCTAACGAGTTGATTCTCTGGTGATGGACCATGGGTCTCACACCAACACAGAAGCCCCCAGAAGATGCGAACGAGTTGGCAAGAGAGCCAATGGTGATAGCCACCTCAGACCTAGGGATGTTAAAGTGTTCGGTCAAACCACGGCCACAGTCGCCGATAGTGCCTATGGATAATGATTCATCCAAAAACAAACGATATTTGAATTTGTTTTTCAAGGCAACTAACTCCGGTAACTTTGCGAGATCTCCAGTGGATTGGAAGACACCCTCTGTGACAATGAACCTTCTCTTTAAAGGTTTCTGCTTGTTGACAATCGGAGCCAATTCGTTCAAGATCTCTTCCAAATGATCCATATTATTGTGGTCATACCATTCGATATCACATCTCGACACAATTAAAGCCTTCTGCAAAGCAAGATTGATGCTGGAATCAACAACTGCCAAGTCGCCTCTCTTCAAAAATGCAGGAAGCACAGAACCAGCAGTGACAAAGTCTTGGCCATACAAAATGGCCTGTTCAGTGTCCAAAAAGCTTGCCAAATCCTCCTCCAAGCGCACGTGGACATCTTGAGTGCCGTAGAAATTGGGCGGGCCACATGCACCGACACCTGTGGACTTGATAGTTTCAGCAGCAGCGTCCTTTAAGCGTTGGGTGTGAGACAAGTCGAGAAAGTCCAAGTTTGAAAGATTCAAGACCAGGCCCAACTCAGGGCGGTCCACAAGGTTGATGTGGGCCTTATTTGCGCCTTTGACATGGTACTCACGTAACCTCCAGGCTTCTTTTTCGGTGACCTTTTCGATGAGAGGCTCGGGCTTCCAGTCGTCGATTAACTCGTCAATCTCCCGTTTGGAGAACTTCACAAATTCAGACTTGTTTTCCCGCTTTTTGGACGAGAGAAAGTACTGGATAGCAAAAACAAAGAGAACAAACTCGAAGAGCGACCGCAAAGGATCATTTTTGTACGAAGACTTGATGTATCTCGACACAATCAGGCCCCCGGGAATATTCTCTAGCAAGTTGAGGTAGTAGGCGAACTTGAGACCAAGTTTGGCCTCTATCAACTCTGCAGTTGGCGGTATGGATTGGGACATGTTGGCTGCGCCAGAAGGAGTGTGGAATTCAGTCACGAAGGTTACGGAAACGCTGGGATTTGGGTGTTTTCCTCGTGTCCCAGCGACGTTTATCTAGGAGTCCAAAGCACAGCACCAGACTGGGGCAAGCGATGAAGCGGCGGGTGGAAAGCCGAGCAGGATGACTCTTGAGAGCCCTGATGGAAGGAAGAAGTGAGCGTCAGAACCACGCGATGTGGAAGGTGATGTAAGAGGCGCTCGCTGGTCTGAAGAAAGGGAACTTCAAGTGGATTGAGAAATTAAGGTCGTTTGGATTTTTTCCTCTTTTCTTGCTCCCGATCCGACCGCGCGCGTAGGCGCGCGCTGGTTCTAACTACTACTCGCTCCACCAGCAGCAGGCGCAATGGCCGCGAGCCACTGACCCCGGGCCAAGACAGATCCCTGGCGCAGCATCCTCGGCAAGTTCGTCGCTGGAGGGCCGGCGGCAGCCCGGAGGCCGGGGCCAAGGGGCCGGGCACGTGACCTGCGCCGCCACCCGCGGCCCCTATTTTTTTGGTGCGGGTGCAGTGCACGCGAGACACCTGCCGCACGCGCTTTCATGCTGCTGACATCGGCCGCCGCATTGTCGAGGTTCTCCGCGAAATCACGGCAAGTAGACCCTACTGACACCCTCCACGTTCCTCCGACAACAAACACATCCTTCCATATCCTTGGCGGCAAGGCTGAGACGGCAACTTTCACAGACGGCCAAGCATTTGCAGGGCCACGTGATGATCTCGCGGGGTTGGCTTTGGCAGACCACACATGCTAGGCTCTCGAACATGGAGGCTTCGTCTTCCTGCAGCGATGACGAAGCCTCGTTGTGGGCTCTTTCTTTCAGCGCGCGTTTTTCGACAATGAGGCTGAGGAGCTTGTGCATATCGTCGTTGAGATTGGGGACTGCGCGTAGCCTCCGGTAGCGGGACCGAGTGACCATGCCCGAGCCACGTTTCAAGTGTTCGTCGAGGATGTCCTTGTTTTCCATGACGTCGATCAAGTTTTCCAACGTAAGCAACTCCGCAAGGGCATTTTCGCTAGGTGCTGCTGGGAGCCTCGAGAAGCCGGTGCTACCAGAAGGCTGCGCTTCGGCATCGGACTCGAGCTCCGATTCGTCGGTCTCCAAGCCCAAAACGTAGTCGGGCGACTCGTCGTTTTCTTGTAGCTCTTTGTGGGTCAAGATCTGCGCGTAGTTGCAGTCGAGGTCATCATCGTCATAAGTGTTCAAGTCGAATTCTTCCACCACGGGAGGGTGTTCGGAGACGAGATGCCTCAAGAATGGCGGGGTTTGCGACCGGGCAGCTTCCACGGGCGACTGCGAAGTCTTGAGACCCGGGAAGATGGCGAAAAAGAGCCGGCGCCCGGCACGAACAAAAGGCCAAGCTATCACCTCACAAAATCGTACAACAATGGCTCTCAAGTATAGGAATTTAACCTTGTACATGCTCGTGCGCAGGGAAATATCTGCGGCTTGTTGGTTGTCATTCAACATTGCAAAAGTTGGCTTGTTGGTGACATTGCCATACCCCGAAATTCCATTTTCCCGTAGGTACATGAGGAGCTTGGCACTTCTCGTGTCTTTAGAATCTTGTAAGATAGAAGAGCCGCCGAGAAAGCCCAGCAAGCGGTCCCAGGCATTGACCTCCAACCAGGTTGAACGCGGGCCATCGATAACGCTGTTCTGGGTCATGTAACTGGACTTTCCTGCCAGAGTGACCGAGACCATTCCGATGTTCATGACAGCCGTGTAGAAATCCTGGCGAAGGTTGAGGTCGCAGTGCTTCGAAAGAAAGCCATTTTCGTCTTCGTCCAGGTAAAAGAAGCTGGCAAAGCTTAACTCCTGGAAACGGGGGCCCTTCGTGACGAGGGCCAAGGCAAAGATAAGCCCACACGTAGCGATTATCGCCAAGACAAGGGTCAAGACAAAGTAGTTCATGAGGATGAAAGCGGGCATGGCGAAGATGCGGCCGCTGGCCCATAGACTGACGAAATACCAGAGAAACACGGCGTTGAGGACAGTCAGATGGATCAAGCGATAGGCGTTGTCATGGAGGACGCTTCCCACGTGCTCCGAGACTTGCTCGGCCAAGGCAAACAAGCACGCAAGCAATAATGGCTCAGTCGGGCGGCTGACAATCAGCGACTCGGAGAAGAAGGCGAGGCGGCAGGTCATTTCATGGATGGAGAAGGAGAGCTCGAACAAGTTGATGCCCGCGCCGCGCAAGGGCGGCTTGCCGTTGATGGCAGAGGCAAACGTCTCGACAAACAACGAGTAGGCCACGGAGAGAAACACGGGCCAGAGCATGTCGGAGGAGGGCCCAAAGCGGACCTCTCGCGCGGGCATCCGCATGTAGCGGTCGTCGGCGTAGGCCGCGGCATCGTACTGGAACCAGCGGGCCGGGATCATGCGGGTCAAGCGGGACACGTGCGGGCCGTAGGCCTGGCCAATGACGCCCAAGGCCACGAGCACGTTGGCGGCCTGCGAGAGAAGCAAGGCCACCGCCAGCAAACGCAAGAGCAAGAGAATGGACGTCTGCGACACGGGCAGCCGCTGCAAGATGGACACGTAGCGGTTGGGTGCCAGCAGAGGCCGCCGGAGCGTGGACGACTGGGCAAGATGCAACGTGCGGTTCAAGACGAGGCCGATGAGAAGCATGGCCAAGCCGTACAGCGTCATGCAGTAGGTGACGATGGCGCTGAGGCGGACCAAGCCCGATTCCATGGCCGTGGTTCTTTGGTCGACGATGGCCTCGTACAAGAACCGCACGAGCGCCAAGGTTCCGGTGATTTCGGTGGTGTTGGACGAGGGACTGGTGTCGTTGGCGACTATCATGAGCCCTGGGCCGGCCCTGACGAGCGAGGGCGCCGTGGTGTTGGACACCGTGAACATGCGGGGTTGCGGTTGCTAGATGCCGGGTTTTGGGAGGCTCGGGCCGGTTGCTCAAAGCTCTTGGTTAGCACGGCGTGGAAGAGGCTTGAGTAAGCACGCCTCTGGTGCGCGATCACGCTTATCGCGCGCGGGTACTGGCCCTTGTCTAGTGTGGAGACCGACTGTTTCTCGATATTCCTTTTTTGTCTCTTCTTCCACCTTTTTCTCTAATCCACTTTTTTTCTAATCCACTTTTTCTCTAATCCAATTTTTTCTATTCCTTTTTCTCTATTCAATTTTGTCTCTATTCAATTTTGTCTCTATTCCATTTTGTCTCTACTCAATTTTGTCTATTCCACTTTTTCTCTATTCCACCTTTTTCTCTATTCAATTTTGTCTTTATTCCACTTTGTCTCTACTTAATTCTGTCTCTACTTAATTTTGTCTCTACTTAATTCTGTCTCTACTCAATTTTGTCTCTATTCAATTTTGTCTCTACTCAATTTTGTCTATTCCATTTTGTCTCTGTTCCACTTTGTCTACTCCATTTTGCCTAATCCATTTTGTCTAATCCATTCTCTATTCCACTATGTCTGACTATTCACGTCATTTCTGTGCCGGCGGCCTTGGCCCTATGGCTGCTCCTGCACACAGAGCAGCGCAGCCCGCTCCGCTCACCTCGAACCTCATCACAACGTCCTGGCTACCTTACCATGCCTCCTCCGCCTCCGCCGCCACCTCCTCCCAAGGCCCAAAAAAACGGCACGAGGCTCCCGCCACCGCCGCCGCCTCCGCCAGCGGCCCGGAACCGCCCAGGCCCGCCCAATGCGGCCGCCCCAGCCCGCGCGCCTCCTCCTCCACCAGGCCGCTTGCCCCAAACCAGACCAGCGCCTCCTTCCGCAGCCGTCTCCTCGGGAGAGCCGCCCAGAAAGCTCCAGAAGCGCGTGCAACTGCAAGACTTGCAGGCCCGCAAGCGGGACTGGCTCCAGACGCAAAAGGCCCGGTTTGGTGTGCGGGCCTTGGCCTCCACCTCCGCCAAGGGCAACGTGGTGCAAGCGTCCCGCCCACAGAAGGCCGAAATGCCGCCCGAGCATCTCCGCAAAATCATGCTCGACCACGGCGACCTTTCCAGCCGGAAGGTGGCCGCAGACAAGCGCTCCCACTTGGGGTCGCTCAAGTACATGCCTCACGCCATCCTCAAACTCATCGAAAACATGCCCCAGCCGTGGGAGGCGTCGCGGGACGTCAAGGTGCTCTACCACGTGACCGGCGCCATTACGTTCGTCAACGAGATTCCCCGGGTCATCGAGCCCGTGTACACGGCGCAGTGGGCCACGTCTTGGATTATGATGCGCCGCGAGAAGCGGGACCGCCGCCACTTCAAGCGCATGCGCTTTCCACCCTTCGACGACGAGGAGCCTCCCATGGACTGGGCAGAGAACTTGGACGACGCGCCCGACCAGGAGCCCATCCTCCTTGACCCCGAGGAACACCCGCACATTCGCATCTTGCTGTGGCTTTTCGAGGACCGTCCGCTTCTGGAGGACCCCGCCGTCAACGGCGACTCCTACAGGTCTTGGAGCTTGGACATTGCCACCCTCTACACCCTCTACACCCTCGCGCTGCCCTTATTGCCGCACGTGACCGACCCCAACTACTACTACTTGTTCGACAGGGAGGCGTTCTTCACGGCCAAGAGCTTGAACGTGTCGGTGCCCGGCGGCCCGAAGTTCGAGCCTTTGTACAAGGACAAGATCAACAACAAGGCGCTTGAAGACTTCACCGAGTTCAACTCCATCGACCGCATCATTTTCAGGGTGCCCGTGAAAACAGAGTACCGGGTGGCCTACCCTTATTTGTACAACTCCTTCGTGAAAAGCGTGCACCCTCCCTGGTTCCACGAGCCTTTGAACAACTACACGAAGGAGGTGCACCGTCTAGATGACCCTCTGTCTCTAGACAAACCTGCATTTGGCTCTCATCCAGAGTACAACCCAATACCATGCCATTCATTTTCCGTGCTGAAACGCGAGCGTGCCTTCGTGGAGGAGCTTGGCGTGGACCTTGCGTCCTTCGAAGTCCCAAGCCTGTTTGAACCTCTCATGAGCTCTGATCCCACGGGCCTGCCTGCCTCAATAGAACCCAAACACTCCCTACAGGCGTTGAACTTGTGGTGGGCTCCCTACCCATTTAATCGCCGATCTGAACGCACTGTCAGGGCCCAAGATGTGGCTCTAGTGAAATCATGGTATAAAGAAAGGCCGCCCGCAGATGCGGCTCTCAAGACGCGGATTTCATACCAGAAGCTTTTGAAAGGCTATGTCATGAACGAGCTCAAAAACCCCCCGGGTGCAAAATCAAAGCTAGCGAATCAGCATAGAAGCAAACTCCTCTCGACCATGAAGGCGACAAAGTATTTCCAGCAAACGACGATTGATTGGGTTGAGGCAGGTCTCCAGGTTTGCAGGCAAGGTCACAACATGCTCAACTTGCTTCTCCACAAACGTGGTCTCACATACCTTCACCTTGACTACAATTTCAACTTAAAGCCAACGAAAACGCTCACTACAAAGGAGCGTAAGAAGTCCCGTTTCGGTAACGCCTTTCACCTAATACGTGAGCTATTAAGAGTGGTGAAAATTATAGTTGATTCGCACGTTCAGTTCAGATTAGGAAATGTTGATGCATACCAATTGGCTGATGGTATCTACTACATTCTCAACCATTTAGGGCAATTGACCGGCATCTACCGCTACAAGTATAAGGTCATGCACCAAATCAGGGCTTGCAAAGATTTGAAACATGTTGTTTATGCAAATTTCAACAAAGGAATCGGGAAGGGACCAGGTTGTGGCTTCTGGCAACCCGCTTGGCGTGTGTGGTTATCGTTCATTCGCGGAACTATTCCCTTTCTCGAGAGATGGCTTGGGAATTTACTAGCCAGACAGTTCGAAGGCCGCCGCGCCAATGATGTTGCCAAAACCGTCACTAAGCAAAGGATCGATTCATACTATGATCTCGAGCTACGTGCACAGGTCATGCATGACATCATGGACATGATTCCGGAGGGATTGAAACAGAACAAATCGGGGATTATCCTTCAGCATTTGAGCGAAGCCTGGAGATGTTGGAAAGCCAACATACCTTGGAAAGTTCCGGGCTTACCTCGTCCCATTGAAAAGATCATCGAGCATTATATCCGAGGAAAAGCTGAAGGTTGGATATCTATTGCCCACTACAATCGTGAGCGCATAAGACGAGGTGCAACCGTTGAAAAAACTGTTGTCAAAAAGAACTTGGGCAGGCTCACTAGATTATGGATCAAAAGCGAACAGGAAAGACAAGAGGACTTCGCCAAAGAAGGACCATTTGTATCCCCAGATGAAGCAGTGGTTGCTTTTCAAACTATGGTTAATTGGCTTGAAAGCCGGCGGTTCAGCCCTATTCCTTTTCCCCCGATTTCCTACAAGCATGATACGAAGCTCCTAGTACTAGCGCTAGAGAACCTTAAGGAGGCATACAACGCCAACTCGAGATTAAATTCGACCCAAAGGGAGGAACTTGCCTTGATTGAGCAAGCATATGACAATCCCAACGAATGTTTAGCACGAATCAAGAAGTATCTTTTGACTCAGCGGATTTTTAAAGAAGTGGGATTAGAAATGATGGACCATTACAGCCATCTCGTTCCGACATATGCAATCGATCCTCTTGAAAAAATCACGGACGCTTACATTGACCAGTATTTGTGGTACGAGGCTGATAAACGTCAATTATTTCCTAACTGGATCAAACCATCCGATGACGAAATTCCACCTTTGCTTGTTTATAAGTGGTGTCAAGGAATTAACAACCTTGAAGGGGTTTGGAGCACGTCACACGGGGAATCCAATGTGATGTTTCAGACGAAATTGAGCAAGTTTACAGAAAATATCGATTTCACTGTCTTGAACCGACTTATGAGGTTGATTGTTGACCCTAATATTGCGGACTATATGACTTCGAAGAATAACGTGGGTTTGACATACAAGGACATGAATCATGTCAACCAATTAGGCATGATCAGAGGACTCCAGTTTTCTTCATTCATCTATCAGTACTATGGATTAGTTATCGACTTATTGATACTCGGACAAGAGAGGGCAACAGAATTAGCTGGGCCAGTTCACCAGCCGAACTCTTTCCTTCAATTCAAAGATCGCAAGACTGAGGTTTCTAGTCCTCTTCGTCTCTATTTACGGTATCTAGATAAGATCTACATGTTCTTCCGTTTCGACAGGGAAGAAGCGGAAGGTCTAGTCAGCGACTTTTTGGAAGAGAATCCCGATCCGAATTTCGAAAATGTTGTCGGTTACAATAACCACAGATGTTGGCCCAAAGATTGGAGGATGAGACTCATGAGATCTGATGTCAATTTAGGAAAAGCTGTCCATTGGGAAATCTCAGGCAGGGTTCCTCCATCATTCGCCGATATCAAATGGGAAGATACGTTTTCTTCGGTATATTCACCAGAAAATGCTAATCTTCTTTTCAGCTTGTGTGGATTCGAGGTCAGAATTATTCCCAAGGCCAGAATGACTATAGACCGCTCCTCTGAAGAAGGAGTTTGGGACCTCATAAACCAAACGACCAAGGAAAGATCTGCTAAAGCATTTCTCCAGGTGTCACAGGCAGAGGTTGAGAAATTCGAAAATAGAATAAGACAAATTTTGATGTCTTCTGGATCTTCTACTTTCACGAAGGTAGCAGCTAAATGGAATACATCTTTGATATCTTTGTTCACATATTACAGAGAGGCTATTGTTGCAACCAGACCGCTATTGGATATTCTTGTCAAATGTGAGACCAAAATTCAAAACAAAGTCAAAATGGGACTCAATTCGAAAATGCCGTCTAGATTCCCGCCTGCGGTTTTCTATACGCCAAAAGAATTAGGCGGCCTAGGAATGTTGAGTGCGTCTCACATTTTGATTCCGGCTTCCGATCTCAAGTGGTCGAAACAAACAGACACCGGAATTACCCACTTTAGAGGGGGCATGAACCACCAAGAGAATCGTATGATTCCAACAATCTTTCGTTATATCACTACATGGGAGAACGAATTTTTAGACTCTCAAAGAGTCTGGGCAGAATATAGCATCAAGCGACAAGATGCAATGGAGCAAAATCGTCGCTTGACTTTCGAGGATATGGAAGCTAGCTGGGATCGCGGATTACCTAGGATAAGCACATTGTTTCAAAAAGATAGGCAAACATTGGCATACGACAAGGGACACCGGATCAGAAGAGAATTTAAGCAATTCAGTCTTGCTCGCTTTAATCCATTCTGGTGGACAAGCAACCATCATGATGGTAAATTATGGAACCTTTCTGCCTACCGAACTGACGTTATACAAGCCTTAGGCGGTATTGAAACAATATTGGAACATACGCTCTTCAAAGGTACTGGTTTTGATTCTTGGGAAGGTTTATTCTGGGAAAAAGCTTCTGGGTTCGAGGATTCTTTAAAATTCAAAAAGTTGACCAACGCTCAGCGTTCAGGTTTGAGTCAAATACCAAACCGTCGTTTCACGCTTTGGTGGTCACCAACGATCAACAGGGCGAATGTGTATGTCGGGTTTTTGGTGCAACTTGATTTGACAGGTATATTTCTTCACGGAAAAATCCCTACCTTGAAGATTTCGCTTATTCAAATCTTCCGTGCACATTTATGGCAAAAGATCCACGAATCCATAGTTCAAGACTTATGTCAAGTTTTGGATAAAGAGTTGGAGGTTTTGAGAATTGACGGTGTCGAAAAACAACCCATACATCCAAGAAAATCATATAAGATGAATTCTTCTTCAGCAGACATTGTGCTCACAAGTACATACAAGTGGAACATGTCAAGGCCGTCATTGCTTACAGACAAAAACGACTCTTTCGATAACTCAACTGCAACCAAGTATTGGTTGGATGTTCAGTTGAGGTATGGAGATTATGACTCGCATGACATTTCGCGTTATACTCGTGCCAAATTTTTGGACTACACCACTGATAACTCCAGTAACTATCCATCGCCCACTGGAGCCATGGTTGGTGTGGATCTTGCGTATAACGTTTACGACGTTTACGGTAACTGGTTTTCCGGAATGAAGCCATTACTTCAAAACGCAATGAAAGAAATCATGAAAGCGAATCCCGCGTTGTACGTTTTAAGAGAGCGTATTAGAAAAGGTCTTCAGTTGTATCAATCTCAGCCTCAAGTTGCACTCTTGAACTCGTCAAATTACTCTGAGCTATTCAATAACGATACACAGCTATTCATTGATGATACTAATGTGTATCGTGTGACAGTGCATCGTACTTTTGAGGGGAATTTGACAACAAAACCAATCAATGGTGCCGTGTTCATTTTGAATCCAAAGAACGGTCAGTTGTTTTTGAAAATAATCCATACTTCAGTTTGGGCTGGCCAGAAGCGTTTAGGTCAATTGGCGAAGTGGAAAACTGCAGAAGAAGTTGCTGCCTTGGTGAGATCTTTGCCAAGGGAAGAGCAGCCTAAGCAATTGATTGCAACCCGGAAAGGTGTATTGGATCCATTAGAGGTTCATATGTTGGATTTCCCCAACATAAGTATCAGATCATCTGAGCTTCAACTTCCTTTTGCAGCCGCTCTCAAGGTGGATAAATTAGCAGATGTTGTCTTGAAAGCCACCGAGCCGCAAATGGTGCTTTTCAACTTCTATGATGACTGGCTCAAAACTATTTCATCATTTACTGCTTTTTCCAGGGTCATTTTATTGCTCAGAGCATTGGGTATCAATCAAGAGAGAACAAATTTGATTTTGAGGCCAGACGCTAGTATCGTTACTCAAAGCCACCACTTATGGCCGACATTGAGCGACGAGCAGTGGATTGATGTTGAAACTCAACTCAGAGATTTGATTTTAAATGACTACGCAAAAAAGAACAATGTCAACATTCAATCGTTAACCCAGTCCGAGATTCGTGATTTGATTCTAGGCCAGGAGATCAGAGCGCCATCCGCTGCACGGCAACAGATAAGTGAAATCGACTCCGGGAAAAAGGACAAGGACAATGACATGGCAAATGCCAATCAACAACTCACAGCATTAAAGACTACCACACAGAATGTGCACGGTGAAGAGATTACCACCATCACTACGACCAACTACGAACAGCTGGACTTCAGTTCCCAAAGCGAATGGAGAAATCGGGCTATTGCTGCAAATAACTTGCATTTGAGAACGAAAAACATTTATGTCTCTCTGGATGACTTTGTTGATGATGATAGTTACACCTACATCATGCCAAAGAACATTCTTCGCAAATTTGTGCAAATCTCGGATACCAGAACACAGATTGGCGGCTTCATTTATGGAGAGTCACCGCGTGATAACAGACTAGTCAAAGAAATCAAGGCAATCGCTTTAGTACCCCAGTTAGGAAGCACGCATTCTGTGAAATTTCCGGATTTGATATATGATAAAAACAAAAGTGACTGCTTGGAAAACCTTGAGTTGTTGGGTTGGGTACACACACAAAGCAGTGACATGAACATGCTTTCCGCCATCGATGTGACGACAGTGGCTGGTTTTGCTGCCAAGAACAGGTCGGTGTGGAAACGGGATCTTATTACTTTGACCGTTTCATTTACGCCAGGGTCCGTAACACTAAGTGCCTACTCCACTTCAGATGAGGGATATGAGTGGGGAAGCAATAACAAAGATTTGATTTCTAACGCTCCACCGGGATTCAGCCCTAGCTTCAGTGCAAAAAAGCAATTGATACTCACGGACAAGATTCTCGGATCATTCTTGGTTCCAGACGACCAAATTTGGAACTATTCCTTTATTGGTCCAGTGTGGGATCCAAAGGGAATTTACGATTTGAAAATGGATATTCCGATTCCCTTTTATCATGAGTCACATAGACCGCTTCATTTTAACAACTTCTTGGAGATCGAAGGCAATGAATTGGAGGCTAACCAGGAAGATAATCTCAGCTAGTGATACATCTTACACAAATATAGTTAATTTGAGCGAAAGAATTGAAGTGTATTGTTTTTATCGCGTCCATATACGATCTTTTAAATCCCAGACAGATGATAGTATCACATCGCAGCGTAAAGTAATAGCGCGGCAAGACTACCAATGCCTGACAGATATGATGTGTTCTTCGATAGCCAAGAGAAGCTTTCTTAGGTCCGAACGGGAGACATTCTCTCTCAAAAGAAGAAACTCGAGAGAGTTCTTGCCATTCATGTACTTCAAAAGCTTGTAAAACACAGAGGTGAGTTCAGGTGACAAGTTGCACTCGGTGTGAACAATCCTTTCGAGCCATTTTCTCTCGAGGGTGGATGCACGCCCCGGATCCATCAAGATTGTGTCACCATCGCTCTCCAATGTGATATTAGGGAGAAAGCTCAAGGCCTCGAGTTCCATGTGAAGGGCATTGATATCATCGTCAGTTTTTGAGATGCTGGGTGCATCAGGCACAGCTTTCTCCTTTGAAGAGTTGTCAACGGTGTCAGGATCTTTGGAGGAGTTGTCGACCTGAACATCCTGCAGAACACGCTTCAGTTTACCGTGGTCTTTACGGACCTTGCTGGAGTGCCTGCCCAACTCCTCCTCCAATTCTTCCTCGACATTCATCTTGACCTTCTTCGACACTTTGAGCCAAATGTAAGTGTGCAATTGGGTGACATAGCCATGGCGGACGAGCCACAGCAATGCCAAGAGGTACATATCTTTGTGGTCTCTGGAGGGAATGATGGAAGCAAACTGACGAGGCTTTTTGGTGCGGGTCGAGAGAAGTTTCAAGAAGGAAGGTAGAGAGGGCATTGTGGGGAAGATTTGGGCGAACTTGGGCACGTCCCGCTCAAACTTGGTGGAGACCGGCGCCATGGGAGAAACAATGTAAATAGAGCGGGTGTTCAAGGGAGTGATGGCTCTGGCACGTCTCCAATACACCAAATGCAAGGCAAACGATTTGATTTGGGACACATCCAAGACGGTGTTGTACTGAACGCGCATCTTGTTGGATATTTTGAGCAAGGACTCATTCGGGTTGATCAAGCGGACAAACTTGGCGATTTCGGAGCCCGGGTCGGCTTTGATGTCTTTGATGATGAGGTCAGGGTCGTCCCAAAGAAGCAAGGCAAGGTAGATGATGTCGTCGGGGTTGGAGTGGACGCGGTCGGCCTCATCGTCGTCGGCGTCTAGGCCGGATTCTGTTCCGTTGGCCTGCGCATCGGAGTTGGAGGCACTGCCAAGAAGCAACTGCAAGAACTGGTTGTTATGGTTGTATCTCGAGGTTTCGCCGAGATGGAGCAGGCCCGAGCCGCCGAGAGAGCTGATGCTAGAGGAGAGGAAGGAGCCGGGAAGATACGGAACGGTGGGGTCAGGCAAGGAGAGAAACTCCATCTTGATCGGGATCTGGAAGGAGCGGAGCTTATTGTTGATGTTGAGATTGGCGATCTTGGAGGCATGGAGCGAGTGGTAGCAGTCGGCCATCATGCGGCAGAGAGCGCTTTGAGAGAGAAAGTAGTCGGAGAGCTCGTCGTACTGCCCGCGGAGCGAGTCCAGGCTGCGCCACTGCTCCTTCAACTTGAAGATGGTCTGCACCTGGGACCACATGTAGTCGTGCTTGTGCTGCTCGTAGCGGAGAACAAGCGAGAGCTTCGACACCACGTTGTAGAACATCTCGTCCACGCGGTAGTTGCGCTCGATGTTGGGCGGGTCCAAGATGAACACCAAGTGGAACATACTCATGGCACTGGTGCCGGCGCCTGCAGGATGGGGGTCTGCCACCACGGCGTCGCCGTCGGCCACGGCGTGGGGCCCGGCGCTGCCAGTGGAGCCCTCGAAGTTGGACGGCTTGCGCGAGGCCCGTGGGTGTTTGCGTTCCCGCCAGCGGCCGTCGCTGTTGACGTGGACGGGCAAGCCTAGAAACACGTAGTCTTCTAGCATCATGTCGAAGCGGCGGTTGCACATGGCCCGCGGCGGGCAGAGCAACTCGGACAACTGGTCGATCTCGAGTCCGGCAAGCATGGGCCGCTCAGGCCTGCTGGCGGAGGCCGGGTCGGGCAGAGATTCGGGGGCCCGGGCAGGGGACAGCCGGTGTTTGTCGCGGGCGTCGAGATAACTGAGGAGATCGTACTTGGAGCCGAGGTAGTAGTCGGAATGGTTGGCGTCCATCAGGTCAGCGGAGAAGTCCGGGGCCGGGCCCAGGGACGGGCCGTCGTCGTGTTCGTAGTCCTCGTCATCAAAGTCGTCGTCGTCGGACTCGATGGTGTCGCGCCGGCTTTTGAGGCTTTGTGGGTAGTGGAAGATGATCTGGGGCCCGCTGGGCGTGGACACCGCTAGAAGAATGCCCACAAGCGAAGGGTTCGGGAGATTGTAGGACATGAGTGGAGGGGCCAGGAAGAGGCACGTGCTCCAGGCGCGTGGTGTGCGGGAAACGGGGACTGCCAAAGTGCTGCGGATGCGATTCTTTATTTATGGTGTGTGGGTGCTGATGTGGAACGGCTGCGAAATGGGTCCTGAGTATTTGGAAGGACAGTTGTTTGATGTTTGACGTTTGATGTTTGACGTTTGATGTTTGACGTTTGATGTTTGACGTTTGATGTTTGACGTTTGATATTTGATGTTTGATATTTGATGTTTGATGTTTGATGTTTGATGTTTGATGTTTGATGTTTGATGTTTGATGTTTGATGTTTGATGTTTGATGTTTGATGTTTGA
>NXGZ01000025.1:0-136167 GCA_002893665.1 Metschnikowia orientalis | reverse complement strand
CAAAGTTATCAAGATGTTGCAAAGTTATCAAGATGTTGCAAAGTTATCAAGATGTTGCAAAGTTATCAAGATGTTGCAAAGTTATCAAGGGATCCCAGCAGTTATCAACGGGTGGTGCAGAAAGTCAAAGGGATTTAAGGAGCTGGTTGCAGAAAGTCAAAGGAATTGGGACTAAGGCGCTGGTTTTGAAAGAAGTTGGGACTAAGGGGCAGGCCAAGGGGCCTCACGGAGAAAAGAGGCCCTGCCGAGGTCGAAGGGGTGGCTGGCACCGTAAATGGAGGCGGCGTGCAAGGCAAGGTGCAAGCACGGCTGCAGGAAAAAGGGGAGTTGAGGAGGGGAAGTTAAGAAATTAAGGAGTGAGAAGTTGAGAATTAAGGAGTGAGAAATTGGTAAATCAAGACAGGTGGTAAGGGCGCACATCCCCGGATATAAGTCTGCGCGGAGGGGAGTCATAGAAAGATGTGGAACGGGCGGGTCACGTGCGCGTGCGGGAGATAGGGGTGGTGCGACGCAACCGGGGGTCGGGGAAGGGGCGCGAGCCGCGCATAGGGGCAGGGACCGGTCGAGTTCCGGGCGTCCAAGTTCCGGTGTTTCGAGTTCCGGGTGTTTTGACCGGGGCGGGCCGCTAAAAGTTCCGGGGCCGGCCGTTTGCGCAATAGAGGGGCTGGGGTGGCGAGAGAAGGCCGGGTGGCGCAGGCAGCCCTCGGATCTCGTGCGCAGCTGCAGCCCAACATGCGTGCGCACCGCATGCGGGGGGTGGCTCCACCGTTGGTCCGTGGTCATAGCAGGGGTTCTTGGTCCTTGGTCCTTGCCTTGACCCCCCTGGTCCTAGCATTGGTCCTTGGTCCTAGCATTGGTTCTTGGTCCTTGCCTTGACCCCTGGCCCTTGCCTCGACCCTTGGTCCTGTCCTTGGGCTTAATCTCATGACTTGTCTCATGCGCTTAATCGCCTGATTCGCCAGCATTCCGTAAACCGTAATCGTGACTGTTGAGGCACCAGTATGAAGTGAATTGGTCAGGGTATTTCGGGATGCACGGGTTTCATCTGGGTACCAATCAGCAACCACATCTTATCCCCGTCATTTAACATTCCGTAATTAATCCATTTGGAGGCAGTTAATTGTGGTTTCAGCCTGTATTTCTTATTCAAAAATCAACCCCCAATTTTGACCCGATTATCAAACAAGTGAGTTATGATCATATTGAATGTGACTTCTTCATTGATTTACAATTTATTGGTCCTCTTCATTGAGTTACAGTTTATTAGCCCTCTTCATTGAGTTACAGTTTATTAGCCCTCTTCAATGAGTTACAGTATATTAGCCCTCTTCAATGAGTTACAGTATATTAGGTCTTCTGCTTCAATGAAACCCTAATATCTACTTCAATACGGAAATCCCAAAACTGCACCATCTACTCCGACTTAAATCAATGATCTAAGCCCTGGTTTCAAATTAATCTTATTAGTCTATACAATACAGGCGGAGCAATCGGGTGGATGTCGTCCCGCAGCCAGTAACCATCCACGGTCTCGCTTGAGACTTACTTGAGCAAACGGTCGATTTCGTCACACAAGCTCATGGGCTTCGTCAACGACGAATGTCTCAGAACAACATTGCCATTCTTGTCCACCACAAACTTCTCGAAGTTCCACTTGATTCTGGTGAGTCCCATGAGTCCCGACTTCTGGCTCTTCAAGTACTTGTACACCTCGTCGGCATCGTCGCCGTTGACCTTAACCTTTTGCAACACCGGGAACGTCACACCGTAGTTCAACAGACAGAACGACGAAATCTCCTCGGCCGAGCCGGGCTCCTGGCTGCCGAACTGGTTGCATGGGAATCCGAGGATCTGCACATCCTTGTCGGCGTACTTCTTGTTCAACTCCTCCAACTCCTTGTATTGGGGTGTGAATCCACACTTGGACGCCACGTTCACAATCACCACAACCTTGCCCTTCAATTGCTCGAACGGGTAGTCCTCGCCTTTGGAATCTTTGGGGGTGAGTGCGTAGAAAGAAGACATGTCTGGGAAAGAGTGCTTCGGGTATCTGATACTTCGAATATCTGAGGGTGCAAGCCGGGGACCCTCTAGTATTTATGTGAAGCGCGGCGTGCTGTGTGCAGGTCGCAGCTGTCGCCAGATTGTTCCAAATGGGCGCGCCGCCCGCGATGAGTAAGCACTACCACCACCGCCCTCCTTCCCAGCCGCTTCGTACAGCTCCTGCAGAAAAAATCATGGTAAAACGTACGTCTCGAGGCCACTGCGCCCACGGCCCAGCGACGTCTTCTGCTGCCTCCAGTCTAGATCTATTGGCAAGTGCCACTCCCTGTGTCGCCGGGTACTCAACTGCGGCGGTGCCGTTGCGCTCGCCTGACTTGCTCGCCGCCGAACATGCAGGACAACAACCATGCGCGCACCCTTACCACCGCGCGCCGCGCCTCGGCTGCAGCCGCCTCTCTAAAGAAGGTACCGGTCGCCCACAAATCCCACCGTAGAAAGCGCAAATGAGGCGCCTGCAATGTAGGAGGCCACCTTGAATGCCGACGCAACCCGGGCAAGCTCGTGCACGTGCTCCTTTTTCTTCAAGGCATTGGCCACCTCCTGCTCGATGGACGACGACGAGTTGGACATGCTCGATGCCTCGGGCGTCATGGGCGACGAGTCCCCTGACACTGGCGATGCGTCCTCGGCTATGTCGACATACGACGAGTCCAAGCGGCTTGCCGCGTCCTCCGCAGCGCGTGTCTCGTGCTCCTTGGTGCTGGCCTTGCCACCCGCCTTGGCTTGTTTCTTTTGCTTCAAGTCATCGCAGCACGACTTCATCCATTTCCAGTCTGGCATCAAAGCCTGCCCGCCCTGGTAGAACAAGGTAACAAGCGCCAAAGGGGCCCCCAATGCTGCATACACCAAGTACGGGTGCTTGCCACTGGCGCCTGAGTACTTGTAGGCAGTTCTGAAGGCACTGGTGGACAAGGCAGCCAAGGCGATGTTAATCACATTGGAGACGGTCAAGTTCAACTTGATGCGGCTGACCAAAGTTTGCGCACGCTGCGTCTCAAGACAGTCCTGATTGTTCAAGTCTCTAATCAAATTGGGGATGTTCTTGAACGATTCATACACCAATGAACCGGTTAAAAGCCCCAAGGAAGTCACGCCCCCAAGAGTAATTATGGTGATGCATCTACCCATTTTGCTGCAGACGTCGAATTTAAAGACACTAGATTTGGAGTAGTTTCGGTAGATCAGTGGTGATTTTGCCACAACCGGAAGGAGTTACGGAGGCAACGGTGCGCACACGAGGGCGCAAGGAATGCTCCCGTCACACCGGAGGCACGGGTGTCGTCCTGTGTGGGCCGGCGGGCAGTCCCAGAAAGCCTTCCTGGGATTAACAACGTGGGCGCTTCCTGGCGATTTAGATCAATTTGCTTTGTCTGTAGAGCCCCTGTGAAGTGCTGTGAGGAGGGGGGGTGCCACTATGAGCAGACGGTTGCCCACGTGACGACCACATCAAATCGAAGGTCGAATTGTGAGCCATAGAAAACTAGAGTTCCATGCTTTTGTCAAATTCGCCTCGTAGCCGTCCCTATAATCAGGCTGTTGCGCAAGGAATATCAAGAAATCAGGTAGTATACGCACTCATCAAAGAAATCTGGGTGTATAGGCACTCATTTCAAGAAATCAGGTAGGTTGTCGGGATCACCCTTGACACTCAGGACATCAAAGCTCTCTATGAGAAGTTCCACTAAGATTCTTCCGCCACGGGAACCCGAGAATCGACGGTACTCCTCGGAGACGCTGGCTAGGTTCCAACCTTGCAAGCGACGCAAGCATCCGATGACGGCACCGGTCCGATGCCTTCCCATTCCACAGCAAACTAGCAACGGATAGTTGTCCTTGTTGCAGATCTGCTCCAATGCGTTTGTGATTGTTCGTTCGTCTAGCGAGTCCCACGGATTGATGTTGGTGTAATTGTAGTCATTTATGAGACCCACGAACTCGATATTGATGTTTTTGTTCAGACAGTAGTCTAGAAAGTCCTCCATGGGCTCCTCGCTGGCCAACCACAAGATTGTCTTCAAATTAAGCTCATCGAGAAACGACTGGTTGATCGAAGACGGCTGGCCCGACCGATATAGTTGTTTTTCCACCGGGCAAAAGTTCAACGGCGGTATGATCCGGGCCATAGGTGCCCGGGGAACTAGAGTCGCCTTTTGTGATACCAACGGATCGACGTATACCTCGGGATCTGTGACGGAGGTCATTTTCCAGCGTTGTTCCTTGGCTCCGGCAATTAATGGCACAAGCCAATTTTGACACCCGAGCTCATGCGCGCACGTGACTGGCCGCCGCCAATCCCCGGGTATCTGCGAAAAGCCCCTGGTCGCACCCGTGCAACACCCTTAACTGTCAATTGGATGAAGTCTTTCTTTCATATCTCTTGTGGATTTTTCTTTGGCGAATTCTTTTCTTTTCCGGTTTCTACCCTTTTGTGAATTTCTGAGGCTTAGCTCTTGGGAGTCTTCCCTAGTTTGATTTGTCACATGTTTCCGAAAATAGTGGGATCTTGGGGGTTTCCTGCAAAAATTTTTGAGGGGCGAGAAATTAAGGGATCAATTCTGGACCAGAAAAAAGACACCACAGAAACAAAAACCACCAAAAGCTCAATCAAAAAGGGCAATGACGGCTTTGAATAAGTCAACTTGAAAAAAATTGGAAGTTTTTCCCTGGGTTCCAACAAGAACCGTCTTGTTGCCTCACAGGGGGTCTGGCCAAGACAGCCAGTTAAGGAGTTAAGGGGCAGCCAGCGCGACCAATGAGGTGCCAGCCTGAGGAGTGTTTCAGGAGTGCAGCCGAAAAGGCCAACAAAAGGAAAAACATCCAAAAAGGGAAACGCCCGGAGAAAAAGACCAGGATTACAGAAGCGGGCGGACGGTTGGTGTTTGCAGCCGCAGTGGCGCGGGCGGAGAAAAAACCGTGCCCGCTGGAGCAGTGCCAGCGCGCGGTCAGAGGGTGCGGGTGCGCGGAAAACCAAACGTGTCAAGTGAGATTGTCGGAGAACACACCGGAACGTGGAACGACGCAAATGGGAAAAAAGGATAGCGCCAAAGAAGCCGTGGCCAAGAAGGCCGCCGCTGCTGTGCATGGAGCCGGAGCCGGGGCCGGGGCCGCAGACGCCGACGCCGCCAAGAAGTCGGGGGCCAGCAAACGCAACTCGGCAGTGGCTCTGTACGGCAAAGACGTGCTAGCAGCGGTGGAGGCCACCTACAACAACTACACCACAACGTTGAATGGGCGCTTGAAACTCATCGACATCTTCTTGGTGTTTCTTGTGGCCTTGGGCGTCTTGCAGTTTGTGTACGTGATGATTATTGGGAACTTCCCCTTCAACGCGTTTTTGGGAGGCTTCATTGCTTGCGTTGGCCAGTTCGTGTTGACGGTCAGCTTGCGCTTCCAGTACGCCACCGTCGAGCCGGCGCAGGCCAAAGACACCCCAGCAGCACATGGTGTGACGGACACAGACGCCGACGCCGAGCCCGCCAGCGCAGCCGGCGTCTTTTCCACCATCACCCCCGAGAGAGCGTTCGGAGACTACGTGTTCGCAAGCTTGATCTTGCATTTCATCGTGTTCCATTTTATCAACTAGGCTATATAGAAGACAAGGCAAGTCGAGAATCATCGAGCTGATGCAGCGTAGCCCCGGAAGATGTGCCCGATACCGAGCATGGGCAAATTAGACAGCCACCTCAGCCCGATGGCCGTGTGGTTGCACGGCAGTCGGCCCTTTATGCAATCACGCAGCAGCCCGATTTGCTCTTCTGCTCCACAGGTGCTGGCGCCTTCTGGGCCTTCCTCAGGCTCTCGGCAGCCGACGCAGCCACCGGGCTCAGCTGCGCCTTGGTGCCAGCAGCAGGCACCGCCGCAGCGTTGGCGGCAGAAGCCTTGGAGTTCTTGTCGGAGGAGATGTCCAGCACGTTTTGGGGAGCCGTCGACTCGGCAGCAGGGGCAGCCACGGGGGCCGCCGCCGACAGGCCGTTTTTCTTGTCGTTGATGTTGCGCACCAAGCCGTAGAAGGCCTCTTCCACATTGATCCGTTGCTTGGCAGAGGTCTCGTAAAAGGGGGCGTCGATCGACTTGGCAAACTCCAAGCCCTCCTCATAGGACACTTGTCTCTCGCCCTCCAAGTCGCATTTGTTGCCCACGAGCAACACCGGCACGTCGTCCGAGTCCTTGACCCGCTGGATCTGCTCGTAAAACACCTGCAACTCGTCCAAGGAGTTGCGCGAGTTGATTGCGTAGACGAGCAAAAAGCCCTCGCCGGTTCGCATATATTGCTCTCTCATGGCCAGATACTCCTCCTGTCCGGCGGTATCCAAGATGTCCAACATGACGTCCTCACCGTCCACCACGCAGGGCTTGCGGTACGAGTCCTCGATGGTGGGGTCGTATTCGTCAATGAAGTGCGATTGGATCAATTGGATGGTGAGGGCAGATTTACCCACACCACCGCCACCGACAACCACGAGCTTGTATTCTCTCACCATAGCGAGCGACGATGTGTGTTTTTCTGATTCAGGGCCCGGGGAGATCCACGGGTCTTTGGGGAATGTGTTGATTCTCGAACGGAAACGCTGGAATGGAGTGCTTCACGTTGGAATTAAATATTTTGCGAAGGCTTTCACGGGGGAATTCACGGGTGTTTCTCGCTGCGTTGCGCCTTGCTTTCTCGTTGTATGTCGCTAACGGTGTGCTGACTGCGGCGCTGGGGTCTTAACGGTCAGGAGATGCTTGCTTGCGGTGGGGGAAGTGCTGGTTTTGTTGTGGTTTTTTTCGCCTCGGTGCGGCTGGCGGGCACGGGCGTCAGGGCGTCCTTTTTTCGTGCCACGGGTCGCCTGTTTAGGCATGAGGCGCGGGCGTCCGGCATCTGGTGAGTTACCGTCTATGCGGGTGGGCCGCCGCCGCACGTGACACATACCCCGTGCAAACGGTCGTTGTCGCCCGGGGAAGCTTTTAGGAGTGGTGGGGAGCGGGGTCCGTATAGGCCTTGATTAAAGTGGGGTGAAACAGAGATGTGTTGTAAAAGAGTGAGAGGTGTGAAAAAGGGCCTGTTTCTGAAGGGCCTTGTTTTGCTGGCTGAGAGGTTGGGGTTCTTGTGGGCCTCCCGAGGGCGTTCCGTTGAAAACCCATCCTTTCGCCTATATCAGTAGATGGATGCTCGGAGACCGGCACATGCTGGCCACCGCCTCGATGCATCCTTGCACCATAGTGCTGGAATACTTGCAGTCCTCCAAATCCTCACTTCTTAGCCTTCTTCATCTTCAAAACACACTCATCACAGTACCACTTGCCCTTGGGCGGGTTCTTGAACCCAATGCACGGTAAGTGGAACCATTCACGCTGACACGTTTCACCGTCGCACCCCACCATCTCGCCAAAAGACACCTGGTTGCAGTAGCAATACGTGGGCTCGCCTCCGCTGGACCCGTTGTTCCAGGGCTCGTTCTCTTTCTCGCGCTTGGGCTTGTTGCTGCTCTTCTTTTTGTCTTTGTCGCTCACCACCTGTGTGTTGCCCTTTTCGTTTTCCTTCCGCCGCCGTTTGTTACTGTTGGCGCTGTTGAGACTTTCCGCAACCGGCGTCATTTCTTTCGATGCTCCTTTGCGCTTCTTGCTGTCGTCTTCGTCCTCATCTTTGTTGGCTTTCTTCGCCGCAATCGCTTCTCGCCGGCTCTCGGACCGCTGCAGGTTTACGGTCTTGGCCGCCTCGCTGGCAGCCAGTGGGTCCGAAACAATGGCACGGTGGTTGAGCGGGCCTATCCGTACGCTTTCAGGAATTTCGTTGTTCCCTATTATCACCTTGTAGTCGTTGTTGATCCGGTACATGTGTTTAGCCACAATGTCAGCCGCTACGGTGGTCACATGCATTTTCTCCTCCAAACAAGGCACCACCTCGTGTATCTGTCTCCGAATTCTCTGTAGTCTCTGCAACTGGCTCTCTCTGGTCGGCGTGCCCTCCTTAGTTTCGTGGAGCTTGCTGATGTAGTTGCCGATGTTGTGGTTGATGAGAGGTATCGTCTTAATGCACTTGGCGTCAATCTCTTTGAGAAGCGTGAGGTACTTCACAAGGTCCACCGGCATTGCCTCAAATGCATCGGAAATGTCATTGATCCCGGGCAAGAGCTCGTTGATGCTGCTGATGTTTTGTGATCTTCTTTTGAACTGCTGGAAATATTGGGATGGTTTCTCTGCTTCGTTTCGTTCCACGAGTCGCTGTGACTTTGGGCGCGCCGGAAGATCACTGTACATGTTTGGGTATGGGATGTTGTGTCTCGGCGGGGTTTCTGCTGGCGGGTCTTGTCTTGCACGAGACAGGGTGAACGCTTGGTGCAACGGCTCTCATCAGCCGGTCGTGCGATGCACACTTCCAGGGCCGCGCGGTGTGTCCTGCTGGGTCGGCCTGGGCCCGGCCTCCACGCGCGCCACGTGAATCTCCCCCACATGATATCATCACCGGCCTCATGATTGCAAAATGTCACGTGATATCATGTTCTAGAGAACCATGTCTTCGTTAGCTAGGATCAACTCCCTTTCGAATGGCCTGCAATTGATGGCCATCCTTGAGTAAACTTCAGGCGTAATCCGATTTTCATCGTCTATACGGGCAACCCTGTGCCTCAGAACATCACTCCAAACTGCCTTGGAGCTTTTACGCATCCCTTCCAGCAATTGCCCTCACCTTGGCCCAGACCACGATCGACAACTGGGGCCCGGGTCAACTGAAATTGTTTTCTTTCAGGTCCGACACGAAAACAGTCTTGCTCCGACTTTCCATTTGAGACATTTCGCAGCACTGTTGGCGAGCAGCGCTTCTGGGTTCAGGCGGCCACCTCACGGACGCCACACTTTTTGAAATTGCCAAATTGACCCAACTGTACTGGCTCAGTCCCACATAACCTGGATCGGAAAAACATAGCCCTGATTCCCCTTTATTTTTTCTTCTTGTCCTCCATTAGACCCATTCATTTATCTGGAGGTTCCAGACATTCAAATCCAAGAAGACCATGAGCTTCTCCGGATTCGGAAAGAATCC
The DNA here is from genome assembly GCA_002893665.1 of Metschnikowia orientalis. NCBI lineage: Eukaryota > Fungi > Ascomycota > Pichiomycetes > Serinales > Metschnikowiaceae > Metschnikowia > Metschnikowia orientalis. The sequence goes on along the minus strand of NXGZ01000025.1, from coordinate 127,079 downwards.
GCCTCCGGCCCGTGCATCCCCCAATAGTCTAAATTATATGCAAAGGATGACGCCGGTCGTGATAGAGCATAATTATAGCTATACCCGGGCGGGCAATCTGTCCTCCACGCAAGATGAAAGCAGAAGAGCCTCCCGAGAGCAAAATCCACATGGAGAAGACCAGAGGCTAGAGCCGGAATCGGACGAAGATGCCCGCTTCCTACGTCTAGCGCACGAAGCCCTTGTTGCCACGTCCACAGAGTCAAACCTTATAGTGGACCCAACAATCCAAGATCTTTTGGCTCGCCTCCAATATGTGCTGTCGCCGCATGGCAACCCAATCAAGCGATCTGAGGAAATACGGTCCAACGCAAATGGCCAGCTAATGATTCAAAATTTCTATAAGGAGTTTCCCAACTTCAGCACCGATGTTTTTTCCGAAAACAAGGCCTCCGAGTCGTCCAAAAAACCCGAAAATTGGAACTTTCTTCTAGACGACTCCATGGACGTGTCGCCGCTGGATCCTGCGGATTCACAAGGCGGGCCAAATGATTCCGAACGAAGAAAGTTTCCTTGCAAAGGCTGTACCATGCTGTTTCGCCGCTCGAGCGACTTGAAACGACATGCCAAGCAACACCTAACGATTCCAGCTAATATTTGCAGTAAGTGTGGCAAGGGGTTTGCCCGAAAAGATGCATTGAAACGGCACGTGGGCACCTTGACATGCAAGAGAAATGCAGACAAGAAATTATACGACGACAATCTAGAATATGAACGGGAGAGATCTAGACGAAGGTCGGCGCTACCCACAGATGAAGAATGATTGGCTGTCGCTTGCGAAGCGACAATCCTGCGTGGTTGTACGGTTTCCAACAAAACAAACAATTACTCTTTCTCTCGTACATACTGACTGGTTCTGCTGCTTGATTTTGGGGAAGGCTATCGCCAAAAAACGGCACAGGGCTGCAATCTCGAGGGAAATAACAGGTCTTTATATAATGCACGGACGTCATCTTTGTAAACAAGTCATGCACTGAATCTGAAACACACCTCCGGCAGATTCTGAAACACGGGGCTGTTTGAGAACTCCCGCATTATAAATAGGGTGCCTTTCCTCCCTGAATTCAAAGGGTTGCAAATTCTAACGGCAGGCATATTTCGCGCACGCGCCTCCAATGAACCCCACACGAAACAAGACGTGGGCAAGATCAAGGCAGTTTGCTGGGCACGTCGTTTGGGCCAGGCTGGATAAAATATAAAGCTCAAACTATAATTACAACAAAACGGGAGATTCTGCAGCAAAGTTGAAAGGCGTGAAAGCACCAAGCTCAGAGGCATGCAAGCACCGACAAGCGGCGAGACGCAGGAAAGAAAGGGATAGGACCGACTCCAAGCTTGCGAACGATTGCCAAAGTTGTTCATCAACTCAAAGAGTGTACTCTGGCTTCATGAATCTTTTCGCTCGTCACTTTTTCTTGTCCAGTTGTCACTTTCTTTTGATCTGGCCAAGAACACATGGCTGAAGTTCCGCTCTGCAGATGCATGGTTGCGATAAGAGTGCGACCCTCGGCTTAACGGCTCCTCGTGACCGCGCCGATATGCCGCGTGCAGCGAATCTCGACACACTACCTCGGTAAAGTACCCATTGGCGGAGTCTTATGCGCATATCTCAAACATATAAATTCGATAGAATCCTACCGGTCAGAGACTTGCACCCACTTCAATCCGCCACCAAGCTGAATTGAGCATTAACGTTCCAAATTATCCGAGTTATTCTTAGCGGCAGCAAAACTCCCCACACACTCGACAATGTCCAGAGCAGTTCATAGATTACAGCAAGTTTCTCAGATCATCGCCTCGTCCACGAGCGCCGGCGTTGCAAAGAAGTTCAAAATTGCAGTCATTGGCTCCGGGAACTGGGGCACCACGATTGCCAAAATCTTGGCCGAGAACGCCGCAGAGCAGCCGAACTTGTTTCAGCCAAAGGTTCACATGTGGGTGTTTGAGGAGAAAGTCAATGGCCGCAACTTGACCGACATCATCAACACAGACCATGAAAATGTTCGTTACTTGCCGGACGTCAAGCTCCCTGCAAACTTGATTGCATCTCCAGACATTGTGAAAGTCGCCGAGGATGCCGATCTCTTGGTGTTTAACTTGCCGCATCAATTCTTGCCCCGCATTTGCAAGCAATTGAAGGGCCACTTGAAACCACACACGAGAGCCATTTCCTGTCTCAAGGGCTTGGAGGTCAATCCACAAGGCTGCAAGCTTTTGAGTGCGGTCATCACCGAAGAGCTCGGCGTGACCTGCGGAGCTCTCTCGGGAGCAAACCTTGCCCCTGAAATCGCCCGTTGCAAGTGGTCTGAAACGACGGTGGCCTACACCCTTCCGAAGGACTTCCAGGGTAAGGGCCAAGACATAGACCATGATGTTTTGAAGGCCGCATTCCACAGACCCTACTTTCATGTCAGAGTTATCGAGGATGTATCCGGGGTTTCTGTTGCCGGCGCTTTGAAGAACATCGTTGCCTTGGCTGTCGGATTTGTCGAGGGTCTCGGATGGGGTGACAATGCTAAGTCTGCGATCATGAGAGTCGGCTTGATGGAGACGATCAAGTTCTCGCAAACGTTTTTCCCAGAATCTGTGCCCTCCACCTTCACTCGTGAGTCTGCAGGTGTGGCAGATCTCATAACAACGTGCTCCGGGGGCCGTAACGTTAAAGTTGCTCGCCACATGGCTGCCACTGGTGAGGACGCAGAAACATCTGAGAAGAAGTTGTTGAATGGACAATCTTCCCAGGGCATTGTCACCGCACGTGAGGTGCACGAGTTGCTTGTCAACGTCAACAAGGTCGAAGAGTTTCCCTTGTTCGAGGCTACCTACCAAATCGTCGCTGGGAACGAAAAGATAGAGAACTTTCCAAAGTTGTTGGAAAGAAACTAGGCTGGCAGACTCATGGATTACGTTGCCACTATTTATAACTTTATAGACAGTTTACGACATACTTAAACCATCCACCCAACCGATCTAACTCGGGTTAGGCTTTGACCGCTTGGATTGGTACTTGACCAAAAACTTCTCCATCCAGGAATTACAGAACTCCTTCAATTTCTTGACTTTGGCACCATCCAACTCCTGCGCAGGAACATTGTTGGGGTCTTTTTTGATCTCCTTGGCCGCAAGAACTTTCACCAACTCCCTGGCACAGCCCTTTACGTTCTCGTGCCCAATTTCGCTTTCATGCTTCTTGATCATGTTTGGAACGTAGCGTGCAAGGGTTCTGGTCCAGAGAGCTTCTGGTGATGCGGATGCCTTTTTTTGAGTGGCCTGTTTCAGCTTGCTGACGGCAGCCTCTTTTCGGCGACGTCTCTCCTTGTGCTTGGCAATCCTGTCCAACTTTGCTTGCTCCTCCTGCTTTTTCTTCTCGACAAAGTCAACCTGTGCTTGGGCGATGAGATCTTGAAGCATCTTCTCCTTTTCACGGACTTCATTGTATTGCTCCTCTTTTTGCTTTCGGAGAAGATCTTCATGTCTGTTGGAGTAAGCGCCATCTTCCTTTTTTTGCGGACGTGGAAGATTTTCCCTCGGGGTTCTGGTTTTGTCGGCCGGGTTCACCGGTTTGGGGCCCTTGGGCACGTTGACGGTGGGCTTTTCCCACTTGGAAATCCCCAAAGCTTTGTGATAGTAGTAGTGGGTCTTGGAGCTGGGATCAAACGCCTTTTGCCAGCCATCGGGCAACTCCTCGTCGTCATCGTCCACATTGCGAGCTTCTTCTTGCCGGATGGGAGACGCGGAGCGGGGGTTCCGGCCATAAATCGGCGACTGGGCGGCCTCTTCACCTCCGTTGGTATTTTTCGGGATCCGGTATGCCATTTGCAACTTACTCCATTCGTCTAGGAGATCCTTGGCCAATGCGTGGACATTTTGGCTCGATTGAGTGTCCATGATATCTCTGACCACACTCTCAATTTGGGACAGTTCGATTTTGTTGCGTGTCATGGACGGCCACCTTTTCAACGTCAGCAAGAGTTTGATGACAAGGTCCTCGCCTGCGCTGTTTTCTTTCAAGATCTTCGAAAGCGTCTTGTAGCCATGGAACTTGACGATTAACGAATTGATGCGAGGATCCTCCGTCAAGTACACTCGCTCCACCAATTTCTGGATGATACAAGGCTCCTCGGCTTTCATCAATGCACTCATAGCACGGGTGACGTCCGCATCAGTCAATGATGCCACGTCGATCGATTTGACAAATTCCTCGTTGACTGCAGCGTCGGGATCCTGCGCTATCTTCAGCTGCTTGTTCTGTTTCAACCATGCTCTTTCCTGTTGTCTTGTGACACCCAACGCCTCGGAAAGTCCATCCGGAAGAAGAAGAGCAGCGTCCGTTTGGGTTTTGCCTCCCATCCATCCAAGACAGTTTGACGAGCCACAGTAGCAAGGCTGCAGCTGGGCTCCGTACCTATCGACGTTGTAGTCAAAAGTGATTTCCTCTCCTCTGGCTATACTTCGCTTGGCGAAGATTCCCATGCGAAGCCGGTCACCAACGAGCCACTTGTCAACGTATGCATTCGGGGAACAGGAATGGTTACAGAATCTCGCCAAACAGCCCTTTTCCGTGGCGTCGATAAACGCATCCTTTGTAAGCATCATAAAGTAGAAGTGGCGGAAGTTTCTTGCGTCATAGTCCACCATCCTTTGTCTGAAGGTGGCCTCGTCGATAATCTCCCCAACGTACTCATAGATGAATTGGTGCTCTGGGATGTCCTGAAGCGCCACTAAACCATACCCTTTCTTCTCGGTTTGAATGACCTTCACTTCGCTGTACTGGCGTTTTTGGAACCGCTGGTTTTGACAGTCGTTGCCGCAGAAACAGCCTTTGTTGGTGCACTCCACTGAAGTCACTCTATTGATACAATTGCTGTCCTCGCCACAGGCAAGATTGGTGCCACTACTCTCATCCCAGTCTTCAGGACAATCACACGTCATCGTCTCCTTCTGTCCCGAGCTGCCCAAGCTCTTGCGGGAAATCGTACATTCTTCTAGTGTGACGTACTTGCTGGCAGCTTCGGCGGTTTTGTCGGGAGCGTCGATGAATAGCTCGGGTGCATTGTCTGTAGTGGACATGGCGCCGCCTTTCTAAGAGGTGGAGAGGGCAGCTTCAAGCAAACAGACTAACCGTGTATAGACGAGATGTTTCAAGCTGCTTCTCTCGGAATCTATCGATACTTTCCTCAGAGATAGACCTTGGGTTTCTCGCAAACTGTTGTTGTTTGGTTGGTACTTTTTATTTCACCTTTTTTGATTCGGGAGTTTTTTTTTTTCGCGTTTCCACGAGAATTGATTATGTGGGACACATGACGGGAATCCTACCTCGTACGCCGCATTGTCAAAAAAAACGCTGAACCAGACACTTTATTGGTACACTTGAGCCGTGAGAGCTGAGAGAGGTAAGTGAGACTTTGAGAGGCGCAAAGATTTATTGCTTGTAAGTTTTGTAAATCTGCGTCGTTCTTCCGCCAACATGCAGTGCAATCCACGTTCAATCTAGTATTTCAGCCAAGCAATTAGAGAACATTCGATTGAAGTCGTCCTTGCAGTTCAGAGACGACTCTTTATTACTGTTGATGAGAGAAACGATTTCCGTAAGCTTCTCAAGTTGGGCGTCGATTTTGTTGATGGCCTCTTTGTCTCCGGAATTTTTATGCGGAGTGAACATCCTTTTGATGGTAGTCCGGTATGCATTTGGGGCGGTCGCAGGTCTGCGGTCGTTGCTCAAGGCGCTGGCATCCACACCGCTGAAATACGAGGTGATGGGTGAGCCTGAGATCGGGTTCACGTGAGCGTTGGGTGGCGGGGTCCATTCGGCTCTTGGCAGTATTGGGTTCTCCATACCTGGCTCTTTTGCAGCTCCAACGGTCATATCAAACAATTTGATTTCCCGAACTCTTAGGCTGATGAAAATCGTCTTTGAGGTGACTTTGGAATACCCACAATTGTTGTGATAGAACAACAAGTCGTTCTTCATCGCGCTCATGACATGTGCCTCCAACTTCGGATTAGCTGGGCATGACTGAATGGTGTACTCTGGCCGGAAGGTATCAACAAAAGCCACGTTGGGTTGAAGCGCTATCTTGAGTTGCGGTTTCTTTATAGGATGCGCCTTAGAATTACCCGTGTACAGCAGCAGGCATTCCGGGCCGGGGGCCTTCTGATCGGTATCCAATTGTAGAGTCAACCCTTGTTGCAGATATTTTTGGGAAGAAGACATGATGTCTTCGAGCTTTTGTTTAATCAATGCCTTGTTCAGTTCTTTTGCTCCTCCGCGCCCATGATTAGGTAAATAAATTGATGATCTTGTTCTGTCGATGTTCACACTCGAGGACGCGTCATTGTCGTCGTCTTGGGCATTGAGATTGTCCTTCAAGCAGCTGATGAGGGATTGACTTCTGGAAAACCGGATTTTCAGCGGCGAGGCAGATTTCAAAGTGACGGGTGGGGGGTCCTCCCAAATTGGCTCATCGTACTCGAATGCTGGCGAGGGTGATTTTGTTGCAACAAACACTGGCTTGCTGCTCAAAAAGTCATTTCCGAAAGAGTTCTCAAGCGAATCGAAATTGTAGCCGCTTCCGTTCTGTTTGTTCGATCCAACGAAAGACCCTCTCCACTTGTCCACAAAACTTGATCCAAGTTTCGACAAGGAATAGTTTGATGCACTAGAGGATAAGGATGAGTTCAAAGACGAGGAGAGGTATGCAATGGAAGATGACTGCGATAGTTTTTTCGGGGGAATCTGTCTTGCGGCTGTGACATTGAGGTCTTCCACATGATTCGTTCTGTCGCTAAACGAAGTGCTCGACGAGGACTTCATGGGCACTTCCCAGCCCTTTTTAGACGACACCGAAAGCGCAACAGGATCTCCGTATTCATTACCGTCGCGTTGGACACTCTTCGTCTTGATTGGGATTGGCTTTGGGTTTGACGAACTGTCAGACCGATCGTCTGCAGAGTGCGTCTGGAGGTCTGGCTTGGTTTTGAAAGGCTCCGACAGCAATACAGACTCATCAGGGCGCCTCGGAGAGGTTCTCTTGAAAGAACTGATGTCGTTGGAAGACTTAACATTCAAGTCGGGTTCCTGGGAAACGTCCGAGCAGAACTCGACGTTGGGCACAAGAGCACTGATAATGAAAATGAGCTTCTTGGCCACCACGGAGTTGCTTGTCATGATCACTATTCGAGCGACGCACTTAGGCTCAGAATGGGGAAGGCCGTTGAGCGAGAGCGGCAGCTCAGCAAGCAGCGACCTGAGCTGGATGACTAGGGCAAACAAACTTGCCAAGAACGTGCTGCCTAAGAGCAGAGGCTTATCGTTCCAGGACGTGTTGAGCGAGTGAAGCAGGCTGTTTGAGGACTGCGGATGGATTGCCGCAAGACTGGGGACGCCACCCAGATGGAAATTGCTGGCGTTTTTGCCGTCTTTGTACTCAAGCCAGTGGATGACTTCAAGGGCCCAGTTGACCAATTTGGACTTGTAGAGCGGGTCCTGGGTCTTCAAAGCATAGTTCATCACGGACTTGATATTGACGATTCGCGGCGTATTGACGCTGTAGGAGATCAACTTGACGAACTTGAGGAGCAGGTGCGAGAGGTCGGGGTCCGACTGGAGAATCCCCTTGGGCAACAGGATCCTCCTGTTGTTGATGTATGGACAGGTGTTGTGGACCGTGGCGGCTTTCAACGCCAGAAGAAGCTTTTTGGTCACGGTTTTCTGCAAGATAATGAGATGATGGGATATAGCATTCCAGTTGGCCGCAATCACATCCTCGCACGTGAGACTGGGATCTTCGAGCGGGATGATGATGCCAATGGCGAACCGCGAGCTGTAGCTGAACTTGGTCGGCAGCTCCGGCATGCCTTCGGGTGACTTCACCAGGGAAACCACAACCTCCCTGGTGGGAAACGCCGGCCGCGGGCTCCACGCGGGATCCGCCTCGCCCTCCGCGTCACAGTACAGCGCCGCGGGGTCTGAAATCAGAAACAACCTTGAAACCATGACTGTGCGGGACGAGTTGAAGTGAGGGAGCAAGTGGATTTTGGTTGCCAACGTGCGCTCGTTCGACGGCAACCCGCGCCCAAACATGTAGTCGTTGAGGTCGTTGATGTTGTAGAACGCAGGGGTGGTCGGGGCACAAGCTGCCGGCGGCTGCCGCAGGGACGGACAGGCAAACCCGGAAATGGGCTCCGGATGCGGCTCCTTGTGCTTCGGCGACGCCGGATTGGGACTCTCTTTGGGCGGGAGACGCATGCTGGCGGGCGGATCCCGGCCGCCGGGCAACCCCGGGCTGCACATGCCGCCACCGGCGGTGTTTGTGCCGGCCAAGGCGTTGTTGTTGTCGGCGGCGGAGTCGTAAAGCACCTGTTTGGAGCGCAAATTGCCACCATCCTGCGACACCAAGAGGCGGAACCGGCGGGAGCTTGCCGGAAGCGGGTTCAAGGAGAAGTCCAGGCTGCCGTACAAAATGTCTCTGGTGTACGAGTCTTCGAAGGAGTTGACGACTTTGGGAAGGTCGCCTTGTTGATCGCTTGAGGCCGGCAGGGGCTGGACGGGCAGCCCCACATTTTGAAGAGACTTCAGTTTGAATAGCTTTCCCAACATGGCGGATCAGATCAATTCATGGTACTGGGGCCGGAAGGGGTTTATTCCGGCAAAAGAGGTGGGGGAGCGAAGGGAAACGGGGGCGAGCCTGAAACGGGGGCGAAACGGGCTGGAACTCGGGGGAAAAGGGCGCAGCGTCTTCTGTGCAGGGCTGTGCAGGGGGCGGTCGCTGGCTGGAGGCAGCTGGGGTGTGAGGGCGTTGGCCGAAGCTGAAGGGGACGGTTGCGTGTCACAGAGCAGATGATCGGCTTTGTAGGCGCGAGGTCGCACGATACGGGGCGCGCATCCGTGCACCTGCTGCCGGTCGCGGCCGTTAGTGCGGCGTCACGTGCCGGTTGTATATTCAGTATTTGCGTGCGGCTCACCTCAAGGCATACTCCACGGCGGTCAACAAAATATCCGCGTGCTTCTTTTCGAAAATGAGCCCGGGTCTCAAGCGGATGGACTGTTCGCCGCAGCCGCCGATGTTGACGCCTGCAGAGCGCATTTTCAACAAGAAGCGGTTGCGCACGTCCGGGCTGGGGAGGTCCCACGCAATGTAGGTTCCCATGTCCTTGCCGCGCAAGTTGGTCACTTCGGGGAACTGGGCGAAAAGCTGCTCCAATTGCTGGTAGAGGTAGTCTCCCACCTGGGCCGTGCTGGCAACGAGCGCGTTCTTTTCGATTTCCTGGTAGATGCTGCGGGCCAAGATGGCTTTGGTAGGGTCGCCGCACCACGTGTTGAACTGTCTGAAGGCCTGCTTGGGTTGCAAGTTTTCGTTGCTGAAGTAGAACCCAGCGGCCTGGAACTTCTTGCTGAAGGTCACGATATCGGGGGGCGAAGTCAAGTTCCAGTGTTCGTGCGCCCAGAACTTCCCGGTGGCACCCACCCCTGTCTGCACTTCGTCCACGATCATGAGGATCTCGTGCTTTTGGGTAATGTCTCTCAAGGCTTGGAAGAAGTGGGGCGAAGCGTGGTTGTCTCCGCCCTCGGACTGCACGGGCTCCACTATGATGGCAGCAATGGTGTGGGGAGGGTACGAGCCGATCACCTCCTCAAAGCGAGCCAAGCAGCGTTCCTCTTCGTGCGCGTTGTCCTTGGGGTGTTCACTCAACGGGTATTTCAACTCCGGGAAAGGCGCCACGGGCCACTTGAACGCAGGAATGTCGAGCTTGTGGATTGCTTTCGATCTCGTGGCAGACAAGGAGCCGAAGAGCCGCCCGTGGAACGACTTTTCGAAGGACAAAATCACTCTCTCCGGGGAACCTGGCGGCTGGTTCAACATCGTGGACGTGAGCTCCTCGTCCGAGAAGTCCAAGGAGCCGCGCTGTTTGGCGGCCTGGTACATGAAAGCGGCCTTGAAGGCTGTTTCGTTGGCGCAGGAGCCGGACAAGGCGGTCCAGACCTTGTCCAAGCCCGGGGGCGCGGCGGCCAAAATGCCCTCCTTTAAGATTTGTGAGTAGTCTGCCTGGGGAAAGCAGGCCAAGGCAGGTCGGTTAATGATGGCACTGACCATTTCCGGAGACTGTGCAGCTTTCAGGAGCTCCGGGTTGTTGTAGCCCAAAGGAATGGACGAGATCTGGCAGTACACGTCCAAGAGCTGGTTGCCGTCACAATCCGAGATGTAGTTCCCGACCGAGTTCTTGTAGTCAGTGACAAAGTACGAGGCACGGTTGTCAAACACCTCGCCGAGGGTTGTGTTCAACTCGATACTCTTGGGGCCCGGAACGGACTCCGTCACCAAGTTGGGTGCCGTAGGCTCTTTGGGGAAATATGTGGCCGCCACGGAGGTTGCTCTGCGCCACTGGAGAGGCTGCAACTTGACACTCTGTGCTCTGAGCGCCTTGACGCTACGTTGGGTGAGCATTTTGGGTGGGACTTCTGGAAATTTGGGTTGGGAACTGCTGCAATTAGGATGAGTGCTGGAAGCAAGTGGGGAGGTGGTGGGGCCTTTATAGCGGAGCAGCTAGCGGCCTCGGAAAACCATTGCCGTTTTGGGCAAGCTGATGCGCGCGACTTGTGGATATCGGGCCTGCAATCCCTGCTGGGTGCGAAAAACGGACGCGCGCTTCCCCACGGATGCGAAATCCCGGAGTCGCGGCCTGCCTGGCCTGAGTTTTTGACACGGCCGAATCGGTTTTGCCCACGACTTCTCGGAGTTTTCCAACTTCCGAGTTTTCGCTGTCCTTTTCGAATTTGAGCTCTTCGACATATCACGTGTGTGTACTCCAAAGCTGCTTGACTTGATCCTCATTTTGAAATCCTCGAATAAGTGCCCTGTCCTAATGTTCCTGCACTCAACCATCCTCCCAGCCTAAGCACCCCTTCATTGGTGATCCCTCGTTCAAAACACAAATCACATCTTGGATTCGAAAAACACCAAAATCTTTGCTTTGAGTTTTTGTGATTTTTGTTAGTCGAATCTGCGGTCTTTCCGGTTGTATTGCCTTGGCCCCACGTTGCTGGCACAAAAACAGTGGTTGATCAAGAAAGCGCCGTTTGATCTGCTTGCCACCGCCAGCCTGAAACGAGCCCCAAACGGGCCTAAAACCAGCCTGAAACGAGAGACTGTGACAGCCGGCCAAACCCTGAAACGCCGTTTTTTCCCCTGTGCTAACGTCCCTTTTCTCGTGTTGTTGGCCCCAAATTCCTTTTTGCCAGGGTTCAGTGCCTGGCTGCTCCCACTTTTAGCCCCCTGACCAGAACCCGCGGGCGTGTATGCAGGAGATCACGCATGGAAGCGGCTGCAAGGGGCTGAGCGCAGCCGATTGGTCTTGGCTATGACCAGGTGCAACCAGCAATGACCTTTTTAGCTGACACGTGTCATGAATCAAGAAGTCCGCTGTTCCTGGAGAGGACCGGTTTATTTTGCGTATTTTGGCGTTTCTCCGGTGTCTCCGGAGTGAAAAGCGGCGTGAGAATGCCCCAAGCTTCAACTGGCACTCCTGCAGTCCAAGGGCCCTCGGATTGTTCCCGGCTGCCCAGAGCAGCTCGAATCTGACGTGCTTTTAGAATTTCCTCACCGTTTGACCAGGCCCCGGCGGGAAAATTGGATGGCAAAATGGAGCAGCATGCAACACATGAGAATGGCTGTGCTGTGTGCAGGGCGGTGTCGGTACGCTCGCTACGCGCAACCACCAGGAATCGAATCAAACAAGGAACACCTCTTGACGAAAGAGCGCCAGAAGTGCAAAGAACCTTGCACCAGTGTGAATCGCTTAGGAAACCGAATACCCTCTTCGATCCTCCAAACCTTTAGCTCTGCAGGAACATTCACCAGTGCGCCAAGAATCTCGATAACTTAGCAATCCAAGGCTCGAAAATGGAGGTCAAGAAAATCTTCAACAAGTTGAGCGGTCAGCCCCAGTCGTATAGCAGAAAGTCGGATTACACTTTCGGGAGGACGTTGGGCGCAGGCTCCTTCGGAATTGTGCGCTATGCTCGAAGCAATAGTCGGAAAGAATCCGTTGCGATCAAAATTATCTTGAAAAACGCCTTGAAGGGGAAGGAAGGTGTTGTGCAGCATGAGTTGGAATTCTTGCAACAATTGAGTCATCCGCACATTGTCGGATTCGTCGACTGGTTCGAGTCTCGGGAGAAGTTCTACATTGTCACGCAATTGGCTACTGGGGGCGAGCTCTTCGACAGAATTGTACAGCAAGGGAGTTTCACCGAGCACGACGCCTCTCTAGTTGTTGTCCAAATATTGGAGGCCATCAGCTACCTCCATGGAAAGGACATTGTTCACCGAGACATTAAGCCCGAGAATGTCTTGTACCTAGATGAGAAACCCAACTCCAATATTGTGCTAGCGGACTTTGGAATTGCCAAGAAGCTCCAGGATCCGAACGAGAAATTGAGGTCCAGCGCCGGTTCCTTTGGGTATGCCGCTCCGGAGGTCATTCTCGGCACGGGCCACGGCAAGCCGTGTGACATTTGGTCGCTCGGGGTGGTGACCTACACCTTGCTCTGTGGGTACTCGCCGTTCAGGTCCGAAAATGTGACGGACTTTATCAATGAAGTCAAACACAACAACGCAGTCATTTTCCACGCGGACTACTGGCGGCATGTGTCCAAAGATGCCCGGCGGTTTATTATCAAGGCCTTGCAGTATGATCCAGACAACAGGAGCACTGCTGACCAATTGTTGAACGACCCGTGGTTAGTTTCTGTTGCTGCTGAGCATCACGATGCGGACTTGTTGCCAAACTTGAAGCAAAACTTTGATGGAAAGGCCAAATTCAGGCAGGCCATCGAGATGGTGAAGTTGCAGAACAAGATCAAGAAGCTTAAGGAGATGCAAGATGACGGCGATGACGATCCCAACGAAATCAACTTATTTGGGGAGGAGGGCGGCTTGATCGACGAGCCCGCCAAGATCATGGGAGGAAGCTCGCTTCTGAAATGGAAAGACTTCAGCAAAGCCCTCAAAGAACTTTCGCCCGAGGAATCCTCGTCGGCACAACTGTCCGTTGCCGGAGATGCCTCCGAGGCCACAGGCGGAGTCAAGAAGGCTGCGGTGTCTGACGCTTTCCAACAGTTGGTGCAGGCTGCAAAAGAAAACAAGCAAAGGGTTGCAGAGTATAAGGAATAGGGGTGATCTGCAGTCTAGATCTGTTCTGAAGAGTAGCCGGTCAACCGGGCTTGGCCTGCCTGCAGCTTCATTCCGGAGCGATGTCGAGACTATGGGCGGATTTGTTCCCATACCCGCGGGTTTGTCGCATAGGCGGTATATGTGGAATGATGTATGGGCGCGGCGCTGGTCCTGCATGCGTGGCGAAATTAATCCGGAGGCTGGGCTATGACCAGATTTTGCGTCATCCGGCAGGAAGATAAGGATAGTTTCAGAAGAAGGGTTCTCAGGTGATTGAGGCGATGGAATTGAAACTAAGCTGCAGGTGTCTGTGGGACCCGTGCAGGAGCCGGTTTCTCCCCTTAGTGACACCAAGCCAGGCTGTCGGCCAGAAGCCTTTCGAAAGTGTGTAACTTCCGGTGGATCTGAAAAGCGTTGAGTTTGACACCATTCCGGAATCGGGAAGACATGACCAGATTCGATGTAGGCATGCCTGTATACATGCGCGGGATTTCCGAGGGATCCGATTGATGAACATTTCCAGAACTTTCGGGCGAGGTGGAGAGAAGCGCTTGTATGCCGGTTGCATTCGCCACGAATCAATATCCGAGACTTCGCCCAGCGTATCCTTATCCCCGCACGGGGGCTAAATTAGCGGACATGCCTGAGTTACGGCGAAGCAGGGGATCAGAAACCTGAATTTTCGGAGGTGTGGATGTTTTGGGTAGTTCTTCCCCCTGCCACCAATTGTAGCCTGGGCCAAGGCTGACGGTTTGAAACGGCGCTGTGACGGTGCTGAAACACGGCAAGTAGTGGTGATGAGAAATCCCGGCGGTTCTGAGACAAATCTGAGACAAATCTGAGACATAACCGTAACGGGATTGAGGCGGACTCCGGGCGGACTTCAGGCGGACTTCGGGCGGACTTCAGGCAAGTTGAGACAAACCTGAGACAAACCTGAGACAAAACTGAGACAAACCTGAGACAAGCCTGAGACAAGCCTGAGACAAACATGAGACAAGCCTGAGACAAACATGAGACAAACATGAGACAAACATGAGACAAGCTTGAGACAAACATGATACAAGTTTAGACACATCTGAGAAGTGAGACAAGTTGACTCAAGGTTAAGAGGACCTGAAGGAGGTTGAGACAAGTTGACACCTGAAGGAAGTTGAGACAAGATGAGACCTGAGACAGGCTTGAAACACCGGACAAGCGAATCGACGGATTTGCCAGTGTCGTGCTTTTCAAAGAGCTACATCCGTGTTACTGTATTAATGTATTTTAGTAGTGAACCCGCACTAACTGTTCTATCAATATTCTATTCAGTGCTCGAGAGCAAAGTTTAGTAGCCATTGGCAACAAGCATGTCATTGATGCCGGCCATCAAAGGATCATTGTTCATGTCGGCAAAGAAAGGCTTCTTCTCATCGATGGTGGCCAAGTCCGGCACGGCATCGGTCACAAAGTTGTCAACAGGCAAAAGCATATCGTTGTGAGAATTGAGGTAGAGGTTCAAAGGATCTTCGGGAGCCATCGAGAACTCGGCAAAGTCTGCAGGCGTCGAGTTGTTTGTGTTGGTGGCCGGCGAGTTGTTGACCGGAGTAAAGTCGTCCAGAAGGCCGAAGGAGGGGAGCTGGAACTCTTGCGGAAGAGGCTGCAAATCCTCCTGGGCCAAATAAGGCAACACCGAGTCGGAGGCGGGGTTGTGGCCCAATGCAGGCTGGGTCTCCGTGGGCATGGCCCTGGAGTGCAGGAACAAGGAGCCCGGTTCGCCGCCGTAGATGGCGTTCAAGTTGGGCTCGGAAGTGGCCCTGTTGGAGAAAGCAAAGCGATTGTCGTCGAAGCGGAAGTCGTCGCCCAACTCGGCGAGGCCGTCCATGCGCTTGGGCAGGGGGAGGTAGTCGTCGTCCATTCTGGAGCGTTTCAGGCCCAGGATGGGCTCCGGCACGGTCGACACGGCGGGGGTGGCCAAAAAGTGGTCAGATACAGGCAATTGGTCGACAGGCGACTCGGCATGCTGGATGCCGGCCCCAGGGACCATGGAGACCGGGGAGGCGGCGCCCTGCGCATAGGGCGAGGCCATGGAGTCCTTCTCCTTCTCTAGAAGCTCCCAGCACATGTCGCCGTAGGTCTTGGGGGTGAGGCCAATGATGCTCTTGAACACACGGTGGAAGTGCCAGGCGGACAACTTGGACTTGGTGGCAAGTTCCTTGAAGCCGAGCACACCGCCGCGTCTCTTCTTGGCGCCCTTTTTCTTGGACGAGCCGGAAGCCTCCTCCTTGGGACTGCCAGCAGTCATGGAAGAGGGAGACAGGGCGGACGAGGGGCTCTGGAAGATAGAGTTTGCGGCGGCCAAGGCAAGGTGGCGGCAGGCCAAGTCAATGAGGCGGTAGTGCTCGGAGTCGTTCTTGGACACGGCGTAGCCGACGGTCTTGGCGTTTTTGGTGTAGGCGTTGGCCGGCAACGACATTCTGCGCTGGCCATGGCCCTGGCCAATCATGTTCTCCTTGATGGTCTCGTGCACCTTGTCCTCGTCGTCGTCGAGAAGCGGCTGCACAAAGCCAATGGAGGCGTTGATTTCCTTGACGGTTTTCAACAAGAGGTTGACGTTGATGTTGGGCACCAGCATGGGGTTGCACAGGTCGCAGCAGGAGTAGCCCAACTTGAGGGCGTCTGCGGCCGAGTCCACAAACTTGATCTCCAGGCGCAATTCCGTGACCGGGTGGACGTCACAGTCGGGGCGACAAAAGGTGGAGTTGATTTTGCTGCACACCACAAAGGAGCCGGCGGCAAAGGGGTCGGAGAACTGGTATGCTCTCCACTTGCTAGCTTCAGTAGAGTACACCATTTTCGTAATTGGGGGAGTGCTCGAAAGGGGTGTGTGTTGAGGAATAAAGAGGAGTAGGGGATAGAGGAAAACGAGCGGTATTTATATCAGACATGGGCCTCAGCTGCGACTAGAAATGACCATGCGCGCACGTCACATGTAACATGCATAA
Source organism: Metschnikowia orientalis (assembly GCA_002893665.1). Classification (NCBI taxonomy): domain Eukaryota; kingdom Fungi; phylum Ascomycota; class Pichiomycetes; order Serinales; family Metschnikowiaceae; genus Metschnikowia; species Metschnikowia orientalis. Next base: position 110,884 of record NXGZ01000025.1, on the reverse strand, counting down.
CCCTACGTGACGCATGGCGGGAAGGACATTCCATCAAGCGGATAGCCGCATATGCGTCCGCGCCACATGCACCGCCACATGCACCTTTGTTGACCGGCCTATTTGTGTTTATGCCCCATTACGTATACGCCGGCGGCTCCCTTGAATTCGCCACACAAGGCATGCTTCTGTTCAAGGAGCGACGTTTTCGGGTCAGGGCTCACGGTCCATGCGCCACAATACGGACACGTGCGTGTGCCGCCGCCGTTGCAAGCGGCGCTATTACGGCACGCTCCGCCCGCTCGGCTACCAGCGACCCCGGCGCCGGCCTCACGTGACCCTCCAGTAACGGCTCCCCGTCGGCTTCTCGGCCCGCCCGCTCCCCGACGCTTCTTAATTTGCCCGCGTCTCCCCGGACAGGCCGCTGTGGGCGCGTGCTTTTCGCGGCCGCATTTATGGATGTTTTACCCGGCCACATTAAAGCTCGGCACCCCGAGGCGAGAGCGCGCGCGCCGGTATGCACTCCCGCTCTGGTTCTCCTCTGGTTTCCGAGTACTTCCAGATGCGCCAGCCGCAAAATTTTGCTTGGTGGGCGGGGGTTGTTTTCAGTCGGGCCGGGCGGGACCGAGACGGCGGCGCACGTGACTTCGGGTGTGCACGGCGCCGGTATGGTCTTGTGGCGCTGGGTGCAGGAGCTCCCTCTCCGGGCCTGGCCCTCATTCGCCCCTTTGGCACCAGCCCCAACGACGTCCTGGAATTATGACATCAGGATTTCTGCCGCACGCACCTTTGGAAAAAACGCGCGTTGGCTTCCGGGTTAGGGGGCTTGTTCCACATGCGCCACCTGCACAGAGACTGCCGCCTGCCCGCGTGGCCAATGCACCTGAGGCGCATGGCCTGGCTTCCACCAGCTCATCCCTTGTTCCAGCGTGGACCCCGCTATCTTATTGCATTTTAACAGACGTACATGGAAGCAGGCAAGAGCGTTGGCTAGGTCGGGAACCGCCGGGCCCTAAAGTGTGGGTGCACTGGTGCCGCCGGCGACTTTGCCTCTTTAGCCCAATTGGCATTTGCCTCTTTTAGGGCGAACGACCCATTGTTCGCGGTGGCTAGTGGTGGCCAGTGTCGCGGCCTCCGCAGCCTTTTTTCCTTGTGGCGAATGTCCCAGTTCCCCCACCCATCTAGATCCTTACCTTCTGCGCAGAAATATTTCCGAGTGCCAAGGCTAGTCTTTGACCAATCTGGCAGGTGAAAGCACCCTGGCAGGTCAAGCCACAACCTAATAGGTCAAAGCCCGAGTCTGTCGGCCCGGCTTGAATTTGTCAAGACTGCAAATGTAACACGTGCCTGGCTCCAAACATCCTCCTCCCTAGAAATCCACCCCCCGAGGCATCCGGCGGTTGACGCTCTTTCGGACAGCACCACCGACGTCCGCTGTTTGCAGCCGGTCTTCCCCCGACGCTTCGGCCCCGCTGTGACACTGGTGAAACCCGCCTGAGACAGATCTGAAACACTGCGGCCAGGTGCCCGGGAAAAACGGCTGCTCTTTTCTTTTTCCACTCTCTTGCGAGAGAACTTGCCCCTGGCAGCCCTCATGCAAGATGATGGTTCTGTGTTACGAGCGATGTAGCTATCTTATACGCAAGTTGATGAGCCCCATTATGATGTAATGGCGAATGGAATGCCATTGCGGAACACGTTGACCACCCCGGAATCCCGAATAGTGGGTTGCATCGAGGAATCAAGCCTACCTTCGCAGCTTTCACGCAGTAGCTTTTGGTGGATCGATCTCAAGGCTGATGCTGTTCTCGGTTAGGTACGATTTAGAGCTCTAATGCGCCACGCATTATCACTAGCCACATGTCGTCATAGGGAACCGCTTGCATGACGTGGTGCGCATGTGAACTGCATGGGGCACGCATGCTCGGATGTGGATACGTCGGTGTAATCGGTTCCCTGAAGTCTAGAACGGGCGGTTTTTTTGCGCGCACAATTCGCCCGTTGGGGAATCAATTTCACTCTCCCTGCAACCCTACTCTTAACTGGTTCTGGCGATGTTCGTTCCCTCCACCTACCTCCATAGTACCCGTATATACAGGAGGCCCACCCCGGATGTTTGCGAGTGTTATGTATTCAATTGATCCCAGAATACTGTCTTTTACTCGTCGTCGGATGGCGGGTTCCCAGAATAACTTGGCCGCCTCAAAAATTCGCCACATGTCTTACGTGAGGTGGTATCTCTGCGCGCACCATGCCGGCCGCATTCGGAAATTACCAAGCCCGACGCAAGGCGCCGGACATATGCACTCTTTTTGTCTCAAGGTACGTTACGAAGTCAATAGCAATTACAGGCCGCGAGGATGGTTCCAGAACTCGAGAACGCGCCGGAATTCACTATTAGCTTATTAGAGTCGAAATGCTTGGAATTGAAAAACGACTTCCAAAGGTGTCATCAAATTCGGCATATTTCCCGCCCCTGGTTGAGTTACCGCCGTCGTAAGATCTTTCAAATCCCCGGTAATTCACCGCACGCACCTCGGCCTGCATCATGCACGACTCCAGAACTGATCTGCATACGTGAGCATCTTGCCCCGTAGCAACCTTGGCGTGCTCAACTCGGGGCTATCTCTGAAACCGTCAGTTTTACTTTCCCACGTATCGGTGTCAGAAGAAAGCTAGGAAATTTTTGGCTTCCGGGTGTCTTGTCAAATCGAAGAAAAGAGCGACGCTCCGGCCACCAGCGCGCGCTTCACTTGCGTGCACATTTTGTTTCGACTCTCGTCTCGCCGCATCCCCTAATCACACCGCATGCATCATGCTTTTTACCGCATCATGCATCTCCCTGATCGTTTGTTTGAGTCGCTTTTTTATGAACGCCGGAATTCCGTAGCCTCTTCATCTCAAAGCGCGGAGAGTCTTGATTCGGATAATCTCCGCGTCTCAAAACTCCCACTGCAAGGTTCCAGCCACGCCCTGCCGCGAAATTTCCTCCTTAAGATTTGTCTTGACTATGGCGTGTTTTTTGATCCGGACTTAGTGCTCGGGTGCCCAACGACTTTTCTCAATTGGGATTGTCTGTTTTTTCCCGTTGGCCATGAATCCTTACATGGTCTTGGATCTCGGGCTTTTATCTCCGTGCCGAAGATACCCGGCTCACGTTGTTCTTCATCGCATTTGACGCTATACTAGGTCGACGCTACTAAGTTGGTTCGACGCTACTAAGTTGGTTCGACGCTACTAAGTTGGTTTAATTCTGACCTTCTTCCATTGGACAGATTTATGATTGGATTCTTTGGCCTTCTAATGCTGCGGGTTGGTGTCCGTTTCCACTGGAATTCGGTACATATGCATCTGGAAGCTTATGTCTTGGCGTTGTGCTCAGGCCATTTGAAAGTCGGATCCATGAGTTTCATGGAAATTTCTTGAAGACGCATTCATGGCTTCTTCTCTGGACTCGGCAAAAACTTTGACCGGGTCGTCTTGCCTACTTCGTGAAATGGTCAATTTAGGCCTTTGCTTGTTTCTCTAGTTTTTTGTTTCTTTCCCCAAATTCTTTCTTGGTGTATTTTTCTACTTTGGTTTTTTTGAATTTGGTATCTAATATCTCTACTTCTTTAGTTCCTTCGTTCCTTCTTTACTTCTTTCGTTCCTTCTTTAGTTCCTTCTTTGGTTCTTTAGTTCCTTCTTTGGTTCCTTCTTTGGTTCCTTCGTTCCTTCTTTAATTCCTTCTTTGGTTCTTTCGTTCCTTCTTTAATTCCTTCTTTGGACCTTCGTTCCTTCTTTAACTCCTTCTCTGGTCCCTTCGTTCCTCCTGTGGTTCCTTCTTTGGTCCTTCTTTGTTTCTGTTAATCTTCTAGTCGCTCACAAAAACCTCTGTTCTCTAGCCTCCATGTAAACACATGGTTCGTGCCGTCATTGACAATAGACATTACATCCCATGTCTAGCATTTTCAGCAATCTCTTTAGAAACTGACTCAATTGGAAAACTCTTGTTACTGGCATGTGACTGAACCCGAACCCTCTTCAGCCTTCCAACAAGATCAATGGCATGACTATATTGCAATCAGTCTAGTATTTCATGAAACTCATCGCCCTATCAAATGAGTCACTGCCATTTTCAAAGGTTTGCCGACGATTTGAGGTCAACGACTTGGATCCATGCGTCAGCTTCAAATTTGGAAGAACGTGATTCCGCTCATGCTTGAGACCTGCTGATTTCAACTTTTGCTACAGCTAAGAAGCCATTTGATCTTATGTTGATTTATTGCTGGTAAATTCAGCCGTGTCGTGGGCACTGGGACTTTATGTAAGCGTGATCGAGTTTTCTGGCTTTCGACCTGTAAAATTTCTCTCGCCTGAAATTATTTCTCGGAATTCCGGAATCTCGGAACTTTAGCACCAGAAACCTTCCTACGGCCGGGATCTACATTGTGTCATGAGGACTGCTAACTGCAACCGATAACAGCCCGGTAACTTCTGGATTCTACTATTTACAATGTTACCGAATAAGCTAAAGACGCCATATGTCATGAATGCATTTGAAGTGGCTTTGCCTCGGTGTTTGAGCCCATTTCCTCGGAAGCCGAGGCCGGATTAATTGAGCCTATGCACCCTCCCATATCCAAAGAATCCAAGGCAAAGCCTGTCCGATAGTTTCTATTCTGTCAGAACGACCTCCTTGTTTCAGCTTGTCTCCCGGCCAAAGCCGACCCAAAGTCGTCTATCCATTAATATGCGCGGCACGTCTAAAGCACAACCTCACTGGGTGCCCATATCATATAAATGTGTACATGCCAGCACTCAATGTGTTCTCCGGCCACCATCTATAGGAAAAGCACGTGTCACCTGTGTTTCACCTGTGTCTCACCTGTGTTTCACCCGTGTTTCACCCGTGTTTCACCCGTGTCTCACCCATGTCTCACCTGTGTCTCACCTGTGTCTCACCCGTGTCTCACCCGTGTCTCACCCGTGTCTCACCGTTGTTTCGCCTGTCTGACCACCTTCGACTTTTGACCGGCTTGAACGCATGCGTTGCCCTTTGTGTCTCGTCTTCTGGTTGTCTCCTACGCGTACGTTCGAGTCTTTTGTCTGAGTCTGAACTGTCCCACCTACTTCAGCTGTCTCCTAGGCTTCCTCCCTGCATCTAAACCCCATCATCCTCACACGGCCTCTGGAATTCCTGAGTCCTCGTAGCTTAGTCATCTGACCGTTATCTCGCCCGTGTCTCACCTTTGTCTCACCCATGTCTCACCTTTGTCTCACCCGTGTCTCACTTGTGTCTCACTTTGCCACTCGCCTAGCCAGCGACGCAGTGCGTTGCAGTAACTGTGGCACAGCGCCGCGCGGGAGAACTTCACCTGCCACGCGTTGGCCGCACTCGCAGCAGTGGTCACGCCTCAGTCCTGTGTGCAGTATACAGGACCCCTTAGCCACAAGCTCTTGACCCCTACAGAACCTCCGCCACACGCTACTTCTGAGACATGACGGTCATCCCTCTTTAGTATCAGGTACTACGTGTAAAGTGATCCTGCAGGCAGGCTCGCCTCATTCGCCCCGTGGTTTGTAGCTTCCCGTTGAGATTCGATCCGCGCCATTCCACTCCCACCCATTAGCCACCACCTCACCCAATTAGCCACCGCCCCAATCTCAACATTTCTCTCCATTCGCCCCAGATCCATGCGAGCTTTTTTCATTTTTTTTGAGGCTAAATTTCCGCATATACGGAGATCTGGAGTTCCGCAGTGCATATCGCTATCTCGATCCTTTTTGCCACCATCTCCCTTACCCCTTTAGCGAAGTGTTCGCTTTGCAAGCGTTTCGTCCCATCGCTGCTCACATGACCTGGGGAATCTTGGGTTTGCTTCTGATGCTTATGCTGGTTTTGTCTGTTCACAGCCTCAGAGTGTGCCCCTTTTTAGACTGTCAATTCGAATTTTTGACCGCATCACCTGAGAATTATCTCTTCCCCGCGCTATCTCCCCTTTAGCCCCTCTAATACCAATTTAAGTGCGTGGGGGCAAATGCAAGCCCCGTGTTTCAAGGGGTGGGGACACATACGCCCTGTTTCACCTCAAGCATACAAAAAACTTAAAAGCTTGCATCTATCCTCTGCACGTTGTGCTCTACTTCTCACCCTGGTCACAGGGTACTGTCATCATGCCCTAAAAGATAGTCCTGCAACGCTATATCCAGGCTCCAGATCAGCCCTGGCTACATGTGGTGGACTTCCGCATTCTCTGTCATGTGAAGAGCTGGAATTTGATCCAAATCGGATCATTCTGAAATCGGGCATGTCTAAGTCTGTCTCTCGCTTATTCATTATATTTCGCGTGGCCGCAGGTAGGGCCGACGGCGGCCGGCCTCTGCGCTGTTGGTGGGGCGCGGTTTTCTGCCAAGGGCCCAATGCACGCCCGCTCCCAAGCACCACTGTCCCAGCGCATCATGACTCCGGCGGATCTTGACAAGAAGCACGGCAACCACCGCCACTTATTCGAGATCCCAACTTTCGGGTCTCTTGGCATCTCTTCCACAGAGCACTCGGCATCCACGCCGTCCATCTACTTCTGCGGCAATTCGCTCGGCTTGATTCCAAAGTCCACCAGACTGCTTGTTAATGCTGAGCTCGATGCCTGGGCCCAGCGCGGTGTGGAGTCTCACTTTAACCATCCCGACAAATCCAAAACATCTTGGGTCGACATTGATCTCCCTTTGCTCGATTTGTTGGCTCCCGTTGTCGGCGCAAAGCACAATGAAGTCGCGGCCATGGGTTCCCTTACGGCCAATTTAAACGCCTTGCTTGTTTCTTTCTATAAGCCAAAGGGCCGGAGAACTAAGATCTTGTTTGAGAAACATGCCTTCCCTTCGGACTACTATGCTTTTCTCAACATGGTTCAGCTACATGGCTATGATGAGTCCCACCTAATCCAGATCGAGCCTCCTGAAGATTCAACTTTCTTGCCAACCGAGCATATCCTCGAGGCAATTGAGCTGAACAAAGACGAAATTGCCTTAATGTGCCTACCTGGCATCCAATTTTACACTGGCCAGTTTTTTGACATCAAAAGAATCACCAGCTTTGCCCAAGATCGCGGTATTGTTGTTGGTTGGGATTTGGCCCATGCGGTCGGCAACGTGGAGTTAAGGTTACACGACTGGAATGTGGATTTTGCTGCTTGGTGTTCCTATAAGTATCTCAATGCCGGGCCTGGTGCAATTGCTGGCATTTATGTGCATGAGAGATTCACGGCCTCAAACTCCAAAACAAACTACGGGCCTCGGCTTGCTGGTTGGTGGGGTAACAATGCTGCGGATCGATTCAAAATGTTGGAGGAATTTGACCCCATTAATTCTGCTCTTTCTTATCGCCAATCCAATCCTAGCGTGCTTGACTGTGTGGCGCTTCAAAGCTCTTTACAATTACTCCAGTCAGCAGGTGGCATGGCCGGTTTACGCCGGAAAAGCATTGAGCTTACAAACTACTTGGAGAGCCTCTTGAGGTCTTCCAGATTTTTCTTACGGGCGGAAGATAAGAGCCAGTCGCTTGGTTTCAAGATTTTGACGCCAGAAAACCCAGAGGAGAGAGGATGTCAACTTTCGGTATTATTCCAACCACACCACGACGACCAACAGAAGAACGTGATGGAAAGGGTGAATGGGTACTTGCACGAGCGTGCCATCATCTGTGACGAGAGAAGACCTGACGTTATTAGATTGGCACCAGTGCCATTGTACAACACCTTTGAGGAGGTCGCTATAGTTGCATGGAGGATCGATGAGGCACTAGCCATAATCGCGGAGAAAGCATAATCTTAAATAGAATGAATCATACGGGTTATTGCATAAAGGGCGTAGTAACTATAGTTCGTATATTGTATGGGGCTATAGAATCCTTCAACTTACAAAGTGGAGGCATTTCTGAATTTCTCACCGGCAAAGATAGCCTTGTCGCCCAATTCTTCCTCGATTCTCAAGATTTGGTTGAGCTTGGCCAATCTCTCGGATCTGGCAGGAGCACCGGTCTTGATTTGGCCGGATCTCAAGCCAACGGTCAAGTCAGCAATGAAAGTGTCCTCAGTCTCACCAGATCTGTGGGAGACCATGACACCCCAACCAGCAGAGTAAGAGTCTTTAGCAGCTTGGATGGCCTCAGTCAAAGTACCGATTTGGTTGACCTTCAACAACAAGGCGTTGGCGCACTTCTTCTCGATGGCGGTCTTGATTCTCAATGGGTTGGTCACAGTCAAGTCGTCAGCAACAATTTGGACCTTGTCGGAGACTCTGGAGAAGAAGTGAGACCAGGAGTCCCAGTCATCCTCACCGAATGGGTCCTCGATGGAGACAATTGGGTACTCGTTAATCAACTCCTCGTACAAGTCGGCCAATTGCTTACCGGACAACCACTTGGACTTGTCAGAGTCAGGGTTCTTGAAGTCCAAGTCGTACAAGCCGTCCTTGTAGAACTCGGAGGAGGCAGTGTCCAAAGCGATGCCAATCTTGCCGGTGTAGCCGGCGGCCTCGATGGCGCTGACAATCAAGTCCAAGGCCTCTCTTGGGGAGCCGATGTCTGGAGCAACACCACCCTCGTCACCAACGTTACCAGCAGACTGACCGTACTTCTTCTTGGTCAAAGACTTCAAGTTGTGGTAGACCTCGGAGCCCTGTCTCAAAGCCTCGGAGAAGGTTGGGGCACCGGTTGGGACAATCATGAACTCTTGGAAAGCCAAGGCACCACCAGCGTGGGAACCACCGTTCAAGACGTTTTGGAAAGGCACTGGGAGCACGAAAGGAGACTCCTTGGTGCCGGAGATGTCGGCCAAGTGCTTGTACAAAGGCACGTTCTTCTCGGCGGCACCGGCCTTGGAAGCAGCCAAAGAGACACCCAAGATGGAGTTGGCACCCAACTTGGACTTGTTAGGCGTGCCGTCCAAGGAGTTCAAGAACTCGTCGATCTTGGCCTGGTCGGTCACGTCAATGTTAGCCTTGATGAGGGCTGGTGCAATGATGTCGTTGACGTTGGCAACGGCCTTGGTGACACCCTTGCCCATCCACTTGGACTTGTCGCCGTCTCTCAACTCCAATGCCTCGTGGACACCGGTGGAGGCACCGGAGGGGACAATGGATCTGAACATGCCCTTTTCGGTGTGGAGCTCAACCTCGACGGTTGGGTTACCTCTGGAGTCGTAGATGTAGCGGGAGTGGACTTTAGTGATGGCCATTTTGGGAAGTTTTTGTTCTGGTAAAAAAATAGGCCTGTGGTGGGCGCGCGGACCCCATGTATTTATAAGGCGAGCCGTGGACCACACATGCCCGCTGCGAATATGCGGCAACAAAAAACGCGGGAGGTGCGGTTTGAGTCACGAGGGCGTGTGTGCGCCAGGGACCACGGGGGCCGGTGGGCCGAGCGGTCCCAGCGGTCCCTGGGGAGTCCCGGGCGGTCCCTGCCCGCCACGCGCCTTCCGCCACGCCCCGGGGTGCCCTGGCGTCCACTTCCGCTGCGCCGTGCTTGCTGGTGGCCGGCTTCCGCCGCTTCCGTGGCCGCCCTCGGCCGCAGCCGTTCGGGCGCATACTGCCACCGGCCTTTCGCGGAAGCGCCTCGGTGGTCGGACTTTCTATGCGCATACAGGCCGACGTGTGCGGTTCAACGGAGGGTTTCCATCGAAGCTCGCCGAAACTCCGGGTGTGCNCTGCCACCGGCCTTTCGCGGAAGCGCCTCGGTGGTCGGACTTTCTATGCGCATACAGGCCGACGTGTGCGGTTCAACGGAGGGTTTCCATCGAAGCTCGCCGAAACTCCGGGTGTGCCGCGCGCCCGGGCGGGGGTACGGGTGTGCCTGTTTGCGCGACACCTGCAGGTGCCACAGAAAAAAAAAAAAAAAAAAAAACTCCTTCTCGTGGTGCACGGGTGTTCGCTCCCGCAGCGCGCGCCACCTCCCTACTTTTTAGCAGCCACTGCCTCCTTCTGCTTGCACTTACCCGTCCCTTCTTAAATGTCTTGTTGAGGGCTTCTACTTGGTATAGTTACAGACGGGGCCTGTACTGCATACATCGCCATGTCCCGCCCCGGGACCCCCTTGTGTTAGCCCCAAATACCTCCCCTCTTTCGTTCCAGAGGAAGCTGGCCCGCCCTGACGGGATCTCGGCCAGGCTGTTAGTGCTGCTGCGTCGGTGTACACCCGAACATCTGCTGCCACCAGCGTCAGCGGCGGCTCCGGTCGGCATTTCCGGTGGCGGTTTTCGATGGCAGACGGTTTTTGATGGCAGACGGTATTGGTGGCAGAATGTCGTGGTGTACGGGTGCGAGTCCTGCGGTCTGCGCCAACCACCAACAAAGCGGCGGCGGGCCTCTCAACAGCGCCGCTGCCATGAACAAGAAAACCCCGTCTATCGACCAGTACACAAAGCTCAAAAATGAGCTCACCCGGCAGATTCTACACAAAAAGGACGTCGATGCCCAGCTCCAGGCCCTCGAGGAGCTGATCTACGAGAAGGAGTTGGAGTACTTCAACGAAAGCACGTACGGCAACATCGTCAAGGGCTTCGACAATTTCGCCAAGAACACCTCGGGCGGCTCGCACAAGCGCAAGCTCATCCACAACGAGGAAGATCACATCTTCAGCATGTCGTCCGAGACGCACGTGAGAAGCCTCATGAAGAAACAGGGCTTGACGTCGAGTGCCACGGATCTTGATGATTACGAGGACTCGGTCGAGCCCGTGGCTCCCGCCGCAAAGGACGCAACCGCCGGGACCCCCGGACGCAAGAAAAAGACCACATGAATGCTCCCTTCGTGTCTACGTGTCCGTTCTTGCATTATCTTTTACTTGTGCTTCGGCTATATACATGCTATCCGCGTTTGTGGACTTCTGATCTCATCCAGAGTCGGTGAATTTGCCCGGGCTCGGTGGATGTGGCACACAAGGTGCTCTTGACTGCAAACGCTCCAGCTGCCCCCGTGGCTTCACGAGATCCATCCGAGCGTGCGCCGCCGCCCGAAACAGATTCCCTTCCCTCTTTTGTCCAGTGTCACTGCAGGTGAAAAGCTACCATAAGCAGTCTGGCTGCGTCCACATGGTGCTGCACACGGGCACTCTTCACCTGTTACCGGACAGGCCACCACGTGGCCTAGTTCTTCTTATAGTTGTATACCCACACATTGTTGGCGGGATACTCGGTTGGCACTCTCAACTCCAAAGGAAAGAGGCCGGTGGGCTTGGTGTTGGCAGCCTCGTACAACTCGGGGCTGACAGTCTTCAATTCTTCCATGGCGTTCCGCATGCTGTCGTATTGCAAAGAGAGCTGGGCACGGGCGTTCTGCTTCTGCTTCCGCTGGAAAATGGACCACGCATTGGAGATGGTCTTGTGTTTGATCAAGTCTTCGGGCGAGAGCTTCAAGAGCTTGGGCTGTTTTCTGGATGCAGAGAGCGCCGAGAGCTGGTTCACAACCCTTTGGGTGGCGGGATTGACAACGGAGTCCTTCTTTCCCCTGACAAAATTCCTTTGGACCGCAGCAAGGCTGCCGAATCTAGAGCTCATGGCGATAGAGACTGTCTATGCCCGCGAGAAGGACGAGAAAATTTCGTTGCGGGCACCCGTACCTCCGCGCGGTGATCGCATCACGTGCCCAACCGTCCCCCGCGCGGCTGCAGTCATGACGAAATGCCCCAGACTACCGGCCTGTTGATTGCTTTATCAGTGCAGCCATGCTTTTCAACAAAAAGGCCGAAGACTCCGAGCCCCCTTCGTACGAGCAGCTGCAGCTGCTGCAGCAATACGATGCGGGCCCTGCATCTCTGAATAACCCCCCGAGTTTCTCATCGAATGCAAATCCGCCGCAAGACGGCGCTGATCAGGCCGTTCCTGATTACGCCCCCAACACGCAGCCGGAACTCGGTCCAAACGGCTACCCGGTGGATAAAAAAGACTCTTTGCCTTCCTCTGCTGACCAGCACAATTTCGCTAGGAACCATCTGGCTGGAGGGCCTGGAACCACTAACATTCCTCCCGGAACGTATGTGTTGCCTGCGCAGAAAGCCAACATTGCCTACGATACCGAAGGCACGTCTGCTCGTCCAGGATACAGGGAGTATCTTCAGAAAGATAGCGAAAGGATTGCCAACGGTGATGTTCCCAAGCCGCGCGAGGCCTTCGGCCGCAAAGGTGCTCCTTTGGCCCCAAGCAAAAAGGGAGGGTCCTCTGGGGGCTTTCCGGGCGCCTCGGGAACAACTTATTATGGTGCTTCGGGAAACTGATCTATTTCGGAGTGCCGCTATTGATGAAGGTCTGCGTGAGGTGGACAATGGGCGAACTGGAGAGGGGTTTCTGCTGCTTGTGATGTGCCTTATTGATTTTATACATTTGTGCCTGTTCTTGCTCTCACGCATTTGGGTTAATGATCATACATCTACTTACGTACATTTGAAATTCTATTATTCGTCTTTTTCTTCGCGTATTGAATCAGAAAAGACAATTCTCCTTCGCATATTGAATAAGATTAACACCTTTAAGGTTCGCCTATTTGATTCACTGACTGAATTGTCTACTTTAACCATTGATAAAACCACTTGCTCTCACACATTGAATGATCGATAAAAACTCTACTTTCACGTTTGATTATCGATTAATCATCTAAATTCACATTTCATCATTGATTAAACATCCACTTTCACATTTGATTATTGATTAAACATCTACTTTCACATTTCATCATTGATTAAACATCCACTTTCACACTTGATTATCGGTTAAACATCTACTTTCACATTTCATCATTGATTATAAATCTCTAGCCGGTCTGTAGAATGAGCACTGCGCTAAGTATACTGCCTATAGTCCCGGCTTGTGCCCCCAGTGCTTATCCATGGAGCTTAGTTGGGGAGAAAAGAAACCAGGCGCATGCCTATAGCCATGAGAATGCTGCGGGCTTGAGACGCAAGCAGCCACGAACCAGGCAAATGGAACAGCGATTCATGAGAATGCTCTGGAGGAAGCAAAGACAACACGGACCACAAAGGCACTCATGGAGCGAGAATTAAAGGAACAAGTGTCTGGCAGCGGGCCGGTCTCGGCCGCCAGCAACACAACACAAGGCAAGCCAGTGGCATGGGTGCGAGCCCGGTGGCGGAATCCGGAGCCGTTTCAAGCCGCCGCCAAAGACGGACACGTGCAATTGGAGCAAACAGCCATACACGAGGCATGCCTCGAATACACGCAAAACCGCACTCACAACCCCATCTCCGCCTGCAAAGCACGGAGCGCCTCCTCGTCCTCGTCGTCCTCGGCCAGGGCCTGCGGCTTGCTCTTGCTGACGGAAGGAAACGCCGGCAATTCCGCCTGCCGAGGCTCCTCCGCCGCCCGCTGCAGTTGCGGCTGCGCCTGCTTGAGCGGCTGCTTGGACTCGGCCGCCTCCTCCTGCAACGCAGCCAACTCCTCGTCCAACTCGTCCTCGTCCACATACTCGCCGCCCACGGGCCGGGAAATGGCCTCGGAGATCTCGTCCGCCAACTCGACCTGCTCGCGGATGTCGTCCATGGTGGTCTCGACCTTGTCGACGTCGTACTCGCCGTGGATCTGCTTCATGGCGGACGCGCCCTGCTTCATGGCCTTCATGGTCTCCAAGTTCAAGTTGGCGCTCTCGATGGCGGTCAACTGGGTTTCCAAGGAGTCGATCTGGTTCTCGATTTTCATCAAGTTGGCCTCGTAGCCCTTCTTGCGCTTCAACGCGTTTTTGGCCAACGCCTTGTTGGACGCGATGTGCTTGCGGGCTAGCTGCTCCTGGTCGCCGATCTGCAGCTCTAGGTGGGACCGTTTCTTGTTGAGCATCTGGATGTGCTCTCGCAACTCCACGATCGCCTTTTTGGGCAATTCTTTCTTTTGCTGTTTGTTGCCGCCGAAAACATAGCTCCACATGGCCGCTGGTGTTGATGCTGGTACGGTGAAGAGGCGGGCGAAGATGAGGAGCTAAGAGAGGTGAGTGATAAGGAGTTGGAGGGCCGCGGGCTGCGCCAGAAAGTGGTGCGCGCACGCCCGCGCCCACGGCCCGTGGTGCTGGCGGCTGCCGGTGCTGCTACTTGTGCTTGCGGGGGCCGGCGGGGCATGTGCCGCTTTTGGGGGCTTTGGGCTGTGCTGTTGACTTACTATTACCGCAAACTGAGAGGGCCGCATTCTGAGTTGCTTGGGCCTGGCGCGCGCCAGCCGCACCAGCCACTGGGTTCTGACTTTGGGAGGATCGGAAACGTTGGTATGGTTTGAGGTGGTTTGGGGTGGGCTTGTTTGGATGATCAAATGGTTTGAGATGGTCAAATGGTTGAGATGGCGGGGTGGTTCAATGGTTTGAGGTGGTTAATTGGTTTAACATGGTTTGAGGTGGTTAATTGGTTTAACATGGTTTGAGGTGAGGTGGTTTGAGGTGAGGTGTTTGAGGTGAGGTGTTTGAGGTGAGGTGTTTGAGGTAGGGCTAGTGTGGATGATTCTCTTGGCGACCAGTCTTTGAGACGGTTTTTGGGATATCTTGAACCTGTTGGTTCTGGGAAGTTTTTGATCCACGTCGGATACTATGCGGCTTGAGACAGTTCCTCAACTATCATTGAATCGGATTACCGTCAAGTCTCGTATCTCTTTTTCCTCTCTTCCTCTCTTCCTCTCTTCCTCTCTTCCTCTCTTCCTCTCTTCCTCTTATTCATCTCTTTCAACAATTTCTTCCGAGCTTTCACCATTCTTTTCAGCAGATCTTTTCACCAGAACTTAGATGTGATTAAGATCACCAATCTTTCAGCTTTCACCAATCTTCTCACCAAAATTCAAATGGGAGAGATCACCAATCTTCTCACCAGAATTCAAATGAGATTTAGATCACCAATCATTAATCTCTCACATCCTCACTCGAATTCCTCCAGCAGCCTAGCTCACCACCACCCAGAGGAAGAAAAACGCAAGCAACACCGCAAAAATCTTCAAGTACAACCACCGGTTGTTCAGGATGTTGGTGTAGTACTTCAACAACTCCCGCTGCGCACCCATGATGTTCATGTCAATGTCCTCCACATTCTGGTCGATGCGCTGGATCGACTCGCCTTGTTCCGTCACCATCGTGGCCAACTGCTGGAACAAGTTGCCCACCTCATTGATCGTGGCCTCGATCGTCTCCACGGCGCTGCTGCGCTGCGTCAAGTACTCGCTCGTCTGCTCCTCCATCATCAAAAGCTGCCTGGTTTGGTCCGGGATCGAGAGCAACTCGCCGCCGTCCGACGCCCCCGCGGCGCCCGTGTCTGGGAGAAGATACGGGTTCTCGTTCAAGTTCATGAGCGCCTGGTTGCCGCCGTTGCTGCTGTCGTTGGCCGCCCGGCTGCTTGCCGAAGACAAGAAGTTCTCCTTTCGCGTCTTGTTCATCATCTCGTTTCGCTGCCGCAACTCAAGCACGTTCTTGAACTCGCCGCTGATGTTCTTCATCTTGGAGTTCAACAAATTCAACACGTTCTTGGAGTTCTGCCCGATCTGCGAGTTGATCGCCACACTCGTGTCGCCCTTGACGAACCGCTGCAAGTCCTGGATGTTCTGCTCGATCTTGAAAATGTCCTGTTTGATCACATACGTCAACTCGCCGATCTCCACGGGCCGGTCGTCAAACAACGGCTTCTTTTTGGCAAGCAACGCTAGTTTCGACAAAAGCTCCGTGGTGTGCGAGATGTCTCGGGCAATGACGCTGGCCTGCTGGCTGAACCGCGACTTTTTCGCCGGCCCGCCGGCCCGCACGGGGGCCCCGCTGTTTTTGTGGTTGATTTTGTCGAATGTCGACACACATTGCTGGAACTCGAACGTCCTGTTCTGGATAGACATGATGGGGTTGTTTCGGGCACGTGGCGCTTCTCGTGCGGCGCTGGCTTTGGTGTGGGGTACGGGTGTTGCTCGTATGCAGCGCGTAGGGTCTGGGCGCCTTTGCGTGGGGCCGTGTGTGTTTTGGGGGCAGTTGGTGTGCTGCTTCTAGGTGCTTTGGAGGTGTGGCCTGCGCGGCTCTCAACATTTCGTGGGTGGGTGGCCCGCTTGTGTGCAGGACGCGCCCGTGACCCTTGCGGCGGTGACTCGCGGGGCTTTACTGCTGGCTTGGGGTGATTGAGTGTGTAGAGTGTTTGGAGTATTTGGTTTGAATTTACGGAATTGTTTCATTTTTGGTTTTGCTTGCATTTACCTAAGGGTGTTTCATTGAGGTACGACTGGCAACCAGGCCGCGCGAATGGGCAGAGAAATGCACTTTTGTTTAAAATATTGAGATTCTGTAGAAAAGTCTTGAACACACATGCGGCTTGTAAAAAACATCGGGCTTTTTTTGGTTGCTTCTGGGGGCAGAGATGCACCGGAAAACGAGAAGCGCTGTCACGTGCTTCCCAGGGGGTACCAGGACCGACGTAACCGTAGAGTATCGGTGATGTGTGAAAGGGCACTCTATCACGTGATCCATGGATGTGGGTGCGCTATGTGCCGCCGTGTCTGGGTTGCACTCGCTGGTCTTTCTGAGATGCACTATACTAGAGAGTGGGCGCAAAGTGATTTCATGGGGTACGTTTGAAATGGTTGGCTACGAGGGCCGCCTGTATGTGTAGGCCGTCTGTTTAGAGCAGTTTCAGGACGGTTTCAGGACAGTTTCAGGACAGTTTCAGGACAGTTTCAGGACAGTTTCAGGACGGTTTCAGGACGGTTTCAGGACAGTTTCAGGACAGTTTCAGGACAGTTTCAGGACAATCACAGCACTGGCAGCGGCTCCGCACAGCATTCCTCGTTTCCAGCGCACTCGCTAAGCCCAACACGCCCCGAAAATGCAGTCCGGCCACCCCGTCCTCTTTTGCTCGTCCGCTCGTCGTCTGTCCCGCGGCTGGTTGCACCCCCGTGTGCAGGCACGGTCCTCGCATTATTTAGATCGCGAATTGACTTTCATCCCGAAACAGAAAGAAAATAACATTACAGGCGTGCGCGCACCACCAGGGCGCTCAGAAAACAACACATTTTGTCTCTTGATCTACATCACCACACCCTTTCATATCATACCACAAACCCAAGCATGAGAGAAATTGTATGTGTTCATTTCCAGTCTTCAGCTCTCCAGACCGCCTCCCGTTCCCATACGTCCCAGGGCCCCTCCCCGCTTCAATGTTTTGTCTTCCAACATTCCTGAAACGTGTTTCGCTTAACACAATCCCTCAATCCAGTTCCTCCAACCACAAATAAAGCCGTGCTCCCGATCTACGTTTTCGGCTACTGCCGCTGAATGTTCCGGAAAGGCAAGCACCTCTGCGGCCGCTTAATGTGTTTGTTCTGTCGCTGTCAGTTTTTTTGCCATCAAGGACAATTCTCCATCTACCGAAAACACACATTGAACCCAGATCCAGGGTCCTTGCGGCTCCCGCTTGCTTGCACGCGTTTCAGAGGAATATGGGCATGTCAAGTTTGCATTCCTGAAATGGGCTCTTGTGGATCAATCGCGGTAACTTTTGGCGGACCTTCCATTTTGCCCAATGCGTCTGTGAAGTGGCAAAAAAAGAGAGACCGGGGAAGTCGTAGAAACAATGTTGTGCCTTGTATCTCATACTAACATCTAGATCCATTTGTCTACCGGTCAGTGTGGTAACCAAATCGGAGCCGCCTTCTGGGAAACCATCTGCGGTGAACATGGTTTGGACAACAGCGGTAACTTTCATGGGGATGAAGGCATCCAGAAGGCCAAGTTGGATGTTTACTTCAACGAAGCTTCCTCCGGAAAGTACGTTCCTCGTGCAGTTCTTGTGGACTTGGAACCTGGAACCATCGACTCTGTCAAGTCCTCCAAGATTGGTAACTTGTTCAGACCTGACAACTACATCTTTGGCCAGTCCTCGGCCGGCAATGTCTGGGCCAAGGGTCACTACACCGAAGGTGCAGAATTGGTCGATTCTGTCATGGATGTCATCAGAAGAGAGGCCGAAGGATGCGACTCTTTGCAAGGTTTCCAAATCACGCACTCTTTGGGTGGTGGTACCGGTTCCGGTATGGGTACTTTGTTGATTTCCAGAATCAGAGAAGAGTTTCCCGACAGAATGATGGCCACCTTCTCCGTTGTCCCATCTCCAAAGGTCTCCGACACCGTCATCGAGCCATACAACGCCACTTTGTCTGTTCACCAGTTGGTCGAGAACTCGGACGAAACCTTCTGTATCGATAACGAAGCCTTGTACAATATCTGTCAGAAGACATTGAAGTTGCCTCTGCCAAACTATGACCAGTTGAACAACTTGGTCTCCTCTGTCATGTCTGGTGTTACGACCTCCTTGCGTTACCCTGGTCAATTGAACTCCGACTTGAGAAAATTGGCAGTCAACTTGGTTCCTTTCCCAAGATTACATTTCTTCATGGTCGGCTACGCTCCATTGACTTCCATGGGCTCCAAATCCTTCAGATCCTTGACTGTTCCAGAATTGACCCAACAGATGTTTGACGCTAAAAATATGATGGCTGCTTCTGATCCAAGAAACGGCCGCTACTTGACTGTCGCCGCATTCTTCAGAGGTAAGGTGTCCGTCAAGGAAGTAGACGACGAGATGCACAAGGTTCAAACAAGAAACGCTGATTACTTCGTGGAGTGGATTCCAAATAACGTGCAGACTGCTGTTTGTTCTGTGCCACCTAAGGACTTGGATATGTCAGCCACTTTCATTGGTAACTCCACTTCTATCCAGGAGTTGTTCAAGAGAGTCGGTGATCAGTTTAGTGCCATGTTCAGGAGAAAGGCATTTTTGCACTGGTACACCTCCGAGGGTATGGATGAGATTGAGTTCACTGAGGCTGAATCCAACATGAATGACTTGGTCAGCGAGTACCAGCAATATCAAGAAGCGAGCGTCGAGGACGACGAAGAGTTGGAATACGAAGGTGAGGAGGCTCCAATGGCAGACAACATGGAGTGATTCTACGTGCTCCTCCGTCAATTAAAGGATTCGCTTTTTCTCCAGATTGAAAATTATACCCTTCCTGTGGGTACATCTTGTCGCTGTCGCATTGTACTTCTGATTCACGGAAACCATCTTTATTTCATCTCCTTAATATTAATTTCCAGTGTTATTTTTGTTGTAGGTTGCTTATTTTAATCGTTAAATTTATCCTATTTGCTTATAAGTGCTCTGGCAATCTTATCTGATACCTAGCAAACATTTGAATTGATGCAATCGTTCTGCTTCACCGCTCTGAGGAATTGAACTCTAGCGCAGGCCTGAAAACCGAGACTGGCCGGTCATTGCTATCTTCAATTCCACCCATAATCTCTTTGTGTTCCACTTAATTACCTCTGAGGAAGTTCTTGATGAAGTCGTTCTTGTCGACGTGACCATACTTCTCCTGATCTTCGAAGTATCTCAAAACATGACACTGCTGTTTCCAAAAGTTGATCAACTCTTGAAATTCCATCTGGCCCTTTGCATACAAAATGTTGGTGACATCTAAGTCATTAACGAATCTCTGTCTTTCGAACTCTTGTCTAATCTTCGTCTTGACGTTCGAGATAGGCATGTCCAACTCATACAAGTCAGAGAACTCTTTAGCATTTCTGATGTATCTGCGGTACATGTGGAGCACTCTCAACCGCATGTCGGAGTGTGTAAGAGAACGACGCGTAGTCTCAGCAAATTCTGTGGCAAGAGTCATCTTGGTGTTCAAAGACAGTCGGTTGTTGTTTCACGCAGCGGTAATTAGAAAGTTTTTGGTTGGTCAAACATGGGGCGTGCGAAGCCGAATTTGCGAAGCGGCTGCGAAACAAGTGCTCGCTAGCGGACCTTTGAATGATTTGATGGTCAAGAACCTCATTTTCCGTTCCTTCTGCTCATGCTATTGGCTGAGAGGATTTCGCAATCTGCCTGATGCTTTCAAGGATTTGGCTATCTGGCTGGAGAAATTTGATGAAACGGGTGAGTTCTAGAAATTGTGCCCACCTTTTGGCGTCCTTCAACATTGTAAAGATCTTGAGCACAACTTCAGACTCATAACTGCCGAGTATTTCCGAACCCTCGCCGGCATCATCCTCAAAATTTTTGCGATGGTTAAGGTAAATACTCAAATACGTGTAGCAGAGCTCAACATCATTTGCACCAAGTAAGGCGTCCATGAACTCTAATGGAGTCGATTTTAGAGTTTTGAAGAACCGAGTCCAGTTGCTGATCTCAATTTTCCGCAAGAAATTAACGAATACCGTGTTCTTGTCATTGTTCAACTGCAGAAGCTCACAAACCCGGGTGAGACTGAAGCCGACAGTGTCATCCTCGGTAGAGCGACCATCTGGTTGTTCGATTACTTCGAACAAGAGAAGCTCTAAGCAATAGGTATAACTTGGAAAGCCGGAGTACATCTCATGAAGCTCTTGAATAGTATACTTCAGCATGCTAAGGTCGTGACGAATGATCTCATTGAGGATGAAAAGTCGGCTTGCCTTCTGCTTGACCACTAGCG
Source organism: Metschnikowia orientalis (assembly GCA_002893665.1). Taxonomy (NCBI): domain Eukaryota; kingdom Fungi; phylum Ascomycota; class Pichiomycetes; order Serinales; family Metschnikowiaceae; genus Metschnikowia; species Metschnikowia orientalis. The sequence continues at coordinate 90,449 of NXGZ01000025.1, read as the reverse complement.
ACTTGCTTTTGCAGAATGCGTGGTACTCAAGTCCCAAGATTTCGAGACCCTCTTCACCTTGCGCATTTTCCTGGCAGACTCGTAGGGGATAAAACGCGTCTGATCTGATAGTTACCGAGCGATAGTCATGCAATGACCGAGGTTGATCGCTCAGTGACTCGCTATCAATGCTCAAAGAACCAACCCTAAGGGGTTCTCCTGCAAACAGGCAGCTATCCTCCGTGGTCTGAACCACGTCATCCAAGTCATAAATAATGACCTTTTCCCCAGAGTAAAGAACGAGTAGCCTCTTTACTTTTTCGTTCGAAAGATTCACGTCAAGGAGTTGCATGCGATCCACACCAGTCCTGAAGTGCAGGAAGTTGTAAACATTCTTGGTTTGAGTACCAGAGGCAAGCTCCGAGGAGGATTCGATTTTTAAGAGATAAACATCCCCCGTGTTGAGTAAGAGGAAAAAATAACACAAATCGATATGCACCATGTCTTCGATGCAATGGAACGGGATTTTGTTTTTCATGCTGGAGAGGTGAATGGTTTTGGAGGCGCGGAGAAGACGCTGCTCACCAATGCTGTCGGGGTCGAAATTCAAGGCACTAGGCTTGAGCTCCATAACGATGAGCTTGTAGTCATCTGTGAGCAAAAGCAAGACCTGGTGAGAATTCTTGCTATTCAATGAGAGATTGCATTTGATAATTTGGTTTCCAAATGAATGCCTCCAAATGATGAGATCACTGTCCAACCGGAAGTCCACGCCGACTGCGCCAAACTTCGAGTCGCGGGTGTTCAAGATGATGACTTCATCGAAGCAATCGGGGGCCTCACATCGATTTATAAGAACCAAGTAGTCTTCAATCCAAAAATGGTGCACTATATTGAGGGGGGTGGCCGAGTGATTGTAAAAGGAATACCAAAACACATGGTTTGCTTGGGATCCGAGGCGGCATGGCGTCGAGATAGATAGGTGTTGACCACACGAGAGAGAGAGCTGGTCAAAGGAGTTAATATCGATATGGAGGCACGCAGTGAAAGAGGGTCTTTTCTTGGATAGCGGCCCGTTGATGAGATGAAGATCCGTTATCACACGAACAGCAGAGGGCGGCAAAGGCACTTTTATGAACATCTTCGAGGGTAATGAGTAAGGGAGCTGGACGTAGGTATCATCGAAAAGGATTGGAAAGTTTGAGAACTTATATAGGGAGTTGTGGAGACGGAGCAAGACGAGCCTCGACAATCTCTTCAGGTCCAAAGAGACAAGAAATAAAGACTGGCCGTTGGCGGAAAATGCTAAGTCTGAAACCGGGGCAAGCTCATTAGGCGGCAGAGACGACTGCTCCGAGTCAGCATAGAGCAAATCGAAGTCAGGCAGCTTGGAGTCAAACAACAAGCAGCCAAATGCCGAGAAGAGCTTCCAGTGGCCCAGAGGCCCGTGGACGCAGGAAAAGAAGGAGCCGCATGGAGCCCACTTGCACTTGATGGGGCCGGGAGTTTGGAACGGCAGAAACGACTCGATCAAAGAGAACCGCGGCGTCAGCAGCGAGACACTGGCAATGCAAATCAGCGGCGGGGCGGAGTCCGCAGCTAGAAGAAGGAGAATGACATCAGCGTGGGGCGCCAAAACAAGGCGGTCCACCGGAAGATCCAAATGGGTCAAGAAGTCGCGTTCTATGGAGATGTCCGGCTCCAGAGAGGAGTCGGCGGACGAGGACACCCGAAGCACCGACAAATCATTGCGCGAGCTCAAGTAGTAGAAGAAGTTTTGCAGCAAATTGTACTCGAGGCAGCGCACGCCGTGGAACCAATCAAAGGCCGCGAGATCCACCGACACGCTCCGCAAGGTGCGGTTGTTGAGAAGCTGCAAGTGGTTCAAGCGGTTGAAGAAAATCAAGTTGTGGGAGTTCATTTTGCACCACAACCCACAAATCTCACTGGACACCTTGATCACCTTGGCCAAGACGAGGCGCACGGTGGGAAGAGCAACGTTCCGCAGCTCGTCGTCACTCGCCCGAGCCTCGAAATGCTCCACGTTGGCCATGGACGAGCCGAGGGACGCGCCATGAAGAAGCGACCGCGTGGCCAGGCGCACCATTTCGCCAAAGGACGCCAGGGAGTGCGCCAGCGCCACCGGAAGCGAGTTCTGCAAGAGCGTGCCTGCAGCCAGCACGAGCTCGTACGCCGGGCTGCTGTAATTGAGGGAGATTTTGTAAATGAGGACATGGTCCAGGGCGGTGCGCACATACACGGAGGCGGAAACGACACGATCGGCGTCGGGGTCGGCCGTGTTGACGGCAGTATGGCGGACGTGGAGGTCGACGGCGGCGCCGTGGGTGGCGATGCAGTCCTGCGGGCGGACAAGGAGGGAGAACGGGAGGAGGGAGTCGGAGTCACAGGCGTAGAGGGTGGAGGGCAGGGCGAGAAGGAGGACGGGGGTGTGGGGGATCACGTGCGCCGCCACCACGTGCGCCGGCGGCGGGAGGGGGGCCAGCACGTGCGCCGGGGCAGTAACCCAGATCATTGCACGGGGAAGAGAAGGAGGAGGTGGCGGAGAAGCGTAGGTGGGAGGTGTTTCGCGGGTGCGCTTCGCAGGTGTTTCGCGGGTGTTTCGCAGGTGTTTCGCAGGTGTTTCAAAATTGTCTCAGGTCCGTTTCAAGACCGTCTCAGGTCCGTTTCAAGATTGTCTCAGGACCGTTTCGAGATTGTCTCAGGACCGTTAAGATCGTCTCAGGTCCGTTTCAAGATTGTCTCAGGACCGTTAAGACCGTCTCAGGTCCGTTTCAAGATTGTCTCAGGACCGTTTCAAGACCGTCTCAGGACCGTTTCAAGATTGTCTCAGGACCGTTAAGATCGTCTCGCAGCTCGTGTGCTGGCTTACCGATGGAATACGTGCTTTTATTTATACATTAGATAAAAGAAGGGTGTAATGATGAGAGAAAGCGGACCAAAGTCCTCCACAGAACAGCCAAACAATCTTAACGGTAAGACTTTTGGAATCTGGCTCTGGCACCACGACCACCGAACTTCTTTGGCTCCATTCTTCTGGAGTCAGCAACCAACAAGGTCTTGTCGTAAGAGGCAAAGATCTTCTTGAGCTCGTTCTTGGAGGCCTCGTCGACGTACTTTTGGTGGTAAGCAATCAAACCCTTGGCGATGGCTTGTCTGATGGCGTAGACTTGAGAAACGTGACCACCACCGGTGACCTTCACTCTGATGTCGATGGTTTGGAACTTGTCCAAGCCAGCCAAGGTCAATGGCTCGTAAACCTTGAAACGCAAGATCTCGGGTTGGACCAAGGTGATTGGGCAACCGTTGACCTTGATCAATCCCTTACCGGCCTTGACGTGGGCAACGGCAGTAGCGGTCTTTTTCTTACCAAAAGTCTGAGAAGTTAGTACTCTGAAAGGGAGAGCTGTGCGTGCAACAGGGGTGTTTCAGGCGAGCCACGGGGCGGGGCGGGGGGCCCAAGAGCCACGGGGAACACGGACAGCGCTGGCCCGAAGCACGGCAGCAGGGAGCGGGCCATCACAAGGAACATACCTGGACAGATTGGGTGGACATGTTGCTGTAAAGAAATAGGTATATGTGGTGGAAGAGGCTAACAGTGGAAAAAGTTTTTTTTTCGGGTGCGAGAGGCAGGAACGGGCCGCGGGCAGGGACCTGTACGGGGCAGATGTACGGGCGTGGGTGAGGGAGCGGCCCAGAGGCGAGGACGGCGCGCGGAGAGGGTGTCTGCAGGAGACGGGAGGGATGAGATATACGGCGGGCGCGGGGCGCGGACCAGGGAATACGCGGTGCGGGCGCGGGTGTTCGCGGCGGGGCACGTGCGGCGTGACTGCTATTCTGCGACGGGCGCGGGCCTGTGTGCAGCACGCCCGCGGGCCACATCGCGCACCCTACGCTGCGCACCGGCGTGCGGGAGAAAAAAAAACCCCCAAAAAAAAGTCCTCCCGATCCTCTTTTCTTTCACCATCACCACCTCGAAAAATGGCTATCTCTAAGAACTTACCATTGTTGAAGAACCACTTCAGAAAACACTGGCAAGAGCGCGTCAAGGTGCACTTTGACCAGGCCGGCAAGAAGTACTCCAGAAGACAAGCTAGAGTGCAAAAGGCTGCCAAGGCTGCCCCAAGACCAACCGACGCTTTGAGACCAATTGTCAGATGCCCTACCATCAAGTACAACAGAAAAGTCAGAGCCGGTAGAGGTTTCACTTTGGCCGAGGTCAAGGCCGCTGGCTTGTCTGCCAAATACGCCAGATCCGTGGGTATTGCTGTTGACCACAGAAGACAAAACAAGTCCCAGGAGAACTTGGACGCCAACGTCGCCAGATTGAAGGAGTACCTCTCCAAGTTGGTTGTTTTCGGCAAGGGTGCCAAGGCCGAGGGCGAGCAAGTGTCTGCTGCTGCCACCTTCCCAATTTCCCAGCCTGCTGTTGAGTCTGCTCCAAGAGCCGTTGAGGTTCCTGCCAGATCTGCTTACTCCACCTTGAGAAACGCCAGAAGCCACCAAAGATACAAGGGCATCAGAGAGAAGATTGCCAAGGAGAAGGCTGAGGCTGAGGCTGACAAGAAGAAGAAGTAAAGGGTGCTCCTTTCTGCGGCTTGAGACTTCTCTTGTATATTTCACACTTAGGTTTAATACTACTCAATAGGTACTTGAATGTAGACTTGGACGGCCCTGCAATTGTGTCCTTTTAGCGTGTGCCGTTCTCTTGGGTTATGGGTTTTTATGGCTTCTCGTGTTAACTCTTGAAATGGATTCTCTCGGGTATTCTTGAAATGAATTCTCTTGGGTGTTCTTGGAATGAATTCTCTTGAAAAGAGTTCTCTTAATCGAGCTCTAATTGAGCTTATTGAGCTTAATTACGCTCAGTTGGCTATAAATTAAGAACTGAGCTTTGTTGCGCCGTTCTGTTGTTTCGTCAAGTGTGCTGCCACACTTGGTCTGTGCTAGTGCCTACAATGGACTGCTTGGCAGCCCCTACAGCTGAGTGAAGAGTGGCTTATATAAACTTCTATTTAGTATTACATCCGAAGGTGACGAGACGCTTAGTCGAACAAACCGAAGCCCATGTCGTCGTCAGACTCCTCCTTGGCCTCTTCCTCCTTCTCCTCAGCAGCAGCCTCCTCAGCACCACCGGCAGCGGCACCTGGAGCAGCAGCAGCAGCTGGAGCAGCAGAGAAGTTGAAGAAGTAGTCCTTCAAGTCCTTACCCTCCAAAGCCTTGGCGAAGATGTCGGACCAGATTGGCTCGACATCGATGTTAGCCTTAGAGACCAAGGTGGCCAACTTCTCGGAAGTGATCTCGACCTCGGCGTCGGCCAAGATCAAAGCAGCGTAAGACAAAGCGGTTTCAGTAGACATGACGAACTAGATATAATCAGTTTAAGCAATAGGCGGACTATGTCTTAGTTTTTGAAGGAGTAAGCGGTCCTCGTTTTTTCGGCCCTTTTTTTTTCCACCCGCACCGCGTGCCCTTGATGCCCGTCACGTGCCCGCGCTTAGGGCTCGCGGCCCGCCATGACCCTCTCGAAGCGCAGTGGGCCTATCAACTTGTTTTGGGGCACACCTTGTCTTGCTCTGTTTGTGGCTCGAAACAAAGCCTTCTGCAAGCTGCAGCTCTTGCCCGTCCTTGTCGTCTTTTCCGCTTAAATTTTTGGTGTTTTTATTGGGGGGCGAATCCGCGCTTTTATATGTGAGTTTTTGCAGCCAGCCCCGGAAGTATAGTGGACTTCCGGGGGTTGGTTCGATGTTCGCCGGGGTTTCTACGTGTTTGAAGGGGCCGCTCCTCGATACTGAAACAGTCCTGAAACACGGTTCATGTGGCATCTAACCTTTGAAACGTCTCTGTTACAATCTTCGTGTCTAGACCCTGTTACAATCTTCATGTCTGGAGGGAAACCAGTTTCGGCCTTCTGGGGAACCTGGTCTCAGGTTGGCTTTACCTTAAGAACTACCGTATTAGATTTTCTCTCTTATTCCTACAGACTCTTCTTCTTATACTCTCTTATACCCTGCTTATACTCTTCTTATACTCTTCTTATACTCTTCTTATACTCTTCTTATACTCTTCTTATACTCTTCTTATACTCTTCTTATACTCTTCTTATACCCTGCTTATACTCTTCTTATATTCTTCTGATACTCCCTTCTTACTATTACGAAGACTCAGTTCTCCCACACTCTTATAAAGAAACTACTTCTATAACTTTAAAACACTTCTATACTTTTACGAAAATCACTCGTATCCCTTTACAACCCAATACTCACCCTCTATTTCAAGATTCTTACTATTCTCGTGGAATCTTGTCTGCTCCTTCTATCATTTGAGGTGTCTAGACAGATGCACTATGTACTTATCGAATTTTGATTGACAATCGAACCCACTCATTTCTCCTGGTCCCTGATTTTGCAGTACTCAACGTACCAAGGCTTGGTCCACACCCGGATCTGTTTGCCGTAACGGATAAACGGTACTGCGCAACCCATGATGAGAAACGTAAGCACCGCCAAGATGATGAATGTGTGGGTATTGCCCATCTGGTCGAGCCACGGAGAGCAGGAAAATGTGAAGATCATGCCAAACATGTTGTTGATCACCGACACGCCCGCCATCATCTCAATGACCATGTCCGGATACGCGTCCATTAGGTAACTCATGGAAACGTCGCCCGAGGCACCAAAGCCAAGACCAATGAGCGCCAACCCAAAGTATGTGGGAAACCATGGCCACTGCTGGTCGGTGCCCACGGCAAAGAGAATAAGCCCGATCGGGTTGAGAATTGCCGGAATAAGGAGAAAGTACAACCGGAACTCTGCCTCTTGGATTCCGTCGTTTCGCTTGGCCATCCAGATCGTGAACCAGTCACTAACAATTCCGGCGTAAACACATCCAATCACGGCGCCGATCAAACAAGGGATGTTCATCAACGCAACCCCGGTGTTGCCGTAGTTGTACGGCGCGTCGTAGTACTCGTCGTCCTCCACCGTGAGATAGAACGTCAAGAGAGCGTCTTGCATTCCCCAGACGACCCCCGAGAAGATAAGAGGCGGGTAGAGGAACACGCGGAACAAGAGAAGAAGCCGCCTGAAGTACTGCTTGATACCCCAGCCCACCAAGTTGGGCGCCCGCGTGACCACGGCCACCTGCTTCCAGTAGCTGTACTTGGGGTCGTTGGCGCCGTTTTTGTCCGAGTGGCCGAGCTCAAGGTTGTCCTCATGTACGGACATGTTGGAGCTGACGGAGCTCTCGTCGTCCTCGACTCTTGTTTTCTTTTCCACAAGCCCAAGGTCCCCCGGCTTCTCGACCTCTTTGACGGTGCCTTGGAAGCGCTTGCGGTCAAACTGGGTTTCGTACATGGCAAACACAATGACAATCAAGAGCCCGGCGGAGATGAAGGTGGCTATCCAGCCCACCCACCTGAACCCGCAGTACTCGGTGATGAAGCCGGCAATGAGCGGGCCGAGATAGGTTCCCACGGAGGTGGCCAAGATGTAGACGGTCAAAACCGAGCCAAGCTGGTGCTGGAAGTACATGTCGGTCAAGGACTGCTGCACGTGGGCCTCGGCACAGGCCTCGGAGGCGCCCACAAAGAGCTGGGACCACACGGAGCCGGCGGTCAGTTTGACCAAGGCAAACCAAATGGCGCCAAAAAGGCCAAGGGTGATACAGATGATGTAGGAGATTTTGCGGCCGTACAAGCTGGCAACGGGGGTGAGAAAGAAAGTGGTCCAGCCAATCGCTATGAACAACACCCCGGCACCGGAGTTCATGGCGGTGTAACTGATGCCGTACAACTCGTTGAGGGAGTCTTGCGTGGCGCCTGCATCGTTGCTGGTGGCGGCGGTGAAGCCGGTGATGAACGCAAGCAAGAGGAAGTTCCACAACTTCTTGCCTTTTTTCCAGTTGAGGGGGTCGTTGACGGAGTCCGAGGGTTGGGGGACCAAGATGACGTTTTTGTCTGTGACCTTGAGGTTAGTTTCTCCGTCCTCGGCCGAGAACGAGTATATGTTGATGGTGCCGGGGATGAACTCGGTGTTGGACTGGGAGTTTATGGAGAAGATTTCGTCATTCATGATGGATTCGAGACTGACAGTCCTGATGTGGGTTAGGGAGACGGACAAGCGGTCCAATGAATATGAAGGAAGTAGGCAGGTTCCAATAACCTTGAGAGTGATCCAATTATCTTAAGAGTGATCCAATAACACTTAGAAGGGTGATCCAATAACACTTGAAAGAGTGATCCAATAACACTTGAAATAGTGATCCAATAACACTTGAAAAAGTGATCCAATGTAGTCGATGAAAAATGACCCAATGGAGTTTATTAAAAAATGATCCAATGAAGGGAACGAAACAGTAACCCAATCCTGAGAGTGATCCAATACACCAAAAGTGTGATCCAATACACCAAAAGAGCGATCCAAAGTGTGATCCAATACACTTAAGGAGGTCGTTCAATACACCTAAATCCAGAGATTCAATGATATCCCCAGCGGAACAAGAGATGAGCAGAGCCCTGGCGTCTATATTCAGGAAATGGACGGAAAACCGGTACCCAGAAAAACGGGATCGCGGCGGCCCTTGGTTAAGTACTACACTGATAAGCAGCACCGGAGATGCAAGACTTTGAGATAAGTCACGCGTCGTTATCAGGCACCAGCAAAAGAAGGCAAGGCCTCGAGAATGCGGCCAGGGCCCGCTGGTACTGCACACAGGCCGCGATAAGCGGGACTAGGTTCGTCCTGCCGCTTTGGTATTAGCCGGTATGAAGGCCGAAATGTGGCACCTGGGCTGGCGCATTTTAGCGAACACCGATGCTAGGGTTCGGCATTTGGATTCCGAGACGCCATGAAAAAGAAACCACGGCGGCATATGCAGGTGCGTGCCCGGTGTATCCCACCTTCCACTTCACACTTCTGTTTCGCTGTTTCACGTTTCGCTGTTTCACTCACACTTCGAGGGTTGTACTCCAGATAAGGATTCACACTGATAATATTCAGATAAGCCAGATCTTAAAATTCAGATAATCAAGATCGTAAAATTCAGATAATCGAGATCGTAAGATAATCCAGATCGTAACATTCAGACAATCAAGATAGAAACAAGATAATCAAGATCGTGACAAGATAATCAAAACTGTAACACTCAGATAATGACTGATGACATTGGATTGGTTGCATCTGGGACTGATTAAACTTCAGACTGGTTGCACTTCAAACTAGGTGCACTCCGTAATGGTTGCAATTCAGACCGATTGAACTTCAGGCTAATTGAATCAGACCAATTCGAACTGCATTCTGACTGGTTTTCTGAGTATTTAAACTTGGACTGATTTTCTGAGTATTTAAACTTGGACTGATTTTCTGAGTAATTAAACTTGGGCTGATTTTCGATTTTCTGAGTAATTAAAGTTGGACTGATTTTCTGAGTATTTAAACTTGGGCTGATTTTCGATTTTCTGAGTAATTAAAGTTGGACTGATTTTCTGAGTAATTAAAGTTGGACTGATTCCTCTGACTAATTAAACTTGGACTGATTCCATTGCCTAATCAAACTTTAACTGATTTTCTGAGTAATTAAACTTCAGACTGATTGAAGTCCAGACTAATTAAACTTCACGCTGATAAAACTTAAGCAGTTTGAGCTTCAGACTGGTTAAACTTTAGACCGATTTAGACTGAGAAATCAAGTACTCTTAATCAGACTGTAAAAGGTTCAGACTGATATTTCAGACTAATCAGACTTCAGAATGGTTTCTTCGGACTGCTTTCTGACTGATCAAGGTTTAGACTAATCAAGACTTAAGATTGATAAAGTTCATGCTAATGAAACTTCAGGTTGATGAAACTTAGACTGATAAGAGTCCAGACCAATCAAAGCTAAGACAGCTTTCTTCAAAATGGTTTCTTTAGACTCATGAAAGTCCAGACTGATAAAAATTCAGTCTAATTAAACTCCAGACTAAAAATTCAGAGACTTGACTCCAGACTGATAAGAATACTGACTTAACTCTTGACTGATAAGAATTCAGAGACTTGACTCCAGACTGATAAGAATACTGACTTAACTCTCGACTGATCATTTAGGCTGAGTACTTGGGACTGTTTTCTAAATTGCTACAACTGCGATAACTTGCATTTTGACCTGGGCTAGGCGTGCCTTCTAATAATCACTCTATGGCGTGCCGCAGCATGACCACCGACTTCGCCCAGGCCTTCACAATTTCGGCCCCCAATCCGTCACCGTAGCCCCACCAGTAAACGTAGCACTAAACAAGTCAATTGGTTCACGCTTTGATGTTGGGAGGGAATTTAGGTGTACGTCAGATTCTAGTGCATATCCATCATGAGGACCACTTGAATGACGTTGCCATGTGGGAATCATCTAGAATTATCTGGTATTAGTTTATTGGCGATATTGGGGTATTATTGATATTGGGGTATATTGATATTGGGGTATTATTGATATTGGGGTATTATTGATATTGGGGTATATTGATATTGGGGTATATTGATATTGGGGTATATTGATATTGGGGTATATTGATATTGGGGTATATTGATATTGGGGTATTATTGATATTGGGGTATTATTGATATTGGGGTATTATTGATATTGGGGTATTAGTGACAGTGACATTGGTGATATTAGTGACATAGTGATGAGTGACATTAAAGACAGTGATAAGTGATTCTAGTTATCAGAAATGAGGAATAATAAATTGATTGTGGGTTGGTATTGGAACCACAGTTGCAGAATTGTGTGTCTATCACTCGAAGAGATTGGTCTATATCGAAAATTGATGTGTCATGGGTAAATAAGGAAAATCTGTGGGATCAACAATTGATAATGAGGAGTGGTGAGTCTGAGCAATCACTCGACACAATTGATACAAGCCGTGATATCAAAGGTACTCACCAAAGTCACTCATTGTAGGTAATCGAATATATCAACAAACGTCAACTATAGGTAAAGACAGAATATCAATCAAAGTCAACTCTAGGTAAAGAATCGAATAAATCAAAGTCAACTATAGGTAAAGATAGAATATCAATCAATTCAACAATTGTAGGTAAAGAATCGAATAAATCAAAGTCAACTATAGGTAAAGAATCGAATATAAATCAAAGCCAACGATTGTTGGTAAAGATAGAATATATCAATCAACGTTAACTATAGGTAAAGAAAGAATACATCAATCAAAGTTAACTATAGATAAAGATAGAATACATCAACCAGTCCCTCATTGTAGGTAAATAATCAAATATGCCATCAGTCTCTCATCGTAGATAAAGTATCAAATATATCAACCAGTCTTTTAGTGTAAAGGAAAGAAATCCTCAATGACGCTGGAAGACAATCAAACGTTCTATGCCGGTGATGGAAAATAAGATGGATCAATTATGCCAACTGCCAAATCCCAAGGATTCGGCTAATCGTCTGAGTAGCACGGCCAGAGTCGGCTCTTGTGGCGCGCGATGTACCACCCATTTTAAAAGAAGCGCTCATGAGAACGAAAGCACCAGTTGGTGGAAGGAGCTTGCAGCGAGCGACCCCGGCTTTAACTGCAGCCCGCACTTCTCGTTGCGTTTCTCACGCACCAGCAACAGCTACCCCGCCGCACCTCTTGCACCCTGCAAGTGCGTCGCACATTGTGAGACTTGTACTTAGCGAGTCACGTTAGCCGGGCACAATGTGGGAGTGCGACTGCGTCATTGTGATACATCCTACCCTGGGCATGAGGGCCGGGCGCGTCTGCAGGACCGGGGATCCCTGCCATGAGATCAGTTCCAGGCTGACTACCCGACGCAGGTGAGAGTGGTCGCGCACCCCTCCGCATTCATGCAAGCTCTGGACCGAGCCATGGCTCACACCCTCAACGAAGCCGGCACCAGCAATGCATGGGCAGCCCCAAAGTGCGATCTATTTTAAGACCGGGAGAAGCATAGCCTCTTGAGACCAAACAATGGAGCGCAGTCTCTTGTTTGTTTATTTATTTACATGCTGGTTTTTAGCGCGGGCCAGCAACGTTTGGTTTCAGGGTTCGTGACGGGTGGTAAACGGCGTCTTTCGCACTGCAGTTTAGGACGGATTTTCAGGCGCGTGTCCGGAGATTCAGGGATATTGCGCACGGAAAAAACATGAATCACATTCGTGCAGATCAGTCCGTGCCGGCAGAGAATGTGAGCCTGGACTCGTTCTTTCCCTAAACGGGAATCGCTGGCTCAAAGCGAGCGGGTGGGCCGCCCAGGGTAAGATTACTTGCTACGGGAGACCGATGTCCGCATGCGGCCACCAGCATGCGTTCCAGTGTTTCAGGCCAGACGGCGATTGTTCTCTTTATCAGGGGGTGTCATTATTCTTTTTTTTTTTTTTTCTCGTCCCTCATGCACCATGCACGCGGCTTCACGCGCACCAGCATATTGCAAAACCAATTTGTGCTTCCAAAGTGGCCAGGCCACAGATTATAAAGGCCGAAGGAGGCGCCCCGCTGCTACCGCCACTTTTTTTCCCCAGCGGCCCCAAAACCCCTATTTCTTCCACAAACACCCACTAGCATGAAACTCTCTTTAGCATGCCTCTTACAGCTAGCCACTTCGGCCTTGGCAGTCAGCCTACCTAAAAAGCGGTTCTACGAGTTCGAGACGGACAAGGTGCAAGGCGTCAACCTCGGCGGCTGGTTTGTGTTGGAGGCGTACATCACGCCCTCGCTCTTCCAGGAGTTTGGCGACAGCCCCCCAGTCGACGAGTACCACTTCACCAAACAGTACGGCAAGGAGCAGGCCAAGAGCGTGATGGAAAAGCACTGGAGCTCGTGGTACACGGAGGACGACTTCAAGGACATTGCCGACGCCGGGCTCAACACGGTGCGCATTCCCATTGGCTACTGGGCGTTTGAGCTCTTGGACAACGACCCGTACGTGCAGGGCCAGGTGGCGTACCTCGACAAGGCACTCAAGTGGGCCCGCAACCACAAGTTGAACGTGTGGATCGACTTGCACGGGGCGCCCGGGTCGCAGAACGGGTTCGACAACTCCGGCTTGCGCGACGTGGTGGGCTACCAGAGCGACGAGAACATCAGCCTCACGTTGACGGTGTTGCAGAAGATCTTTGACAAGTACGGCGGCAAGGAGTACGAGGATGTGGTTTCCGGCATCGAGCTCTTGAACGAGCCCTTGGGCACGGTCTCGGACATGAACCAGCTCAAGAACTTCTACAACTGGGCCTACAGCAACATGCGGTCGGTGTCGACCAACAACGTGGTGATCCACGACGCCTTCCAGCAGCCCAACTACTGGGACCACTCGTTCGAGACCAAGAACGGCTTCTACAACGTGGTGATTGACCACCACCACTACCAGGTGTTTAGCCAGGACGAGTTGGCCCGCGACATGGACGAGCACATCAAGGTGGCCTGCGAGTGGGGAACCGCCCACAAGGGCGAGAACAAGTGGACCGTGACGGGCGAGTTTTCGGCGGCCTTGACGGACTGTGCGCTCTGGCTCAATGGTGTGGGCCGCGGTGCCCGCTGGTCCGGCGACTACGACAACTCCAGCTTGCTGAACTCGTGTGCCAAGTACACCAGCGCCGATGTTTGGACCTCGGACTACAAGGCGCAGGTGCGCAAGTACCTTGAGGCGCAGTTGGACGCTTTTGAGCTCACCAATGGCTGGATTTTCTGGAACTGGAAGACGGAGGATGCCATTGACTGGGACATGAAGGCGCTCATTGATGCCGGCGTGTTTCCACAGCCCTTGAGCGACCGAGTCAACGTCAACCAGTGTGGCTACTAGGCTTCCGAGTCACCAGGGTGGCTACTAGCAACCGAGTCAAGGTCACCAGGACTACGCAACCGAGTAAGGTCAACTAGGGCTTTGTTGCTTTCGCATTCTCGCATTTACTAGATTCAATAACTTTCGAAAAACACCATGCTATTCTGTCGCGTGTAGAGAGGCCGTCGCAGCCACTGCCCCGCTGGCGGAAATAGGAGTGGGGTGCCAGCTGCTGGAGAGAGGCGGGCCGGCTAAAGTGGACCTCCTTTCGCTGCACGGCGCGCGCATTTGATCCGGGCTTCAACATGGTGTGTATACCTGCTTCGCTGCGTCAAGATTCGCGCATCTGCACTATTATTAGAACATAGACGAGCAGTGTAACCGTTGCAGGCCCAGGCGGCCCCGAGCGTCGGGGCTGTCTTCGGATGCAGTTGTGCTCTGGGACCGCGGTCCCTAATTCTCTTTTCAACCTCTCTAGAGTCTTCTTTGAACCTCTCTAGAGTCTTCCTTGAACCTCTCTAGAGTCTTCCTTGAACCTCTCCAGAATCTGCCATTTCAGGTTTCTGAAGTTTGAAAGATCTATCCTCAGACTTCTTGATGCTAGAAAGGATCTGTCATTCAGATTGGAATGTGTAAGGGTCTGTCATTTCGGAGCTGTGATGTTCAAAGGATCGTTTTAGATTTGTAATGTTAGTCATTTCAGATTTCTAAAGGTTGACGGTTCATTTCGGATCCCTGAAGTTTGAAGAGTCGGATTGTAATGCTTATAGGTCGATTCAGATTTGTGATAAGTGTCACTTCAGATTGTATGCGTAAGTGTCATTTCAGATTCGTGATATTTGCATATTCACTTCAGATTGTAATGCGTAAGGGTCATTTCAGATTCGTAATATTTGCATAATCACTTCAGATTGTAATGCGTAAGAGTAATCTCGGATTTGTGATAAGAGTCACTTCAGATCGTATGCGTAGGGGTTAATTCAGATTTCTGAAGTTTGAAGGATCACTTCAGATTGTATGCTTATAGGTCGATTCAGATTTGTGATAAGAGTCACTTCAGATTGTATGCTTATAGGCCGATTCAGATTTGTGAAAAGAGTCACTTCAGATTGTATGCTTATAGGTCGATTCAGATTTGTGAAAAGAGTCACTTCAGATTGTATGCTTATAGGTCGATTCAGATTTGTGATAAGAGTCACTTCAGATCGTATGCTTATAGGCCGATTCAGATTTGTGATAAGAGTCACTTCAGATTGTATGCGTAGGGGTGAGTTCAGATTTCTGAAGTTTGAAGGATCATTTCAAATTGTAATGCTTATAGGTCGATTCAGATTTGTGATAAGAGTCACTTCAGATTGTATGCTTATAGGTCGATTCAGATTTGTGATAAGAGCCACTTCAGATTGTAATGCTTATAGGTCGATTCAGATTTGTGATAAGTGTCACTTCAGATTGTATGCTTATAGGTCGATTCAGATTTGTGATAAGAGTCACTTCAGATTGTAATGCGTAAGGGTCATTTCGGATTTCTGAAGTTTGAAGGATCATTTCAGATTGTAATGCTTATAGGTCGATTCAGATTTGTGAAAAGAGTCACTTCAGATCGTATGCTTATAGGCCGATTCAGATTTGTGAAAAGAGTCACTTCAGATTGTATGCTTATAGGTCGATTCAGATTTGTGATAAGAGTCACTTCAGATTGTATGCTTATAGGTCGATTCAGATTTGTGATAAGTGTCACTTCAGAGAGATGCTTAAAGGTGATTTCAGATTTGTGATATTCAAAGAGTCGTCTCAGACTTCTAATCCCCCCTTAGTCTAATGTAAAATATGACATTGCACAGTTCTTAATATTAAAGCTCAAGTTTGAAGAGAGGGCCCTAAAGCTTGCTCCCCTGGATGTACGCGTTCACACTGGACTTCACCGCATCAATAGCGTACTCGTAGTCGGAGATCTCGTTGTAAACCTGCGCCGAAAACCGCACCGTCAACCGGTTGTTGTGCATGCCAACGTGGACAAACGTCTTGTACTCATTCAACATGCGGTCGGTAACAAACGCTATCAAGTCAGCCGCATTCGCCCGAACCGCCAAGTCCGTGTGGCGGTACGGCACGTAGAGAGACACCATGGAGGTGACCAAGGAGCCCTCGGCATTCTCGATCATCGCCGTGCCCGGCCACTTTTCCAAGCACGTGCGGCCCGCAGCCATCACCAACTCGTGGCAGTACGTCCGGATGGCCTCCTCGCCGCCACACACCTTGCGCCGGAACTCGAGCGCCGTGGGGATGCACGCTATGGCCGCCTTGGACTCCAGCCCCGTGAAAAAAAACTTGTCGACCAAGAGCGTGTCCCGCTGTTCGGGCAGGAGCACCGCATTCGAGTCCACGTACGAGTGGCTGATGGGCATGGTCTGGATCTCGGCGTGGTGCGCCGGGTCCACGTACAACACGGCACAGCCGCGCGGCACGTAGAGCCACTTGTGCAAGTTGGACACGTAGAAGTCCGGGCGGAAGCGCAAGTCCACGGGAATGAGGCCGATCAGGTGCGCTCCGTCCACAAGCGACAAGGCGCCGTGGGCCCTGCACAAGGCCGTGATGTCCTCGAAGGGCAAGCGCACGCCCGGCACGGAGCCGACCGCGTCGAAAAGCACGAGTTTGATGCGGTGCTGCTCGAGCGCCTCGCGGTACTTGGCGAGAATCTGCTCGTTCAGCAAGGGAAACACGAGGTCCACCACCACCGGCACGATTCCCACCTGTGCCTCCAAGAAACGCACGGTGTTGGCGCAGGCGCCGTACGTGGAGCTGCTGAACAAGATCTTGTCGCCTTTGGCGAACTTCAACGACCGCAAAACCGTGTTGACTCCGGTCGTGGCGTTGATGACAAACGCCAAGTTTTTGGCCGAGCAATTGAGCATGGGCGCCACGCTCCTGAGCGCCTGCTCGTACTGCTGACGTAACGACACCGCGTAGAAGTAGTCTGGGCTGCGGATGTCGTCCTCGAACGCCTGGACGTACTTGTCCACCACGCATTGTGGGGGAAGCCCGAAAGAGCCGTGGTTGACGGGCGTGAACTCGTTTGCCGAGAGCGGAAAGTGCTTTTTCTTGAACTCGTGTCCGAACCGCATGCCTGGTGTGGTTGCCTTCCGTCTTTCCTTGTGGGTCCTGGGCTTTAGACTTGTGGGTCTTGGCCTTAAGTAGACTGGAGTCAGTTGTGACTCATGACATGCGCGCTATGGCGCGTCACGTGCGGCCGCGTCACGTGCCACATCGCCGGCGGTCACGTGCCAGGGTGCCCGGCGGCCGTTCGACGTCGATACCGTCTCACGCCTGTTTCAGCGACGTGTGTGGGCGTGGTTTCACCGCGGTTTCACCGCGGTTTCGTCGCGGTTTCAGCGTGGTTTCAGCGCGGTTTCAGCGTGGTTTCACCGCCGTCGCACCTCGCCGCGCCTCCGGCGGCGGCCCCGCGATGGCCTCGCAGCAACCCCATCGGCCCAAGCCGCGTCCGCATTTCCATGCACCACTCCTCCCCATCCGCCGTCCCCTCCCCGTTCCCCCCTCCGCCTCTGCCTCTGCTCCTCTAGCCCCTGCAGATCCTGTGCACACCCTGTCTTTGTGCTCAGATGGCGTCTCGCGCTCTTTTGTGGCGTCTCCCTCGCCCTTATAAATACCAGGCCTGCCCCGCCATTTTCCACGCTCCCACCCCGGGTCTCTTTTGCAGGACCCGCTCCGCCCTTGCCCAGTCCCTCTACGCTTCGGGCCCGGCCCTGCTTTGCCTCCGGGCGCTTAGCATTGATGGGCGCAAGGCCTTCTCGTCATCGTGCCGCGTGCTGAAACAACCTGATGTATCCTTCGACAAGAAGCGATCTGAAACATCCTCCGACGGGAAGCGATCTGAAACATCCTCCGACGGGAAGCAATCTGAAACACCCTCCGACGGAAAGCAATCTGAAACACTCTCCGACAGGAATCAACCTGAAACACTCCCCGACAGGAATCAACCTGAAACACTCCCCGACAGGAATCAACCTGAAACATCCTCCGTCGGCAGGGACGCAGAGCCGCGCCGGGTGACCAAGGAGCAGCTTCTTGCGCGGGCAAATAGCGCCCTCTCCCGGCTCGCCATCCGGTTTAGGTGGCTTGTCAAGCGGTCCAACCGGCCCTTGAACACCGACGACTACTCTGCATTCTTCACGTGGCTCATGATGGGCAACGTCTTTCTTCTCATTCTCGGCACCACCACGTTCATCTCGCTCGTGATCTTCACCATCAACCCGATCTTCTCGCAGGAGTTCGTGGCCCGCAAACTCGGCGAGCTCATGACCAAAAACTCCAACCTCACCGTCACCTTCGAGCACGCCATCGTGCCCAGCTTGCGAGACAACAAGATCTCGTTCCGCAAGTGCTTTGTCAGCAAGCGGCCCAAGTCCACCAGCACCTTTTTGAAGGGCTCGCAGGCAGACGCTTATGCCCGCAGTAAAGACGACACCGCCGAGACCCCCGACCAGGCCGTGGACGACGGCAACTACACGCAGTTCGACCTCACGATCGAGGAGGTCAACGTGTCGTTTTCGTTCCGCAAGTGGGTCAATGGCACGGGCATCATCGACACGATCGAGATCAATGGGCTCCGTGGCGTGGTCGACCGCACGCACGTGCACTGGATTGCCGACGACGACCCGACAAACTACAAGAACGTCTACCAGTTCGGCGACTTTGAGTTCAACAACTTTGTGATGAAGGATGTCCTCTTCACGTTGAGGCAGCCCAACGGGTTCCGCCCGTTCAAGGTGGCCATCTACAACTGCGAGTTGGACCGCTTGCGCAAGCACTGGCTCTTCTACGACTTCCTCAACGCAAACAACGTCAGCGGCTCGTACGACAACTCGTTGTTCACCATCCACAAGCGCCAGAAGCTCAACGACTTCGAGGCCGACGAGTTCTTGCCCAACGACGACGAGCTGCTTCCGGTCAAGCTTCCGTGGAAGCGCGTCACGCGCCTCCGCGTGGATGCGCTCAACATCGACCATTTGAACAAGGGGCTCGAGGGCCCCTTCGGATGGATCACCTCGGGAAAGGTCGACTTGACCGGCGACGTGATGGTTCTGGAGGACTCCAAGGACCTCAACTTTCCCGAGATCGTGGCCATTATTGCCGACTCCATCCACAAGGAGGCCAACCGCTACCGGAACCCCGAGGTGCAGACCAGCTCCAACGACCACATTGCCCGCCTCACCAAGGCGTCCGACTCCACTGGCAGCCACTGGGCAGACAACATTCCCAAAGAGTTATCGCGGTACTTTGTGCTTGATTTGACCTTGCGCCTCAACAACGTGCGGGCCTCGGTGCCCTTCAAGGCCCCGGAGTTAACCTACGTCAACTACGCGTTGATCCGGCCCATCGTGGCGTACATTAATCTGCGCAACGCCTTCATCGAGATCAAGTCGCGCGTCGTCAAGAACATCGAAGACTTCTCCGGCTCCTGGACCGTGTACGACCTGTTGTTGATGGAGGACGTGCTGGAGCAGGTGTACGACAGTTTTGTCAAATATGTTGCCGACGACGAGACGAGAATGGTCCGCGTCCGCAAGGTGGCGTTCTGGTCCGTCCAGTTGTTGGTGCAGGTGATTGTGTTTGGGCTCGGCGCTTTGACATGATCGGGTTTGGATTGAAGCATGATCAAAGTTTGAAATGAAGCATGATCAAAGTTTGGATTGAAGCATGATCGGGGTTGAATTGAAGCATGATCGGGGTTGAATTGAAGCATTATCGGGGCTTGAAATGAAGCAGCGCTCACAAGCGCAACACAAGCACAAGCAAGGCGACATATGTGGCCAAGCTCACCGAAGACAAGAGAATCACCGAATCTCCGGCCGACTTGAAGCCCTCCAACTTGCTTTGGTGGCTATAGTACGTGTCGATGTGCCGGGCCTTGACGCAGCCCACAAAGTACAACAAGCAGCCGTACGCCGTGTACACGGTTCCGATAGGAAGGAATTCCTGGGAGAAAAGCTTGATGATTACCACAGAGAAGGATAAGCACGAGATGGCGGTTCGGGTGTATGCGCCTTCGTACGTGCGCTGGTGGGCCCGTACATCTTGCCGCAAGTTCGAAGTCAAGTCATCGAGCCGAGACACTCGGCGGGGGAACGACATTGGGCTCTAGCTAACTGCCTCGTCCACAGACTAAGAAGTGGAGGCCCGTGTTTCCACAGGTGTGGCTCGGCTGCGCACGCGCGTACAGGACGGTCCCTCTGGTCACGTGACACGGACACAGCCGGCCTTCTCTGCCACAGCCGCCACCAGCCTTGCCCTTGCATTGATTCAGGCTGTCGTTTGCCCCGGCGCTACCGCCACTCAGGCCGGCGTCTGCGACACGGGCATGTTTGTTTGACGGGTCGGCGGTGGCCCTTGCGGTGTCTGCAGGACGCGGAAGGCGCACCATGGACCAACCCTCAACTGGTGAGACCCTGAACGGTCCGAAAAGCTTCCAGCACAGGCACATCTCAGCAGCACACGCATGACGGCGAAAAAAACATATTCCGTGACGCTCAAGGTGCCCAGCAGTTTTCTCCAGACGCTCCCCAGCGTCGCCGAGGCCAGCACGCCAAAGGCCAAATTGCGGGTCAAGAAACTCAGCAAGGAGAAGAAGCCCAACACGGAATCGCCCATGTCGTCGCCGGCCCCGGCCGACGAGCCGCCAGCCGGCAAGGTGAACCCCATCAATACCGGGCCCAAAGAACCATCGACTGCGGGACTCGCAGTAAGCAGCATATCCCAGGTACTTGACCGGTCGGGCCGGCCGTGCCGCAAATGGAAAAGAGGATCGATAGATTTCAAGGCTTTTTCGGGCTTCAAAGTCCGTGTGGGCATGTGGCGGCCCGTGGCGGAGAAGGCCAAAGTGGCGCCAGCAATCAAAACAGAGGACGTGGGTGCGTGAATGGACCATAAACTACCCGGATCCCGAAAGACTACCCTGAATCTGAAACCCATGAATCTGAAACCCATGAATCTGAAACCCATGAATCTGAAAACTACCAGAATACTAGACAAATGCTGTGAACTTTCAGAGCTGCGCGAGCCCTCGAGGCCATCAGGCTTCGATGATTTGTGGCAGCTATGGTCTGGGCTCTTTTCGTGCAGTCTCAGACTGGATCCAGCAGCATATGGGCGGCTTAGATCAGCTTAGATCGTGACTGCAACAACCCAGCCCAAAAGCACTCAGCTGATCGAGGTAGTGCGAATCTGTCGGAGCAGGAATAACAATGAACGACGCCCGCAGACACTGGCACTGGTCGCTTGACATGAGGCACCACAGCTCAAAGAGGCATTCAAAAAGCTGCCGTTGTTCCGGAAACTGCCGTTGTGAAGAGGCGGCTCGAACGGTGGTAGGTGCTGCATACAGCGCCGCCAGAAGACCGCGGGCAGCCGATGCATCATGTCACGGGTACATACTACGTTCGACAACACTAGGCACTAGAGCATTGACATGAGGCGAGTAGCGGTGAGGCCCACGCAATGTTGGCGGCAGTCACGTGGGCAGGGCTTGAGCCAGGCCCGCAGCAGGCATTCCAAAACAACGGCAGCAGCAAGCAAAACAGCGAAGGTGTCGGCCACCCAGTCCAACCTTAGCATTGCCAACAAGCAGCTTCTCTACACCACGGACCCCGTGACGCCGGGGTCGATCTTCTTTTTGCCGCACGGCACGCGGGTGTTCAACAAGTTGATTCAGTTTATGAAACACCAGCAGGTCAAGTATGGGTTTCAGGAGGTCATCACGCCGTTGATCTATAAAAAGGAGTTGTACGAGACCTCAGGGCATTGGGACAACTACAAGGACGACATGTTCAAGGTGGTGGGGAACGAGAACCGGGACGACACTATAGAAGCGTCGCTGACCGGACCGTCTGACCTTCCTGAAACCACAGTTTCTGAATTCTCTGAATCCCAGTCTGCCTCTGAATCCCAGTCTGCTTCTGAAGCCCCTAAGGACGACGCCCACGTGTACGGGTTGAAGCCCATGAACTGCCCAGGCCACTGCATCATCTACTCCAAGTTCGAGAGATCATACAACGAACTCCCCATCCGGTACTCGGACTTCCTGTCGTTGCACCGCAACGAGGCCAGTGGCGCCCTCTCCGGGTTGACCCGAGTGCGCCGGTTCCACCAGGACGACGGGCACATTTTCTGCCGGCTTCTGCAGATCAACCTGGAGATCAAAGCCACCATCCGCATGATCAAGGACACGTACCTGGTGTTCGGCATCCAGAACAAGGACATCCGGTTCTACTTGAGCACGCGCCCGCTCGACAAGTTCATTGGCGACAAGGCGGCGTGGGACAGTGCCGAGGCGCAGTTGAAGGCAGTGTTGGACGAGGTGGTGGGCAGCGGGTCGGCGCAGTCGTCGTGGGAGATTCGGGCCGGCGACGGCGCGTTCTACGGGCCCAAAATCGACGTGCTCCTCACGGACCACTACGGCAAGAGCCACCAGGTGGGCACCGTGCAGCTCGACTTCCAGTTGCCGGCACGCTTCCAGTTGAAGTACGTGGACGAGAGCGGCGGCCGCGACAACCAGCCCATCATGGTGCACCGGGCGGTGTTCGGGTCCTTGGAGCGCTTCTTGGCCATTCTCTTGGACCACTACCAGGGCAAGTGGCCGTTTTGGTTGAACCCACGCCAGGCCGTGGTGATCCCCGTGGCGGAGCGCCACGCTGCCTTTGCGCAGTCCGTGCAAGCCCAGTTGGCTGGCGACATTGCCGGTGCCAGCGCTGCTGCCCCCATCACGGGCTACCATTTCCACGTGGACGTGGACTGCCGCAGCGAGACGGTGGGCAACCGTATCAAGGACGCTTTGCAGAAAGGCTACAGTTACATTGTGATGGTGGGCGACCGAGACATTGAAAGCGGCACGGTGTCGGTACGGACGCGAGACGACCGGCTGGTGGTGAACATGACGGCGGGCGACTTGTACGCCCGCTTCATTGAGCTTGAGCTGGCCTACGAGTAGTCTGGCTGCATTATTCACTGAATGGTATCATCTCGGTGGTACTGATTCTTGGGTTCTTTGGGTCTATCTGATTGCACTCTTTGGATTCCTTGGATTGGGTTGTTCTGATTCTTCTGATTCTTCTGATTCTTCTGATTCTTCTGATTCTTCTGATTGAATTCTTTGCACCCTTTGGACCGGCCATTAACATAATTAATTTACAATCTGCTTGGTCTTGCTTGACCGAGTATCCATTTTATTATCAATTCTTGCTTATGCTTGTAATCTTGCTTATGCTTGTAATATTGCCTATGCTTGGTCTCGTCATCCTTTCCGTTCTTTCCTCTTAACACTTTCAGACCACCCTAATTCCTTGCCTCACACCCAGTCTCCTGTCTACATGCTCTTTAATCCCCTTCCTTGACTCTATATCTGAGAATGCTTCACGGTTCCGAAACTACGGCTCAATGTGTCTTCTCCGATACGTCGTTTTCTACCCGATACATTCTATTCACCATGTACTCTTTTAGTATACAGAAGGGGCCCATACCAAACAAGCCAGTGCATAGGATGGCAGCTTGTTCATGCCTCTTGTCCTCACTTCACACCGTAGCCCTTCGCCAACATTATCTTGTCCAACTGGGACCACAAGTCCCGCACAATCATCTTGTCCCGGAAGCGCTTGTCGCCTCGGTCCACGTTGATGGCGGTCACGTTCCAGTCCAGAATCTGCTTGGGCACAATGCCGCCCAGGTATGTGACGAAAAAGCCCGCGTAGTGCTGGAACAACGTCTCCGGCTTGGAGTACTTGAACTTCAGAAACTGCCACGCCTGCCCCGTGGTGAAAATGGCCACGACGCGGTCCCAGTACTCGGGCTTGGTGAAGAGGTCCACGTTGTCCACCACCATGATCAGCTGCGCCGCCGGCACCAAGTCGGGCGCCGCGTGGTGCACCGTGACCACGTTGTTCTCTGCCCGCTGCAACGTGGGCTCCACAAAGCGGCCCTCCTCCAAAAACTCCTTGATGTTGCTGAGCGAAATCAACGCCGTGGTGGCGGGCGACACGATGATGATCGGCTGCTTTTTCTGCTGCAGCGCGCCGCCGCCGCCGCCCGCCCGCCCGTTGGGCTTGGCCCGCTTCAACCCGTTGGTGAACCGCTTGCCGTCCGAGATCATGTTCTTGAGAAGCAAGTTCTTGGTGCCATGCAACGCCGCGTTGTGGTCTAGCGACTCGACCTCGAAGCTGGCGATGCGGGCCATCTGCGGGTCGCTGCTGTCGCTTTTGCTGTCGGCTGCCGGCGCGTTGCTGGCCGCCACGTCGTCCTTGATGAACTTGCACTGGTCCGAGTTGCCGGTCAACCAAGTGGTCAACTCGGCCTTGACCAAGAACTTGAAGTCGGCCACGTGGTTCTCCAAGCACGCGTTCTTGTAGTCGACGATCGACAGCGCCTCGTTCATCCAGCAGAACACCACGGGCCGGAGCGGCTGCTGCGTGTCGTCGGTGTAGAAGTTGGTGGGCTGGTTGAGGTCCAAGAGCTCGGCGTCCACGCGCACGTGCGAGGCCTCTTTGATCGACGCCGTGTCTTGCACGGTCCCGTCCGCTGCCTGCACCACCAACTGCAAGGGTTTTTTGTTGACGATCGCCGTCCGGATTTGTAAGAGCGGGTCCATTTGCTGGTGGGAGCGGTGTCTGGCGACGTGCGGATTCGAAGGCTTTTTCGCGCCGCGCGAGTAGGCGTTGGCGGTGGGTGCTTCCACCCGCGCTTCTCTGCACTCCGCTGCCTCAACCTTGGCCGGGGGCCGGGGTCTGCGGGTTTTATGCGGTTGCGTTTGGGATTCTGCTCCGATTTATGCCGTGCTGGCGCCGCCGCCGGCCCCGTCGTTTTGGCCGCCTGCCCCCATTGTCTTGGCCACCTGTGCCCGACGTGCTGGCCACGCTGTTAGGCCTGTGCGACCTGCCCGCGCCGTGGCTGCGCTCTCTGCGTATCGCGGCCCCGCGTCCGCTGCCACTGCCGTTCTGTCTTCCTTGGCCCAACGCTTTTCCTTGGCCTGCGCCGCTTTTTGGTCCCTTGGCTTCACTTTGGTCCCTTGGCTTCGGTTTGGTCCTTGGCTTGGTTTGTTTTGGTCCTTCGGAAAAGGCTCTGTTTTTCGACTCGCTTTCAATTGCTTGCTGGCGTGGCTCAGTGTCAACTCCACAAATCCGGGGAACGTCTCTACCTTCCTTTCCCATCACTGTCCTTTTTCTGATCAGTCCTTTTATTCTGATCAGTCCTTTTATTCTGATCAGTCCTTTTATTCTAATCAGTCCTTTTATTCTAATCAGTCCTTTTTGACCGGTCCTTTTATTCTGACCAGTCAATTTTATTCTAACCAGTCCTTTTATTCTAATCAGTCCTTTTATTCTAATCAGTCCTTTTATTCTAATCAGTCCTTTTTGACCAGTCCGTTCCCATCTCGTTGTCCTTTTCTGATCAGTCCTTTTATTCTAATCAGTCCCTTTTGATCAGTCCGTTCCCATCTCGTTGTCCTTTTCTGATCAGTCCTTTTCACCACCTTTCATCTCACCCTGTGATTTCTTATCCCGGATCCAATGTCCCTGCACCTCCAGCAATGGACTGACGAGGCCTACTCCACCCTTAATCTGGCCCAACACGTGTCTACCCAAGCACAGGCGTCCTTGGATTCCATCCAATCACTTCTCTCCTCGGCAACGGCTTCCTTTCAGGCCACCGTCGACGCCACCGCCTCGCTTCTGAATACCCGTTCCGAGTGTCTGGCGCTTCTCAAACACATTCTGGCCCGCACACTGGCAATCCGGACTTCGCTAGCCCGGGACCTCGACTCCCGGCTCCTCCCGTCTCTCAAAAACCTCGCCCAGGTCGAGGCTGATCTTGCTGCCGTGTCCGTGCCTGGCTTTTTGGTCAAACCCTCGCCTGACGTGTCTTCTGCAGAGGGCCTTTCCCTCCACAACTTCATCTCCGCTGCGGAAATCGATCTTCTCCGCTCCAACATCTCGGTTTATCGCGGCAATTGTGACTCCCTCGGCTCTGCGCTTGAAGCTGAGCTCCGCCTGCTCTCTGCCTCCTGGCTGGATCTATCCTCCCGCTGTCTGGCTGTTCTTTCACAGTGTGACCCGCCTGCCTTCGAGAGCACCCGCTTGCTCCAGTATTTGAAGGAGTACCCGAACCCGAGCCTGTCTTCCAAGCACGACTCCAAGTCCGTCTCGGCGATCGAGGTTGTCTTGGACCAGAACGAGGCCTTGGGCCTGGAGTTGGTCAACCTTCTCCTGATGCTCACCAACCACTATGATCAGTGTGTCACGGGCTTGAAGTGGGCCCAGTCCAGTCTGCCTGACCCCGCCCATGTCCTGGTTCTCGAGGCAGACTCGCTCCAGCTCCCCTCTGTCCTCAAGGAGATCCAGTCCATCAGTGAAATCATCCTCAACAACGAAAAGAAGTTGGCCGGCATCGTCAAGCCAAAATCCCATACCCAATACCTAGCAGATTTGCACCTGGCCACGGACTTGCTTTCTGATTTCCGTTCTCACCAGCTTGCCAAGGCCACGTTGCTTCTAGCCAAGTTCGAGGCTGTGTACCGAGACTCTTTCTTGGAACCCGGCCAGTCCGTCCTGGACAGGAGCCCCATGGTCAACTACTCTCTCGTGCTCGACCAGCTCGCGGACCACTACAGGCGCTTTTGCACGGTGTACCAGGGCAGCTATTTGAGCGAGTTGCATTACGAACAATACGTGTACCCTCGGAAATTCTTGAAGCTCATTGACGAACTCTTCAACGAGCAATTGCTTAAGTTTGAAGATGCTGAGCGCGAGAGAAGACTCGCCTGGCTCAAAAAATACGCCGAGTTCATTCCCAACTCCTTCCAGCTCCCTGGCGACTCGAGCTATCCTGCGGTCGTGCAGGTCGTCAGCGAGGGCCTCGATGACTTGCATCTTGGTTCGTCTGAAGCAAACGAAACCAGGCTCCTTGATTTGATCAGGCTGCATGCCGGAGCACGGGATCGCTAGTGGTCCGAGACCCGCCGTTTTCTCGCCAACTGCCGGTAAGTTGGCCCACAAGAGCTCGTTGATTTCCGCATCTGAGAGCTTCTGGGTTGTCTTCACCCCAAGAGGCTCAAGCTGCTCAGATTCGAAATGCTATCCAACACCGGATTGGAAATGCCATCCAACGCATGAAGGCTGCAGGTGAACGACTGCATGATGCCCTGCCCTCGGAGCTGGTGGCTAAGTTCATACCTGACTGATGCTTCTTTCTTTGTCCCCAGAAGCGGATTTACAATGCCCTAATGCCGGTCGCCACCGGCTTTCCATTCGCTTGCTGTGAAACGAAAATGGGCCTGGCCTCTAGGTGCGTGCGCACCTCATATCCAAGCGAACGGTCTTCGCAGTAAATAGTCCCCACGCATTGTAGTGTTGCACCAATACTGGACTATGCCATGGCAAAGCAGCACAAGGGACTTCTGTTTGCATCTGCTGGCGCCGTGCCTGGCTCATCTTTGTCGGGTGGGACCATGAGATTGGCAGCGCCAAACGAGTATTCCGATCTCGAGGACGACTCCGAAGAAGGCGACCCCAATACCCAAATGTCCGGCCCCTGGACTGGCAGCGCTTCTTCGGGTTCCCAAAACCAGATGATCAATCAATATGGCATAGGAGCCAAGTTGCTCATGGGCATGGGGTATAAGCAGGGCCAGGGCCTCGGAACGAAGAAGGACGGGATTGTCAGGCCTATCGAAACCCAGCTACGACCTCAGGGACTAGGTGTTGGTGGGATTCGTGAAAAACCTGCCCTGGAGAAAGCCCGCGAGAAACCGGAGCTCGCTGCAGAAAGCGGTCGTGTCAACACTGGCAATCTGGCAAGTGTGCAGTTCTTAAAGCCCACCTTCGACCTCTACGCCGCCATAACTGCCTTGGAGGATATGGGCGCTGAGGTTCCAATGTACTACAAGGAATTGTCCGATGCTGTCAAGCCCGACCACGCTGAGGTGGAGAAAGCGCATGCCAAACTCACCCTAGTTGCACGCCAACTCAGGGAATTGGATGCGAAAAAGAGAGCGGCTCTCCAGGAGAAGGAGTACCTCGAAACGTCCGTTGAAATGGAAAGCAACGAGCGGGACGTGCTTTTGCAAGTGAAGTCCATTCTCGAGGACAGTACCCTCGCTGAAGACACGGGCCGTCTTTTGCAAGCTTTGGTGGCGCTCAGGCAAAACCCAGGCATCGACGGCATCCGCGAGGCATTCGTTCTGGTCTCGCGGCCATATGTGCACAAGAAAGTTGGAGCGGGAATGTTTGAAGACGAAGTGTTGATCCAAATGGCAGCTTTGTTCAGGTCCATTCAGGAAGAGGCCAGCACGCACGGTCTCAATCTCTGGGACTCGCTTGTCATTGAGGCACTCGAGAAGGACGCCCCGCCGAACCCCCAGGTGTTGCGGTACTTGATGCAGTCATCGGCAATCATCGATACACAAGTTGCAGGCCAGGTTTATGCAGAGTCCGTGCTCGTGCCCTACGTCAAGCAATACTTCGAGTCCGACATGGAAAACGAGAGCCAAACCGAGAATGCATTCATCGCAACGCAGGCCATCAGACTGTATTGCAAGATTCCGCGGGTCGTGATCGATCCCTTGAAGCAGAAATACTCCAAAGGCCTCGCCAGATGCTGGGATAGAACCCGCAAGTACAAGCGATCTACGGCTCAGTTCGAGAGGTTTTTGCATCCGATTCTCAGCAGCATAAGTTCCTTTGTGTTGGACGTGTTGGCCGAGTATGATCCCGATTCCAAAGATGAATTATTGCTCTACAATATGGAACAGCTCGTATCCTTTTGCAAGACACAGACTGCTCTAGGGGAAAAACTTCGAATGGTGCTAGGGATGAGGCGGTTGCAAAACTTGATGACGCGGGACCAATTCCTGGCGATCATGGAAATTCTCGTCCTCAATCCGCTCGTCAAAGAAGCAGAGGACGCCCTTCTGCATGACACGTTCGAGCCTTGGTTTGAGCACACGCTTGCAACTTTCCGTGAATGCCTGACTGAAAATGACGACGGACGTGAGGAGATGCTTTGGTTTTGCAATTTGTTCCTCCATCTTTCCAAGGAACATGCTGCAGGAAGACAACTGGAGATTGACCTACCCAGCTTCAGTGGCTCGCAAACGTGGAACGACAAGATCGAGCAGTTTGTGTTGTATGGAAAAACCCGTGGTACCGATGTGTACTCGCTTCCGGTACAAGATCTCCTCGTCACGTTCAAAGACGTCATCCAGGGACTATGCTTGGAAAACAACGTGACATTCGAAGAAGCAGGCATTGAGCCTCTGCTGATGAGATCCATGTACAGTATCACGTTTGCAAGTGGTCGGGTTTGCCAATGTGTCATCATACACGACGTCTTGCATGTTCGGCAAGAGAACAGCTATCATCCTGTTGATGCAGAGAAGTTTCTTTGCCGGGATTGAACGCCCTATGGTGCCTGTTGTGCAGAATGACCTGAAACTTAGAGAAGTGTATCAGGCCATATATGGTTTCCTGCACACAACCCTCGACCCTCGGTGCACTGGAAAAGGTGAGGAACGAACCCACCCACTTCATTGCAGAATGTCTGTATTGGCCAACTTCAGCACAGGTACTAGAATCTCAGCTTCCCTTTGTGGGTTAAATATGGCGCGTGTCCCTGCCCCGGGCCGCATGCTTCGTTTGGCAAGGCCATACTCAATTGACGGCAAGAAGCAGCAGTTCAACAAGCTCATCAACAAAATCGGAGACGAAAATAGCCAGGAGTCCAAGAAAACGATAAAGATTGTCCGTACCATTGGAGCCGGATCCATCATCATTGTTCTTTGCTCGCTTTTTTGGGCCAGCGCCATGGGCATGCCAGCCAAGGAAACGCAAGTAGAAGTTCCAGACTTGACAAAGGACATTCGTGATCGCTAGGCTATGAACGTATCGTTTGATCGAGAGACCATACTGACTTCATTTGAGCAGAGAAAGCAGACAGCAAGAAAGATTTTTGCTCAAGCACAAGCTGGGGTTTTCACGATGCTTCTGGCGCCAAAAGGCTCGCAAGTTAGCTCTAAGGCTGCGATCGGATTTGCCAGAGGAAATTTCAAATCCGAAGCTAATTGAAAGGGGAACTCGGGTTGTGAAGACCACATATCAAGAAGTTATCACCTGCGGGAGAAAGCAAGATCCTCGACATTCGTTCGGTGAGGACACAAGCACCTCGGCAGAACTGAAACCTGACGTCTTTTGACTAACGGTATCAGGGCCAAAAACCCTGCTGGTGATAAAACCCGTTAGCTTGGTGGTGACAAGTCCGGTAAGCTCATAGTAAAAGCCGATTTTTCGCCTTCGCACTACTGGCTGGGTCTTGCAGAGTTGGACCATTTAAGAGGCCATGCGTGTGTGACATATGTCATGATCGAGGCTTAGTGCCTTGCGTCGGTTATCGCATCAAGCCATGTGAAATGTGGAGATCATTTTTCCAGAAAAGGGGCAGGGAACCGATGCAGGTCTTTTATCAGTGACAGATCACTGTGCGAAAGCCCCGGTGACATCAGCATGCATCTGAGCTCCGCAAACAATGAGACTAAACGAAGCACCGAATGACAGATCCTGCGCAAGGGTTTTGACAGCATCCTCGGATAGCTCCCAACTCCGCTGAGTTCATCTAGATTGGCTGAACGCTAGCATGTGGTTTTGTGAAAAAAGCTTCCTTGCGGACATTTAAATGGTCTTGAAATCGCCGTCCCAATACTTTTGAGCACACAACAAAACATTTGCAATGAAATTCTTATTTGTTACTACGCTCTTACTCACGATGGTTGCAGCCGCCCCTGTGGATATGGCCAAGAGAGATGATTGTACGAAAGAGAATCCTTGCGAGGCGCTGAGACCAGAACATGTTCCCAACCACGATGAAGGCAAAGGCGGTATAAGCGGCTTAGGCGGCGGAGGAGGCGGCGGAGGAGGCACTTACAAAGCCCCCGGCAAGGAGCCCAAGCAGGAGGAGAATATGTAGCTGGACTCCATCAAAGCGCCTCCGCGTTTTTGGCCAGTCTTAACTACGGCCGGTATTTAATCAATTTATGTGACTATAACAGAGCATCTTTGCTTCCCATGAATGTAGAGCGGGTTCCGTGCTAGCATCGGCCCAACGGCGGTTGTGTGGCGGCTCGCCCGGTGATCGCAAAACGCATCGATGCAGCTAGCGTTTAAGCTCATGTGGTGACAATTCAACGGTTCTATCGATCAATGAGTACAGGAGGCAAGTTGGCGAAAAGACAATCCTTCGAAATCAAGTGGCGAGAAGCTTGGCGATTCTCTTCAGTTATCTATCTATTGACCATGTTATTATTGACGATGTTATTATTGACGATGTTATTATTGACCACGTCTATTTGGTGCTGGTTCAGCTTCTCAAGTCAGCCTACCTGCATGTCTGTCAGATATTCTCTTGCAAACTTCTTGTTTCCCTATTTCATCATTTTCAGTTCATCCTGCTTTATTTCTCTACTTCTTCCTTCCCTTTCTCTACTTCTTCCTTCCCTTTCTCTACTTCTTCCTTCCCTTTCTCTACTTCTTCCTTCCCTTTCTCTATTTGCAGCCTTCGTTGTCGCGCGTGCAGAAGCGCGAAGGTCGAAGTCAGCGCGGCCTGCTAAAACAAATGAAGCAGGAATGGCGCTAGGAAACTGGCACACGGCCGTGCGTTTTGCAGGGCTCTGGGCTTTCCGCAGGCACTCCACTGTGGCTGCTCCAGACCCGCACATCCTCTTCCTTGCGCTAGGCAACCCCACGCCGCA
Source organism: Metschnikowia orientalis (assembly GCA_002893665.1). Lineage (NCBI taxonomy): Eukaryota > Fungi > Ascomycota > Pichiomycetes > Serinales > Metschnikowiaceae > Metschnikowia > Metschnikowia orientalis. Next base: position 58,880 of record NXGZ01000025.1, on the reverse strand, counting down.
GTACTCCGGAACTCGCCACAATGTGGGGCACTGGGCTTTGCAAAGCTTGCTTGACCATCGTCTCATGGCCGGCTATGGGAAGTTCCAGCCTTCGCGGGCCTTGGGTGTGGATTTGAGCGCCAGTGCAAACCAGCCGCATGTGGCTTTGGCTAAGGTCACCCAGTCGTACATGAACTTGCTGGGGCGTGCAGTCGACAAGGCATGGCGCAAGTGGCAAGCACAGCAGAACGGCGCCTGCGTGTTGGTGGTGTTGCACGACGACCTCGAGGTGCCGTTGGGAAAGGTCAAGGTAAGGCGGCGGGGCACCAGTGCCCGGGGCCACAATGGCTTGCGATCCATAGATCAGACCATGGGCAACGACTATGTCAAGATCTGCATTGGCGTGGGCAAGCCGAGCCACGGCACCGTAGCTAATCATGTCTTGACGCCTTTCAAGCCTGCGGAGCTCCACACTCTTACCCACGATTCTTTGCCGCAAGTGTTGCAGCATATGCAAGCCATAGTCAAAGGGCAGCATATCTAAGGTCAGTGGATAGATGGTTCAGATATCAAGAGAAAAAGATGTATGAGTCTTGAGATCAAGGAACTTGGGATTAAGGAATGGGTCTTGAGATCAAGGAATGGGTCTTGAGATCAAGGAATGGGTCTTGAGATCAAGGAATGGGTCTTGAGAAGTAATGACTCTTGGGATCAAGGAATGGGTCTTAAGAAGTAATTACTCTTGGGATCAAGTGACTCTTGGGATCAAGTGACTCTTGGGATCAAGTAATAAGGACAGCCACCACATAGGGATAGCCTTGATGCAATAAACAATTATGGAATGGGATCTTGACGGAGCAATCTCAACGCACGCATTTGTGAATACTTCCAGGAATTCTCCTGTTCAGGTTTATCATTATCGACGTTCTTGAATGCCAATTTTGCCATAGAAAAATCTTTCAACTTTATTCTACCGTCGATTTCTCTTGTTTATCATAATATAATTGACATATTTCTGTATCATTGCCCTTAATACTATAACTGCTTGCAGTATGTAAAGGATATCAATTCCAACATCTGATGATATCATCCTATTCTTGGACGGTGTTTGTGGAAGACTCAAAGAGTAGTTATTTGTAGAAATGACAGCATTCCCCCAAAAGCCAAAGCTAGCTCTCAAAATACCCGAAGGCTAGTTCTCGAAACTTCAGAAGACACGCAAGCCCTGTTTAAACAAATTACCCGTATGAACTGGGTAAAATCATACACATGTGTCATATCAAATGCTGCGAAGGTCTTGAGTTCATTTGATCACCCGTAAGGCTTGAGTCTAGTTCAAAACACCAGAAACACTTGGGTCCAGTATGGGTCAGTGGATTGTCTGATGCAAGCTCAATAAAACATGAATGAAAACCAACGGAACAATCAATAATGAAACATGAATGAAAACTAATGGAACAATTAATATAACATTCATGAAAACTAATGGAACAATTAACCTCAAATACTGTTAAAACACGACCCAAACGTAAAAATTTAAAGAACTATAGTTCCAAAGAACAATTCTTCTCACAAGCATCTCGATATCTTAGGTGAATATCTGCCAGCCCGAAAGAATGATGGCCTGAGGCTTTCAAACTTTTTTCCCAAACCCTCAAATCCAAAAGATTCATCCTAAACATCTGAAAGCAAAAACATCCCTTTAGCAAAGAGAACAGAAGTAGAAGAACAAAGGTTTGCACCCAAACGAAGAACCAGGCGCGGATGCACTGCACGGCGTCAAACAGTGGTTCCTTCACACCACAACTTATATCGATTCTGGCCAAACTTCTTTCGATTCTGATCAACCTTTTCCGGTTCTGACCTGACTTGTTTTGACCCTTCAGATTTGCCCTGCATCCTCACATTACCACACTCTCACACTAGGCGGCGGGGGCAGCAAAGATGATTCGGCGTTCCTGTATACAAGGCCGGCCTTGACAGATTCTGCTGCTGGGACTGATAATAGCTGACATGGACGACGTCTTGAAATCAAAATGTGTCTGTGTATTCTGCACGAGTGAAATCAAAGAACACCTGGCTTTTGGGAGATATGGATTCGAATGTGATTTTTAGTGTGCTTTTATGTTCTGAGAGGACCTGCTGAGGTCCTCACCATTTTCGCAACCTAAGAGATAAAAGCTAAGTTTTGTCTAAAGTGCACCTTCATAAGCAAGCAAGCTATTTGAAATTTGATAATCTGGAAAAAGACCCAAGATCCACCCGCTTAACCCAATACCCCTTAGCCATCCCAGACACAGTCTCCGATTGCCGTAAGCCCGGAACCCCGAACCAGTCACATGACATCCCAATCACGTGCAAAGCCGTTGCCCACAGGCGAAGCACTGGAGATCCAGCGAGTTTCGCCCGCCCAGCAAGCCAAAAACCGCAAAGCACCGGGACCCAAAAGGTCAAGCCCAAGATCCGAAAGCAAAGAACTCGCCAATTGAAGGATTGTCGGCGACCAAAAAGCATTCTCAAGAGAGCCAGCCGCCGCAACCCAAGCTGACTAAGCGCCGCATGCAGTCCCACGGGACCCAACCCACACCCATTTTTTCGCTCCCAAGACCCACATCGTCCTCCCTCCCACCTAAAAACCAAAATGTTCAGAACTGTGTTCCAGTCCAGCTTGCGTAGGGCCAGCCGTACCAGAGGGTACTCGACGGCCAGAGCCGCCCGTACATTTGTGTCCCGGAAAGCTGCCGTGGGAATCGTGTCGGTTGGGGCTCTTTCGCTTGCGCTTTTGCCACTTTCTCCAGTCAGCAACGACGTGGACCAGGCCAAGGTCGACAGCGACAAAGCCTCGTCGAGCATTGAAGACAAGGACGGCAAGTCCAAGTTCAGCGTGGAGAACTCGTCCAACAAGCCGTCGGAGGTGATTCCTGAAGACCACCCACGCAAGTCGGCCAAGAAAAAGGCTGCCGACAAAGCAACCGAGGAGGCGTCAGAAAAGGCCGAGAAGGAGACATCGGAGAAGGAAGCGGCAGCAGGCCAGGACGGCGAGCAGTCGGCCGCCTACAACCCCGAGACCGGAGAGATCAACTGGGACTGTCCGTGTTTGGGGGGCATGGCACACGGGCCATGTGGCGAGGAGTTCAAGCTTGCGTTCTCGTGTTTCATCTACTCCGAGACGGAGCCAAAGGGTATTGACTGTATTCAGAAGTTCGAGGGCATGAGAACATGTTTCAGACAACACCCCGAGCACTACAAGGAGGAGTTGTTTGACGACGATGACGAGCCGGTGCCTTCGGTAGAGTCCGGAAACAAGGACACCGCGCCAGCCGAGTTCGAGGCCAAGCCCGTGTCCCAAGGCAAGAGTGAGAGCAACACCTCGGAACACAAGGCGCCAGCCACCGAGGACATTTCCAAGGTCGCTTAGAAGACGGACGCTAGCCACCATGTACATAGAAAAGCATACAAATGAGCGAAGCAGTAGGAGGCATTTATAGATGCCCAAACAGCCCTGGCCAGTTGAAGTGCTATTAAAAAGGCCACGCTTGACATTTCATGAGCGAGCTCGAAGCGCCTGAAAGCGACAGACGCTTGAGAGTATCAAGTATTAGGGGCTCAGAGGAAGTTGGCCGCAGAGTAGCGGGTATTAAAGTCGTTTGCGGCGAGAACAGGCAGCGGCAGAGCTCGAGTCGATGCCGGGGATGCTGAGAAAGGCAAGGAGCATTGCACATGCGTGATAGAAAGGGACAGGAAGGACCCGATTGGCTAAGAGGTGGTGCTGGCCGGCTAGCATGCACACGAAGAAGTTGCGGAGGGCGCCGAGAGGTCGACCAGGGCCAGTGTGGAGTCGGGCAGAAGACCCGGGCCGGAGGCAGAATAGCCCAACTCGGCCACGCGGCGGAAAAGAAGGTCGACCGAGGCCAAGTCCTTGGCGGAGGTCTCTAGAAAGTCCGAGTTCCAGTCGGCCACATGGGACTCTAGAAGCTCCAAGCGGCGGTTTGTTTTGCGGCCCAAAACAGCCCGCACCTCTGCTTTCTCGACAGCCCGGTCCAGGTGCTTGTCCAGCTTATTTCCCACTAGAACGATGCCAGGCGACGGCACTTTGCAGTGGGCCATGAAGCGAGCGTACCATTCGCGGACGCTGAGAAGAGACTCGTAGTTGGTGACGTCGTAGACGAGCACGGCCACGTCGGCGCCGCGGTAGAAGGCCAGGGATATGGAGTTGAAGCGCTCCTGGCCTGCCGTGTCCCAGATCTGGAGACTGACTTTGGGTAGGACAGGCGGCGGATGAGGGGAATCTGTAGAGATATTAGGATCTGGGGAGGAAACAGAATCCGGGGACGAGTTAGGAGAATCTGAGGAGGACTTAGGAGAATCTGAGCAGGACTTGGGAGAATCTGAGGAGGAAGTAGAACCTGGGTCAATATCCAGGGAAGGTGGGCCAATGCCGAGCTTTTTGGACGGGTCGCCAACGACAACAGACGTAGTTAAGTAGTCGGCACCGATGGTGGCCTTGTAGGCATTGGAGAAGATGTGGTGGACGAATTGGGATCGTAGGCATGTCTTGCCCACGCCCAGGTCGCCAAGGAGTACAACCTTGAGCACAGCGCCAGAGTTGGGCGGGTCTGGAGGCGGCATATGCAGGCGTTCACCACAGCAGTCGGAGTTCCGTGGTTCAGAGTTGGTGCCACGGTTCAAAGTGGCCCCAGGGTTCAGTTAGGTGAAGGGTGGTAATCCAGGAAAGGTAATGGGTGTAGGAGCGCGGGTGCGAAAAGTGCTAGCTACGAAAGAGACGAAAGAGGAGAGAAAGAGAAGAGGAAAAGAGAGAAGAGAAGAGAAAAGGAAAAGAGAGAATTGGATAGAAAAGAGGAATAGAGAGAAATGCAGAAGAGTGAAAATAGTTAATGAAGGAAAGGACCAGAAACCTGGACATTAGATCGCGGTAGAGAGGAAAGGAAGTAGACCAAGAGTGCGATAAACGAGAAGAGTGCGACAAAAGAGAAGAGTGCGACAAAAGAGAGTGCGACAAAAGAGAAAAGAGTGCGACAAGAGAGAGATAAAGAGAGAGATCAAAAGGAAAGAATGAACAGAAACACAAGACCAAAAAAGCAGGACCTTGAAGAAAGCCAAAAATAAAGGACGCAGTAAGAAGCTCAACCAAATCTAAAGCCAAATCAAAAGCAAGCCACCGAAAGCACCACCACAGAGCCGCCGGCAAAGCAAGGTCACGTGACCCGCGGCCCCGCCTACTTGTCTCGCCGCGCCACCTCTACTCCTCCAGCAACCACCATGAAAATCTACTACATCGGCATCTTCAAAGTGGGCGACAAGTCGGTCGAGTTGTGCTCGGCCAGCGACCTCTCGCAGTTCTCCTTTTTCGAGCGCTCGTCCGTGGGCCAGTTCATGACGTTCTTCTCCGAAACCGTGTCGCAAAGAACCCCTGCGGGCCAAAGACAGTCCATTGAAGAAGGCAACTACGTGGGCCACACGTACACGCGCTCCGAGGGCTTGGCGTGCGTGTTGATCACCGACAAGGAGTACCCCGTCAGACCGGCTTACACCTTGATCAACAAGATCTTGGAGGAGTACTTGTCGCTCCACCCGGCCAGCCAGTGGAACTCCGTGTCTGCCACCAACAGCTCCTTGGCGTTTGACAAGTTGGACACGTACTTGAAGAAGTACCAGGACCCGAGCCAGGCCGACTCCATCATGAAGGTGCAGCAGGAGTTGGACGAGACCAAGATTGTCTTGCACAAGACCATTGAGAGTGTGTTGCAGAGAGGCGAGAAGTTGGACTCCTTGGTCGACAAGTCCGAGGCCTTGTCGTCGTCCTCCAGAATGTTTTACAAGCAGGCCAAGAAGACGAATTCCTGCTGCTCCATTGTGTGATGCTGCCTGCTGCCTCGCTGGCTCTGTGTTGCTAGCTACTTTGCTCTAATATTTCATGCCATGTCCTTCTTTCTTGTAGTCCTCCGTTTTTTTGTTTGTCCTTTGACGTTTCTGACGTTTCTGACGTTTCTTACCTTGTTACGGTCTTACCTTTCTGACCTGTCTGACCTCTGACCTGTCTGACCTCTGACCTGTCTGACCTCTGACCTTTCTTCCCTTTCTCTTTTCCCTTTCTCTCCTCTCTGTACCCCCCTTCTGCTTCTATCCTGTGGTACACCTGTTATGTCTTCACATCTATTCGTTCTATTTATAAGGGTCTGCGTTCGCCGGATATGTCAAATATCCAGCATTCTAGGCAATCAAAAACGTCTACGCTCTCGATAATTTTACGGCCTCGAAGGCCTTGAGGAGCTTTCTTCTTGCACCCAAAGCCTTCACTCCCCGCGCCTCTAAGTCGTCGTCCGACAACTCCACCAAGTCCTCCCAGTAGATGTCCTTAAGACAGTCGGTGTACTTGTGCAACCGGAGCAACTTCAACCACGCGGGGATGTTGTTCAATAACTCGGGGCTGGAGATCTCGAACGGCATGGACGAGGAGCCGTTCGACCCCACCGGCGTCGATGGCAACGACATCTTGCTGCTGGGCGGCGACACAACCTCCTTCTTGGCGCTGCCGCCGCTCATGGCCACCGTGGAGTAGTTCTGCAATGCAGGAACGGACGAGGAGTTGCCGTGTCTGTTGAGCGACTCCTCGTAGGAAATGGCACTGTGGACGCGGTTCTGCCCGAAACCGGACTGGCCTTGCCCGCCGGCGCCCAACAGCATCGCTTGCTGCTGCGACTGGGCCGGGTGGTGCAAGTTGCTCTTGCGGTTCGAGTCCAACGCCACCCGCGAGTTGATGGTGGCAAGCGCCCCCAACTTGTTAGCTGCGGACATGTCCATGCCCTCATCGGCGGCATGGGAGGATCTCTGGCCCTGCGAGAGCGGCGAGTTCGAGGCGGCAGCCAACTGCAAGAAGCTGGTTTTCTCGTACAAGTGAGACGTGGGGGAGCGGGCCCGGTCAGCCAGCGAGGGCGCCGGCGGCGCGTTCTGCTGGAAGCGGTTGTTCAACGAGGGCTCGGCCAGCTTGGGCCGCTGCATCTTGGAGTCGGCAAACAAGTGGCTCTTGAAGCCGTTGTTGGTTTTGGGCTTGGGCTGGGCCAAGCCGGACTGGTCCGGGGCCGAGCCGGCCTTGGCGGAGTCGTCGAGCGACAAGGCGTCCATGTCGTTGGCAAAGTCGGTGGTGTAGCGCTGGAAGCCGGACTTGTTGAAGGCCTGCGGCGCCTGCAACCCCAGGCTGGGCAAGCCCGAGCCGGAGATGCCGGTCTGTAGCGACAAGTGGTTGTGCAAGCGCGACTTCATGGTGAGCAAGATGTCAAAGGGCAAGTTGCTGCACCAGTAGTCGAGCATGGCCACGGTCTCCTGCGGACCCAAGGTCTCGATCCAGCTGGTGAACGCCATCATGTCCAGGTAGAAGTTGGACGAGGGCGCCTGCGGGCGGCCAAACGAGTGGTTTTGCCGGGACAACATGGGCGAGAAGTCGTTGACGGACTGCGGCCGGTTGGGAAGCCCGCCGAGCGGCGCCGCAAACGCGCCGTTCTTGTTGTTGAGCAACGAGTGCGTGGACGGAGACATGGCGCGGTCCCGCATCAACGAGTCCAGCATGATGCCGCCGTTCAACGCCAGGTTCAACTGGCTGCCCATGGAGCCGTTGATGCCGTAGTTGGACGAGGACGTGGGCGTGGCCAACAAGCTGGGCCCGCCCGACAAGATGCGGCTCTGCGAGGCGGCCAAGCCCTGCGGCGGGCCGGCGTTTTCCGGCGTGTTGGAGTAGCTCAAGTCCAAGTCCAAGTCGGCCTTCAACGCCTCAAACTCCTGCTGCAAGTTGTAGCCCACGCTCTGGTTCCGTTGCGACTGGAAGTTTTGCGCCGGGTTCTCGTTGACGTTCTGCTGGAAGCTGCGCATGTCGCCGTTGGCCGTTTCTGGCGACAACATGATGGGCCGGTCCGGGTATGCCTTGAAGTCGCTGGCGTACTCGTTTTTGTCCATGCCTGGCGGGGCCTGGGTTCGAAAGCCGGGAGGAGCGGTACCTGGGCCAAGAAAGCGGTACCTGGGCCAAGAAAGCGGTGCCTAGGGCCAAGAAAGCGGGAAGGGGCGGGGTGCCGGGGACGTTTGTTGACCTTGTCGACTCGTGGTGGTGGCCGCGGCGGTACGGGTTTTCCCTCGGAATTTTCTCCTCGGCGTGCTGGCGGACGGGGGCCACAGAAAGGGCGGTTCGGGGGCTGCGGGGCTGAGGGAGCGGGACGGACAGGCCGGGGTCGGAACTGCAGGCGGGGGACGACAGCAGAAGCCTTGCACGTGCGGAGGGGGGCCTTGTGAAGATGCGGAGGAGAAGAAGAGAGGGTGGAGGAAGAGATTGTCCAAGTCATCGGGGCTTGCGCGGTCACGCGCGGCCGCGCACGTGCGCACGTGCGCCGGGTGTCTGGTGCGCGCACGTCCGGGCCGTGCGCGGCGGGTCGTGTGCTGGGCCGTGCCGTGGTGTGCGTGCGGTGATGCCGTGGTGTGCGCGTGCGTGATGCCGTGGTGTACGCGTGCGTGATACTGTGGTGTACGCGTGCGTGATGGCGCACGTGCTCAGTGGGCGTGGTGCATTTCTATAAGATGTCGTTATGTATCGTGGCCGGTGGGGCCGGTGGGGCCGATGTCGTGGCGGGGGTCGCGCGGCGCGCGGCTCTATGCGTCGTTCTCGGCACGCTGCAACCAGTACCTCTTGTTGTCCCGGATAATGTCCACCGTGAACTGGAGCGGGCGAAACTGCTCCACCACGCTCCCAAAGAGGTCTTCGGCGAAAGTTTGGATGAAGAAGATTTGCCCCTTGTGGATCTTGGGGTTGCTCTGCAAGATAGTTTCCAAGTCCGCGGGCAATTTCGGGTACTTGGCTTCGATCTGGAAGCTGGTCTTGTTGCGGAGAATGCCCTCGAGAATCTCCACCTCCTCAAACTCCCGCGACAAGACCAGCGCCCACTGCGCCGAGATGCGGAGCGGTCTAGTGACATTCGAGATGTCCGCGCACTTGATGAGCACGGAGCAGATGAGGTACACCTGGTCGAGCGGCTTGCGCGTGTCTCCTTCCGAGTGGAGCGTCTTGAGCTTGCTGATGTATTCGAAATGCTCGGCCATGTCTGTGGCCAAAATGCTTCGTGTGATGAGGTTCTCCAAGTTGCCCTTCAGCGAGATCTGGAAGTCGAGCACCTCGGGCCAGTTGATTCTCAAGATCTTGTTACGGAAGATCGACGCGTGGAACAGCTCGAGCACCGACCTGCCGCAGAAGACCTCCGACGTTGGCGCCGAGTGCTTGATCATGAAGGCGTTGGTGACGCCTGGGTGGCCCACGTCGTGGCCCAATGCGGAAAGCAAAAGGCCCAAGCTCTCGATTGGGTTGAGAAGCGGCAGGCCACGACGTAGCTGCGGGGCGGCGGAGGTGGCCTTGGGGGTGCCCAGGACCAACTCGGGCGAGGAGAGCATGTCCAGGCAGACAGGCAGCACCTCGGGAGCCATGGGGTCTGCGGCTAGCTGCAGGAACTCGGGCAAGCAGCCGAGCCTGACGAGGTAGTGGAAGCAGGCCTGGGTGACGTCCACGGCATGGCGAAAGTTGTGGAAGGGGTTGCCGTTCTTGTAGGTGTCCCTGATCATGAAGATCATGCCGAGAAGCTCGTTTGGCGAGAGGAGCTTGAGGGAGTCGGGGGCGGTGGACTCGACGTACTTGATGGCGAAGCGGAGCATCAAGTAGATGCAGTAGAGCAAGTCGTCGTTGGACAACTCGTGGGCAGGGAAGGCCCACAGGCCCACGCAGTAGCACAATCTCAGCAAGCGGGCGGGCGAGGCGTCGTCGAGCAAGGAGAGGAAGTCGATGGAGCGGACCATGAGGTCCTTCAAGTGCACAATCTGGCGCCCGATGTCCTGGGACATGTTGGACTGGTTGGAGAGCACAAAGGACATGGAGGTGACGATGGAGGAGATCTGGACCAGCACGTCGGTGATGATGGAGGCGTGCTCGGCGTAGAAGTCGTTGGTGTTGATGCCGGTGCCGGTCCACGTGGCCACGCGGGAAATGCGGTGGTGCACGAGGTCGTTGATCCTGGCTATGGCGCGGTTGAGCTCAGCCACGGACGCGGCGTTGGCCAAGTCGTCGAAGGACACGACAATGAGGTTCATGTGGCCGAAAAAGTACCGGAGAAGAAGCACCCGCTGGGCGTAGGGCAAGTAGTCCAAGTCGGAGAAGGACGCATGGGGCGCCGGCGGCGCCTGGTGCAAAACCACCACGGTGGAGGCGTCGGCGTCCAGCTCGTGGGAGGCCTTTTTGAAGAGCACCTTAACGAGCGGCGCCAAGGACGCCATGTGCCGGGACGACGCCAGCAGCACGGCGTGGGGCACCGGGAACGACTTCTCCGGCGACACGTAGAAGACTTGGGCCATGGCGCAGGGGGGGCCAGCAAGGCGGGTAAGCACGGGCCAGAGGCGGGTAAGCACGGGCCAGGGGCGGGCGGGGACGGGCCAGAAAAGAGGCCGGGCGCAGGAGGGGGCCTCACGGGGGCAAAGGAACGAGAAGGCGGGTGTGGCGGCGGCGGAACCCGGGCAGAAAGCACAAGTGGTGGTGTAGTGAGGAGTACTAGAGAAAAAGAAGGGCAGAGCGCACGCCAGCCGAGACGAGCGCCGCCCTTGGGTTGCGCTCCTGCACAGAGGCGCGGAGGTGCGCGCCCGTGCCGCCGCCCAACGGTCCCGCCAGCGGGCCCGCTCAGGCGCGGGCCGCGACCACGGCCACGGCCGAGCACGCCGCCACGGCCGCCACGGCCACGGCCGCCACGGTGGTCACGTGGCGCACCCACCGCAGCCGGTGCGCGCGGTCGTACGCGTCGAAGCGCTCGCACACGTGCTCCAAGACCCGCAAGCGGGCCTCCACGGGCCCCTGCTCGTGCATGGAGTCCCGCCCGCGCTGCACCCGCGCACGTGCCGCGGCCACCCGCTGCGCTAGCTCCGCGAGACTGTGCCGGAGCGAGTCCACCTTGGCCAAGCTCTGCTCCATCTGCACGCGGTACGTGCCCTTGGCCGAGTCGATGCGCCGGCGCAACTCGCGCTGGAGCCCGTCGGCCCGCGCCTGCTCGTGCGTCACGTGCCGCCGCACCTGCTCGAGTTCCCGCTGCTGGTCCGCGTGGCTGCGGTCGCGCCCGCTTCCGAGCGGCCCGTCCAACGCCGTGATGGCCGCCTCGAGCGCCATGTCCACGTGCTCAAGGTCCACTTCCGGCGCGTCCTTGTCGAGGTTCACCAACTTTTCCGCCACGCCCTCGGCCGTTAGCGGCCCGCGCCCGTCCGGGCCCGCGTACTGGAGCTTGCCGCGCTGGATGCGGCGGTCCAACGTGTCCGCGTGGGGGCCGTTTTTGCCACTGGGGCTGCTGGGGCCGCCGCCGGCGTCGGCCGCCGGGAACGTCAACTTGGGCCCGAACTCGTCCTGCACCAGCGTGCTGGATCCGGACTTGCTGAGGGCTGCGGCGATGTCCGTGTAGCTGCGGCCTTTGCTCTTGGCCTCCTTTTTGTAGAACTCCTCGACGAGGCTCTTGCGGATCGACTGCTCGGCCCCGCCGTCAAACGAGTCGTGCCGCGACCGCGCCCCTCGCGGCGTGTGTGCAGGAGACTGGATTTTCCGCACCTGCGGGCTGCGACTGCCGATGTGAAACGGGCTTGCCCCGCTGGTCTTGCTCATGGTGGTGGTGCTAGGGGGAGTTGTGTGTGCTGGACTGTGCGGCTGCGGAATCGCGGTACTGCAGATAAATCAAGAACACCCTCGCTGCGCAGTATATGCAGGTGGCACCTTTCCGCCTGTTCTTGGTGTAGATTCTAATCATAGTTATCATGAAAATGGAGTATGATTTATTGTGGTTGAAAGCTCACGTGAGTGGTATTTGATACTCTGGATAGACAAATTTTAGTCCTTTAGTATCACTAGAAATGCATGTTGGTGCTTTTGCTGATGGTACTCTGGTGATGGTACTTTGGTGATGGTGGTCTGGTGATGGTGGTCTGGTGATGGTGGTCTGGTGATGGTGGTCTGGTGTTTTTGGTCTGGTGCTGATTTCTGTGTGATTTAGATCCGCTGGCTACGTGGCATCTGCTATTTCGTAGTTGTAAAGGCGCTATGTCGTAGTTGTAAAGGCGCTATGTCGTAATTGTAAAGGCGCTATGTCGTAGTTGTAAAGGCGCTATGTCGTAATTGTAAAGGTGCTATGTCGTAATTGTAAAGGCCCTAGGTGGTTGTAGGCGCGCTCTCGTGATCGTATGTCGTGATTGTCTGGATTCGATTGTCTGGCTTCAAATCGTCAGCCCCTTCTAGTTGGCTGACCCCCTTCCTCCGGCTCCCGACGTGACAAGCGCCAACGTCTCCTCGCTCATCTCAATATCCGCCAATGCCTTGCCTTCTCCGGTGGGCTCAGGCAAGAACCCGATCTTCACCAAGTAGCTGATGTAAACACCCACCACGTCCGCCACAACTCCCTTGCCGCCACTCACGTCTTCGTGCGTAAGCTTAGCGTCCGCCGTCAACGCTTTGACCGCGTTTGTGTCATCCAACTCCGGCGCTTTGGTGTCTTGCGGCAAGTTGTCCAACACAAAGTGCAACAACGGGAACAAAGCAGAGCTCTTGGCCTCTTCCACCACGTACTTCTCCAACGATGTTCTCCACTCGGGATAGTCCGCCTTCTCGAGCTCGTACCCGTACTCTCTCATGCTTCCCACAAACTCCGTGTAGTTGATCCGTGGATGCCCCGTCACGTGCGCCACAGACAAGTACTCCCTTTGTGGCGGTTCGAGTGCTGTGGCAACAACAACTCTTGCAACGTGATCCACTGGCACCATGTTGATGCTGTTGGTAATGTCTGGGTATTGTCCCAACTCTGCGCATCCCTTCAAAAACCGCAACAAGAAATCATCCGTGTTGGATGCTCCTGTTTTCGAAAACCCGGTCACATACCCTGGCCGTGTGATGCACCCCTTCAAGCCTCTCTCTCCTGCCTTTCTGACAATGTACTCGGCTGCCCACTTCGACTGCCCATATCCGGTTCCCAAGCCTGTGGACGAGTGCATCAAGTCATCGCTTTCCATTATGCCCGCCAAGCCCTTAGCAGTCAACTCATCTGACGCATTGAAGTAGTAGTCCGTGTCCAAAGTCGACGTGGACGACACGAATGAGAAGTACTTGGGCTTGCCTGCACCACACAAGTTCATCAAGTTGACTGTGCCAACAACATTTGCATCTCTTAACTTGGAGTAAGGGTAGACCCAGTGCACCATTGCACCGTTGTGAATGATCACGTCAATGGTTTCGGCCAAATCGTTCCATGCACCATCATCCATCCCTAATTGCGGCTCTGCCAAGTCTCCGAGCACAATCTCGATGTCTTTGGCCCATTCTTCTTGCCAGATGCCATATGTCTTTCCTGCCTTTCTCAATCTTTCCAAGCCAGCTTCTTTGGAAGTGGCTCTGGCATGAGCGTAGATCTTGAACCGAGCATCCGGACGGCTATTTAAGATGTCCCTGAGGATGAAAGATCCAAGGAAGCCGGTGACTCCGGTCACGAGTATGTTAATCGGTTTGGTGAAGTCTAACTCCTCCAACGAAGGATAACTCTGCTTCAAAGCATTTTGAGCAAGCTCCTTGGCATCATCGAAGTACGAGGCCTCTCCATCAATTGGGTCAGCAGTCTCTTGGCTTGTTCCGTCTGCCAACTGAGCAAAATCTCCCTTCATAAACTTCAGCACTTCCAGAGCAAATCCTTCTAAAGTTGGGTTTTTGAAAATCACTCCCAAGGGAATATCCACATGCAATCTTCTGCGCAATTCGAAGATCATGCTGGTTCCTAAAATGGAGTGGCCACCCAAATCGAAAAAGGAATCGTCTTTTGTGATCGATGGCGGTTTGTTTGGCAAGACGTCGTACCACAAGTCACGGATTTGGGACTCCAACTGATTGAGCGATTCCTCTTCACCGGTAGTTCCCGCCTTTGATGCAGTTAATCTAGCCACTGCCTCGAGTTGCACTGTGTCTGGGAAAGGCAACTTGGGCTTGTCGACTTTTCCGTTGGGGTTAAGTGGCAATGAAACCAACGGAACAATGATGGTAGGAATGGCATATGTAGCCAACCTTTTCTTGAGGTACTTCTTAATATCTTTGATCAAGGGGCCGTAAGCAGCCAATCCATCGACGACAGGATCATCCTGCTGCTCGACCTCATCCTTGAGATCTCTCAACTCAGGGCAGTCTTTGGGGACAATGTAAGAAATCAAAATTTGTTCCTCGTTCTTGTCTCTTCTAACCAAAGTACAGTTCTCTCTCACCAAGGGGTGTTGAGACAAATGCGTGTCGATTTCACCCAACTCGATACGGAATCCTCTGATTTTGACCTGGTCGTCTGCTCTGCCGCAACATTCCACATTGCCGTCCGGCAAGTAACGACCCAAGTCACCCGTTCTGTACAAGCGGTCTCTGGGTCCGAACCACGCGGCCTCTCTCCATGAGGATTGCTCGGGGGTTTTGTTCGCTTCGTCCTTGGCGTTCCATTCTGCCGGGTCAACAAACCAGTTGGTGACAAATTTCTGCTTGTTTAAGTCTGGCAAGCCACGATACCCCTCGGATAAACCAGCAGCCCTAACGTAAATCTCACCGATTTCACCAACCCCGCAGGTTTGAGCCGTATCATTTCTGTTCACCACCAACAACTGCACGTTGTGCATACCAGTACCGGCGGGCATGACATCCTTCAAGTTTTTCAAGTAGCTAGAGTTGGAGGCTCTGCTCTCGATCTCAAAGTAAGAAACAGCTCTCTGAGTCTCGGTTGTTCCGTACATGTTGACAATGTACACGTTTTCAGCCAAAGTTTGCAAGCGAAGGCAGTCTCTCTTAGTCAAGATGTCACCAACGAAAAAGGCGTGGTGCAAGGAGGGTATCAAAGCAGTTGCCTGGGCACTTAAGAGTTGGCCCATTGCCGGCGTCAAGTGGGTCACGGTTGCACCGTATTCAGCCATCCATTCGGCCAACTTTCCGGGGGTTCCAATGTCATCTGCAGTAGGCACCAATAATTGGGCCCCAAGGAACAAAGGCGTGAACATATCTCTTTGGATAGGGTCGTGAGCGATTCCCGACAACATGGTGAACTTGTCATTCGAGGACAAGCCGAAGCGTTTCGCCATCCACGGGAAGTAGTAGGCCAACGAGTAGTGGCGGCCCAACACACCCTTGGGAACACCCTCAGAACCGGAGGTGAAAGATAATGTGGGGTTGTTATCAGGGCCGACCACCACGCCGGTGGGAGTGTCTTTGAAGGACTGGTAAGGCAGCAAGCAGTCATCAGACGAGGAGCCAAGGTGGCCACCGAGCAAGGATCCGTCCTCGTTGATCTTCAACTGGGGAATCTTGGAGATGACGTTGAGCTCCGAGGAGATGTAGTCCTCGACCAACTGGTCCAAGACACCGGCCTTTTCGATTCCAATCAAGCCCTGCGGCTTGGCCACGGAGAGATAGATGTTTTGCCTGGCAGGGGGGTAGGCTGGGTCGATGACGGAAAAGGTGGCACCTGCTTTCAAGACACCCATGACCGCCACCATCAAGTCGACACCACGGTAGGCATAGATCATGACAATGTCGCCTTTCTTGATGCCGGTCTCCTTCAAGTAGTTGCCCACGATGTTGGACGCCTGGTTGATCTGCTTGTAAGAGAACGTGCGGGTTTTGGACGAGGCGTCCTGGAACGACTTGGTCTCCACCACGCAGGTCCGGTCTGGATGCAGCAAGGCGTTTTTCATGAAGATGTCCTGGATCGCGCCGGGAAACCCGGCCCAGTCCAAGTCTAGCGTGGGGTCCGGCAAGTGGGCCCGCTGCGATTCGGTCGTCAACGGGATTTTGGTGACGACCACACTGGGGTCCTTGGCGGCGTACTGGCAGAACTGCACAAACTGCTCGATCAACACGTCGATCCGCTCGCTGCGATAAAGCAACGAGTTGTAGTAGATGGAGAATTGGCCGTCCTCAGACACAAACACGGCCAAGTCCCGCACGGAGCCCTCTACAGATGTTTCCAACTTCTGCGAGTCCCGCGCATGCTGGTACGACAACTTGAACAACGCAGGGGTGGTGTCCAAGTTTTTCTCGCGTTTGATGGCGGACGCCACGTCCGTGAGACTGTGATAGTCGACCTTGGCTTGGTTGGCCGTGTACTCCTTTTCGACGGCCTGTACCAACTGCGAAAAGCTCATGTTGGCGTCCACATTGACCCTAACCACAAAAGGCTCGCCTCCGGTTTGCGAGTCGGTGGCTAAAAGAATGTCGTCGTCGCCGGATAGACGGTACACCAAGGCGGCAAAAGCTGCCATGCCTGACACGAAGTCGGGGCGGGAGCTGCTGTCCAAGGTGAAGGTTTTTGTGGATTCCACCGACCGGTTATTAAGCGGCTTCAAGAAGTCGTGCGGTAAGACCGACAATGTGGGATTGTCCAAATACTGAACCCAGAAATCTAGCATGTTGTGAAGCGGCGGGGCGGTGGCGGTTTGGGGGAAAATTGGGGTGGTTGTAAAAACTGCAGTCCGGTGCAGTTTTATAGTAAGCAGTGCTCGCCGGCGCGGTGCACGGGTGTGCCGGTGCGTCGCGGCGCCACTCCGGAGAAGAATGACTCACCTCACGTGCCGATAACGCGGGGCCGCAACCGGCGCCGGTGGTGCACGTGACCGGGTCCACCCCGGTGCCGCCATGGCACGGCAGGCTCGGGACGCGCAAGCAGGTGAATGGGCAGCTGGATCCCACGTCCCCACCAGGCTCCGGCCACGTGCAGCGCCGGGCCGGGACCGCGGGTCACGTGATATAGGGCACGTGCGCGCCGATGACTCAGGCGGCTGCAAAATGCCTTCTTGCGACATTACTACAAGCAGGCTCAGATGGGCTACACTCAAGGGTTCTTTTTTTGATGCTTGGGTTCTTCTAATAGGGGTATACAGCGGGGCATTTTGCGCTGTTGTTTTGTCCTTGTTGCGAATTTTGTTAGCTTCTGCATGCTGTCTGGCAGTTTAGTAACACAGGCAATCTAAGCAATCTGGCTCATTAGCCACACAGGAAGTGGACTCATTAAGAAAGTCACTGGCTCTCAATTGAAATTCCATGAGCACTAGCAAGCATCGTCGCTTGTTTCATTAAGAGTCCATCTCGGGGAAAAGCAAGGTAGTCCATAAAATTGCCTAGTTCATGAAAAGAAACTGCAAGTCGTCAGGCGTCAAGCGGCTGACGGCGGCGTCGTCCAGGTTGATCGTGGCATGAATCATATTGGCCTTCTTGTCCTGAAGCTCTATGATCTTCAGCTCGATACTATCCTCGATACAGAAGCGGGTAATCCGAATGGGCCGCTTCTGCCCGATACGATGCACTCTGTCCATGGACTGCCACTCCACAGACGGGTTCCACCATGGGTCCATAAGAAACACCTGCGAGGCTTCACAAAGATTCAAAGCAACACCACCGGCCTTAAGCGAGACCAAGAATATCTCCACCGATGCGTTTTCCATAAAATACTTGATGGTGTTGTCTCGCTGCTGAGGTGACATGGACCCAGACAACTTCACAGTCTCGAAGCCAGCGGTTTTGAGCCGCCACTCAATCAAGTCCAACATCGAGGTGAACTGGGAGAAAACAATCGACTTGATGGTATGCTTGTCCGACCGTAGCTTGTAAAGCTCCTCTACAAGCGCCTCGATCTTTGTCGAAGACTTCCAGCCACCTCCATGGGTTCCCAACTTGATACGGTTGACGATGGAGCCTTTGTTGAACAACTCCTCATCCACCTCGATGGCCGGCTGCTGCAAATCTATGGAAAGTCCGATGTGGCACACGGGGCAGGTTAAGTTCTTCTCCTGGCCGGAGAAACTGTCGGAGTACTCGGTTATGCACATGCGGCAGAACCTGTGTCTGCACTTGGACTCTATGGGCTCTTCGGCCTCGTCGTCACACAACTGGCACATGATGACGCCGTCCACTTCCGTGGAAACCGCATTGGAACCAACGCGCTTGAGCACCAAGTCCGGGTGGTCAGCCAACTGCCGCATGCGCGTGATGAGAGTGAAGATGTTGGCATAGTTGTTCAACACGATACCCTCGGCCACGTACTCGTTAAACTTCCTCTTGGAGTCGCTGTAGAGAGACGCGTACAAGTCCTTCTCTTCCTCGTTGAAGAAGTCTTTTCTGATCTCAACCACGCGCGGGGGCAAGCCCAAGTCGTCAGCACGCTCAAGCTTCGTGCGCCGCAACATGACGTTGTTGAGCAACAAGCGGATGTGCTGGAACGAAACGAGCCCGTCGCCCTCGATGCCGTGTTTCTGAATGTTTTTCAACATGAAGTGGTTGAAGAAGTTGGTGTGGAGCATGGGCGAGTGGCCGCAGATGTCGCAGTGGCGCCAGTCCAGAAACTTCCACTCCGCAGACAGGCACTCACACTTGGTGCAGAAGTACTTGTAGAAGGGGTCCAACTTCATGAAGCGAATGAGCGAGTACATCTCGCCAATGCGGTTTTGGAGCGGCGTGCCGGTGAGACACCAGCGCTTTTGGGTGTTGAGGTCGTTGGCGGCCTTGGCAGTGCCGCTGGTACGGTCCTTGATGTTGTGGGCCTCGTCCAAGATGACGCGGTAGAAGGGCAACGCGTGCAAGGGCGACTTCTGCTTGACCACGCCGTCCTTGCGCTTGAAGCCGTAGCGCTCCTTGCGGTAGACGGACTCGAGCACCGAGTAGGAGGTGAGAATGACGTCGTACTCCTCGAGCGCCTTGGCGGACGTGGCCCTGTTGGCGCCGTGGAAAAGCAACACCTTCAACTTGCCGTGCTCGGTGTGGGCCTCGATCTCGTTTTTCCACTGCATGAGCGCCACGGTGGGCCCGACCACCAAGTTGGGCCGCTTGGTCAAGTCCAGCATGAAGAGCCCGATGGTCTGGATGGTTTTGCCCATCCCCATCTCGTCCGCTAGCACGCCGCCGCCGAACTCGCCGTCCTCCTGCTTCTTCAACCAGTTGAGGCCTTCCAACTGGAACGGGAGAAGCCGGATGTTCATGCCCGGCGGCTGCTCGCTGCGCTCCACCTTGATCTTGTCCACCGACTGCAAGTAGGGAAACACGTCCTTCAACTCGGGGTGCTGCTCGTAGAGCTTGTTGGTGGTCCGCGTGAAGTACGGCACCTTGACCTTGGGCTCCTTCTTCTTCTTGGGCGTGCGCCGTTTTTTGTTGGGCGGCTCCACCACCACCATCTGGGCGTCATCCAGCTCGTTTTCGTCGAGCGAGATGGCGCTGTCTTTGCTGCTTCCGTCGGGGGCTAGGTGCTCCGCGTCTTCATAGTCGGAGTCCTTGTCCTCCTGTTTTGGCTTGCGAGCCTTGCGCTTTGCTGGCGCTCGCTTCGGGGCCTCTCCGTCCTCGCCGTCGCCTTCCTTGTAGGTTTTGACCTTTGTGGCCCGCCGTCCTCCGCGCTTGCGCTTGAGCGCCGGGTCGTCTGCAATGAAGCCTCCTTCCTCTGCGAAAACGTCCTCCTCTTTGGCGCCTTCTATCTCGCCACTCTTCTTTCCATGCTCCTCTTTGACGCCTTCTGTTTTGCCACCCTCATTTCCTTCCTCCTCTTTGAAACCCTCGGTGGGGTCCTCCTCTTTGACACTTTTGCCACTCTCTTCACTTTTGCCACCGTCTGTCCTCACCTCCCCCGACTCCTCGTCTTTGATTTCTAGCACCGGAATGCTGTCGTCCGTAGGCGTGGGCTCCTGTTTCACGGCTCGGGCAGACCTGGAATTTCTGGCGTTGGAGGCTCTCTTTTGGCGTGATTTGGGGCCGGACGCGTTTGGAGGTTCGTTTTTGACACGCGCAGCGCCTCGCCGCCGGAGCGACGCCAACAGCGCCTCCTCGGCGTCCGACTCGCTGGATGCAGGCGCCACGTGCTCGTCGCCCGCTTTTTTGGCCATACTGTGCTGGGAAAAGAAGGTGTTCTGTGGAGATAAGACTGATTGCGAAAAGCGCAGAGCAACACGCACAACGGCTGGCGTTGCTGCCGCGACACCCGTACCTCCGCGCCAGATGCTTTTTAGCACCCTTTGCCTCGAAGCCAGTTGGTGTGGTTTTTTGATTTCAAGTTTTTAGGGAAGTTTTCAGGAATTTTTGAATTTTTTTAAAAAGTTGAATTTTTCAAGAAGTTTTGAAGAATTTAAAAAGTTGATTTTTTTAGGAAGCTTTGAAGATTTTTAAGGAAGTTTATAGAAATCGTTTTGAATTGGGTTGATGGTTTCTGCTCACTTGCTGCTTTTCGCTCTCCATAAATTCGCAGCTTCTCGGTCTTTCACTTTTTCGCTACTAGCTTCAAATTAGCTTCCAATTGACTTTTTTTACTTTTTTCAGCCATTTTTTCTTGTTTTTCTGGCAGACATTTGCAAGATCCTACTTCTTTTGGGAATTCTATACGGGTTATTTGGAAACTCAGCTTCTATTTATGGTCTATTTATGGTCTATTTATGCTCTATTTATGGTCTCTTTATGCTCTATTTATGGTCTACTTATGCTCTGTTTATGCTCTGTTTATGCTCTGTTTAAGCTCTGTTTAAGCTCTGTTTAAGCTCTGTTTAAGCTCTGTTTAAGCTCTGTTTAAGCTCTGTTTAAGCTCTGTTTAAGCTCTGTTTAAGCTCTGTTTAAGCTCTGTTTAAGCTTCTAGCTCTATTTAAGCTTCTAGCTTCTATTCGGCCACTACATTCAAACTCTGCTTTGCATTCTTCAATTTCTGCTTTCGTTTCTGCTTTCGTTTCTACTTTAATTTCCGAATGCCCTATATTCTCCAATTTGCTTCTTCTGGTTCACCTTTCCAAGGGTGCTTCCCAGCTACCTTTTAAATAACCACAGATCAAAACCCCATTCAATCCATGCTCCACCAATGGTTAACGGAAAACCTGAGACTGCCAGCTCACTTTTAAATCATCTACTGCTCGTGATCTACTTTGGCTAGACACGGTTTGTCTTTAGCCCACTTCCTGGTTCCCTAATAATCCAAGCCTCCAGTAATACTTTTCTGTACCTCGTGAGACTATGATCTCATGAATCTACTCTGAACTCATAAATCTACTCCGAACTCATAAATCTACTCTGAACTCAAAAAGCTTTTCTCTCATAAGACTGTTCTGAAACCTCATACTCTACCATGCTGCTTTTCGCAGTCTACTGCTCCTTCAGTTATTGTCCCCACTCCATGGCTTTCCTGGCTGCCTACTCCAGATTCTTCATTTTCTTGAATAGTGATTAATGGTAGGGCCATAAGAATAGAGAACTCAAAAGCACTTAGAAAAACCGTCGAAAACACTCGGAAACTCTCCCCTACTTCGTCATACGGCTTACTGCGCAGTCTTCCACTTTTTTATAACGTAAATTAATTACATGAATGAACTATCCCTCACGCATGGTTTAACGACCACGGGAAGTGGTCTTGGTGTGTTGACCTCTGACCTTCAAACCCCAGTAGTGTCTGATACCTCTGTGGGATCTGATCTTCTTCAATCTCTCCAAGTCATCTCTCAACTTGGACTCCATGTTGTTGGCGAGAACGTGGTAGTCCTTACCGTCAACTTGGTCTTTTTGTCTGTTCAAGAACCAGGCTGGGATCTTGTACTGGGTTGGGTTTTGCATGATGGTCACGACTCTCTCCAACTCTTCTTGGGTCAACTCTCCGGCACGCTTGTTCAAGTCCACATCGGCCTTCTTGCACACCAAGTTGGAGTATCTTCTACCGACACCTCTGATCTTGGTCAAGGCGTACATGATCTTAATTCTACCGTCGATGTTGGTGTTCAACAAACTGTCTGTTAGTATTCGTTTTTTCGCATGTGCCGCGCTGGGCTTGCTGTCCACTTCCTCGCAGGTTCTTCTTCTTTTCTAGGGTCTCCTTAACCGTGCCTTGGCTTGCCTCTTTTGGCTTGTCTTTAATCGACAATCAACCTGACCTCAGGTGGTTCGGCCGGACTTCAACTACCGGTGGCCCTTGGCAAAGTGGACGTTCTCATCGGAAACTGAAACATACCGCAAAATGTGTTGGAAGGATCCATCTTCTTGAACGACTAAGGACATTTTGGATATGGAGTAGTTGGTGAGAGGAAAGGTTGAAAATTTGGGAAGAATTTTTTCTTCGCGAGCGCCTGGGTCTGGGCTACTGTGCCGGACCCGGGCCCACCGCGCTCCTGCAGTCAGAAAGGGCACCAGCCCTGCGTCGCACGTGATGCAATGTGTGCACCCGCCCTCCCTTTCTCGGTTCCCCGGCGCTCTTGTTTCTGTACCCTAGTTGGGTGATCTCTCTGTTTCTTGTCGACTGCTTTGCCCGTCGGCGACTTTCCGCCCGGTGCTGTTGCAGCGTGTCTCATATATACACCCGTGCACCACAACCATATCTGCCTCTTCTCCAAATACACTGCCGCATCCGGCACCCCCTAAAGTACTGCCCGAACTTCGGCTGATAATGTACTGCTCGAACTTTGGCCGAAGGCACATTGTCACGAAGCAGGCGCTTGCAGCGGTTCCTGGCTTCCCACACCCGACAAAGGCACGTGGTGTGGTGCACGTGATACACCCGCCGGGCCCGTGGCCGCTGCAGTGTTCTTGCGGCCTTTCGGCGTTAAGTAGTCCCTAGACTTTCGATCATCCATTTGGGTGACCCAGCCTTGCAAGTCTGCCGGTTGTGGAGTGGCCCCAGACGCCGGTGCTATGTGCAGTCCGCCGTGGTGGCCTTGTCAGATTGATCCCCTATCGGACGATGCTACGTCAAATTCTTGTTGCAATACGTTTCGTCTTGACCTTAGTTCTAGTTTCTTCTTGGCCTAGTTCTATATACACGTCCAGGCATCGGCCCAGTCCAGCCAGCCCGGGCTAGTGCTCGTACTGGCTCACAAACCAGTTCATGGCAGACTCCTCGATGTAGATTCTTTTGGCCTTCAACAAGTCTCTGACTTCGACCGCCTCCTTGATCAACACATCGCACTTCTCGCCCAAGGCCTCAGAGGCGTGCAAAAGATTGCTATTCATTTCGTTGGTTATGAACAACAAATGCAACCCCTCCACGTCATGGTGGTCCACGAAGCGGTTCATCTGCTGTCCGTAGTTGTACTTGAGCTCGGTGCCTGGCTCAGTGCCCTGGCTATCGCCAATGATGAAAAGGCGGCCATTTCGGTACTGGTCACTGAATGCAGTCTGCACCGCCCGCTTGTAGATCTTGCTGGGCAACTTGGTCGACCAGTCATGCGGGGCCTTGATTCCGTGTGCCTTGATTCCGTTAAAGCGGATTGGCGAGTTGGCGTCTCCCACTCTGGCCCGGCCAGATCCCTTTTGGGGGTGCAACTTGCGATTCGAAAACCACTTGTCTCCCTTGGTAGGGACGTAATTGGACCCAACCCGGGCCTTGTCGGCCTCATACACCACAGCACTCCACAAGAAATCTCTTCTTAGCGGGTGGTCCAAGAACAGCGTGGGGTATGGAGCCATTGTTTGGGGCTCCAAAGACGGGAAGTGTCTGATCGAGGCTAGCGTGTAACGGGCAGGCATTCCCACAGAGAGAGTCCGCGCCGCACCCGAGCTCGAGCTCGAGACGAATCTGATGTGGTGGAGCATGCTTGGCCTAGAGAAACCTGGTGGTGATGGCGTTTCGTGGAAATGGTTTTTTTCGAGTGATGGACGCTCGGGCACGTGACCCCCCGCGTGAGCCCGATTCGCGCGCGGCCAGCTTGTGGCGGGCCTAGACTTGTGAGATCGTGTATTCTTCATTGCAGGGCAGGCGGGTCCGCAATGTCTAGTCCCCCGTGAACTTTTGTCTTGCCATGCTTGGGCACGGCATGTGGTTCTAGTCTTGCTCATTGGTGATTTTTTGCACGCACGCTCGGCTGAGTGAGGTCCCGCACATCTCAGCTCCACGAAGGCGCTGTTCAAATGTTCCGGCTGTGGGTGTCCTCGGGTTCTTCGTCGCTGCCAATGATGAAGTCGTCGGCGTCAATCGGGCGTTGCACATTCATCTCTATATCTTCCGTCACGGGCTTGTATGTGCCGTTATCGGGGCCCTTCAATTTGTTCAAGGCCTTCGAGATCAAGGATCCTTCCTTGTTTATGTCTGCGTCATCCTGCTTCAATTGATCGGCCCACAGCACATTCTTCTTTCTGCCCTTCGATTTGGTTTTGATGATCGACGTAGGCCTGCTCTTGTAAGTCGAGTAAAGAGCACAGACGCCCCAGATAAGGACAATGATTACTGCAAGTTGAATGACCCGCACCACCCGGCTCGTGTGACCATCTTTGGTGGAGACGGGGCCATTATAGGTAGAGTTCCCATAAGTCAGTCCATTGAATGCTGCCGAGGAAATAATCTCTCTCTCCAACGAAAAGGTGTGAAGTTCTGGTTTCTTCACCTTCAGATCCAGATCTTGCACGTCGTATCTCTTATAAAGAATGTCCACCAAGGCCCGTGACTGCACGGGTTTGTCGAAAGGGACCATGTGGGAGGCATCGAAAACATTGATGAATGTGAGGTTGCGCTCACTCTTGACGTAGCCACTAAGACTTTCGTTGTGATACCAGTCGTACTCCGGGATATTCTCGCTGAAGCCCTTCTGGCCAGCCCAATCCAAACTTTCGATCATCTTCTCTGCTCCAAGGTAGTTGCAGATGATGTCTCTGTTTCCGTGGAAAAGCACAATCTCGTAGGTTTCAAGAAGCTCTGGGAAGAGCTTGATGGCAGGCATGGAGTTCTTTGCTCGCAAATGGCCGCCCACGGCGGAGGAGCACTCCGACCACTTTTTCTCGTACACCAAGTTCAATTGCAGCATGACCTCGTGTTTGCGAAGGAAGGGAGTCACGTTGCTCAAGTCGGGCGGCCAGCTCATTCCACAAGAGGGATACGAGTCCTTGAGCGTATAGTCGTACATGTTGAAGCACTGTTGGTCGTTGGCGGCCTCAGTGTCCCTCGTAATGAGCAAGAGCTGGGTGAGAATGGAGTCGCACACGTTGTCCACAATCTTGTAAGCCGCTGCGGTGTCTTCGCTGAGACTTCGATCAACCGCCCGCTGACACCTCTCGTGGGTCTGCAAAAGCTTGGACCATTTCGGGTGGTCCGAGTTGATGATGCCGGCCTGTACCGCGTAGGGAATGAACGAAAGCCCTTGCTCGTTGGGGGAGATGTAGCCATTGCCGATCAAGAGTCCCTTCAAGTTCCAGGGCTGGCCGTCCGGGGTCCGTGCATTGCGGTCCTTGATCGCCTTGGCGATGTAGGGAATGTATTGGCCCGCATAGCTCTCGCCCGCCAAAATAATGTCGTGAGCCTCGTCCTCGGGGAAAAGGGCAAAGTACTTCTCGAGAAAAACGACAAAGTGCCACAGCACATCGGGCAACTCGCTGTCAAAGTCCGCGCCATAGCTGAGGCCCGTTCCCGCGGGCTGGTCCACGAACACCAAGTTGGCCATCTTGTGCCAGGAGCCCTCGTTGTACACGACCTCCTGGTCGTCGTTTATGCGGAACGGCCCGGACTCCATGAGCGCCCCGTCCATGGACAGGCAGCCGGGCCCGCCGTTGAGCCAGAAAATCGTCTTGTTTTCCGCCTCCGTGGTCTTGTGCTGGTCCTCGTACTTCCAGAAAAAGTAGTGGGTGTTGTTTTCGTGGTAGAGCTCCAACTGGCCCGCGTACATGAGCGGCACGTCGGCGGCAGCCACGTTTTTCGTGAGCCCGGGGAGATTCGCCACAAGGTAGTTTTTGGGGTCCGTCCCGCCGTTTTGGCTCAACTCGTCCCGGGCGCTTTTGATTGGGTTTCCGGCGACGGCCACCGTGACCATAAGCCACGTGAGCACCTGTCCCATGAACATCATCGTTTTGCTGGTTTTGCTCTTCACCGTCTGCTGCTTTTTCACAGTTTGGTGTCTTTCACCGTTTGCTGTTTTTTACCGTCTGCTTTTTTACAGTTTGGTATTTTTCACCGTCTGCTTTTTCACAGTTTGGTATTTTTCACCGTCTGCTTTTTCACAGTTTGCTGATTTCAACGTTTGCTGTTTCTGCTTTCCGCTTTGCTGCCTGTCGGAAGGCGCCGGGCACGTGGTACTCGAACTGGTGGTGTTTCGGATCGGCTGCGGCGGCTCAACGATCTCTGATTGGCCCGCTCCGTGTGCTTGGGTGCAGTACCTTTCCTGTGGCAAGAAGAGGTTCGTTTGGTTAGTGGCTTCGGGCGTCGCCGCTAGTGGTCTAGTTGTTGAAGGTAACTTGAAACGAGGCATTTACTGTTGGGTGCTCCCGTGCCGCGGCGGACCTGCATTGTTTGCGCACGTGACCTAGGCGGGGTCTGGCCATAGTCCCGGCTTCTCAGGACTTGTGGTCTTTGCATGCTACAGTAAATGGTAATTGTACTTTGGTAATTACTGCCGGTATTTGCTGAATTGCTGCCGCTTTGCTGAACTGCTGTCAGTTTGTTAGAGGGCTCCGTTCCGGCATCCGTGCCTCCGATGCTGCTCTTAATCTGAGCCCATGTCTCGGAGGCATGGCCGCGACTGCAAAATCCACACCCACACAGGTCGTTTCACCAGTCATCACCAGACAGGACATCACCAGACAAATTCATCCCCAGACAAATCTATCACGTTTTCACTGGTTGAGAGGCTCGACGTTCCAGATGTTCTCTGCATACTCGTCGATGCATCGGTCGGAACTGAAGAAGCCCATGTTCGCCACCGACAACACCGACTTCCTCACCCATCTGTGCAAGTGATCCTCGTCCGAAGAGTCTCCGCCATGGTGGCCATAAACTGCCTCGAGCTTGGCCTGGCACTCCAACATCAACTCAAAGTCATCCGTCACCAAGTAGTTGTCGCCTTGCTGCGTGATGCTCTCCACCAAGGACCGGTACTCTCCGTAGTCCCCGAACATGCCCGATTGCAACGCACTAAACACCTTCTGCAAGCTTTGCGGCACTTGAACGCCCTTCTCGTAGTGCAGTTGACGAATGCCATCCACGGACTCGGCCAAGTTTCCGAAAAGAAAGATGTTGTCTTGTCCAATCTCTCGAGTGATTTCCACATTTGCTCCGTCCACTGTGCCGATAATAAGGCCACCATTGAGAGCAAATTTCATATTCGAGGTACCCGAAGCCTCGGTACCGGCCGTGGAAATATGGTTGGACAAGTCCGACCCAGGGCAAATGATCTCGGCCTTGGACACGTTGTAGTCGGGAATGAACACCACCTTCAACAAGTTGTCGATATTCGCATCATTGTTGACCACCTCGGAAACCTTGTTGATCAAGTGAATGATGGTTTTCGCCATGTAATATCCGGGGGCTGCCTTTCCTCCGAAAATGCTTGCTTTCGAAATGTAGTGCTTCAATTTGATTTCCTCGATCGACTTTCCCTCAGCAAGCATTTCTTTGATCCTCAAGTATCTGTAAATAACAGCAAAGATATTGAGCTGTTGTCTCTTGTACTCGTGGATTCTCTTCACCTGGATGTCGAACATCACAGATGGATCCAAGTCGTAGCCGGTCTCCGACTTCACCAATTGTGCTAGTCTTTCCTTGTTCTTGTCCTTGATTGCGTCCCACTTCTTTAAGAACTTGTCATCATCGAGGTACTTCTCCAACTCCTTCAATCTTCCCAAGTTGGTCAAATACGTGTAGTCTGGGTCGTTCAAGGCCTCTGCAATCAAAGCAGCTAATTCTGGGTTGGCCTGCTTCAACCACCTCCTTGGGGTGATTCCGTTCGTGACATTAGTAAACTTGTCACCACCATACACCTTCACGAAATCCTTGAAAATGGTGGTCTTGATCAATTCCGAGTGCAACTCTGCGACTCCGTTGACTTTGTGGGACCCTATAATAGCCAAATACGCCATTCTCACGGACTTGTTGTCTCCCTCCTCGATTATGGACACTCTGCCCAAGAGGTCGTTGTCGTTGGGAAACTTCTTAGCAACTGCCTGCAAGAAATAGTAGTTAATGTCGTAGATGATCTCCATGTGTCTTGGTAGCAAGTTCTGCACGAGGTGCACCGGCCATTTTTCCAAAGCCTCGGCCATCACTGTGTGATTGGTGTAAGCGAAAGTGGAGGTGACAATTTCCCAGGCCGAGTTCCAGTCCAAGCCCTCGAGATCGACCAAGATTCTTTGCAACTCGACAATGGCCAAGGTTGGATGGGTGTCGTTGAGTTGAATCGCAATCTTATCGGTGAACTTGCTCCAGTCACTCTTGTGGAGTTTCTTGAAGCGGCGAACAATGTCGGACAAGGAGGCAGCCACCCAGAAATACTGCTGTTTCAAGCGCAATTCCTTGCCGCTGTAGAAGTTATCGTTGGGGTACAAAACCGAGGTGATGGACTCCGCACGCTGCTGGCCAGCCACCGAGGACTGGTAGTCTCCGGCATTGAACTTGTTGAAGTCAAACTCGTGGGTGGGTTTGGCGTTCCACAAGCGCAAGTTGTTGGTGTTCTGGGTGTTGTACCCAGGAATGGGGTAGTCGGCGGGAACGGCAAGAACGCGATCGCCGCCGTGCCAGATTTTCTTGGTGGTGCCGGAGTTCGGGTCGTGCTGTTCCTCCACCAGCCCGTAGAAATCGATGGGCACGCGGATCTCCTGGCGGTCGATTTCCCAGGGGTTGGAGTACCTCAACCAGTAGTCCGGAGTCTCGACTTGGTAGCCGTCGATGATCTTCTGCTTGAAGATGCCGTACTGGTAGTTCAAGCCGTAGCCCCAGCCACTGTAGTTCTTGGAGGACAAAGAGTCGACGAAGCAGGCTGCCAAACGACCCAAGCCACCGTTGCCCAAGCCGGCGTCGGGTTCCTGGTCCAAAACGGTTTCCAAGTCGAACCCCAAGTTGGCCAAGGTCTTGTCGACGGTGTCACGGGACTTCAAGTTGATCAAGGCATTGTCCATGGCCCTGCCCATCAAAAACTCGAGAGACAAGTAATAAACACGCTTTCCGTCGTAGACCGTCTGCCTTTGCTGGGTGTCGGACCAGTCGAGCAACACCGAGTCACGGATGGACTGGGAGGCCGCTTGGTACGCAGCCAAGTCGTCGCAATTGTACATGCTGCGGGCCAACGAAAACTCCACGTGGGACACGAACCTGTTTTCGAACACGTCGGTGGTGAGAGCATTGTCCTTGTCCTTCAGGCCCAACGCCTCAATGCGCTGCAAGCTGGAGTACTTGGACCAGATGGCCTTGGCTGAATCGGGGATCTGGGCGTCGTAGCTGACAAGCTCATTGTGGGTGAAGCCGGTGTTGGAGCGTTTCAACTTGGGTTGGGCGGAGTGTTCTGACATGGCCAAGATTGTGCTCAAAGGTTAGGTGATGGGGTCAAAAGACGGTCTAACTTAGGACAGAGAAGATGATTCGGAAGTCAAGAGTATGATAATATCTGAGACAAGTATCGAAGTATCTGAGACAAGTTTCAAAGTATCTGAGACAAGTATCGAAGTATCTGAGACAAGTATCGAAGTATCTGAGACAAAGTATCAAACTATCTGAGACAAGTATCGAAGTATCTGAGACAAGTTTCAAAGTTTCTGAGACAGTATCTGAGACAAAGTATCTGAGACAGTATCTGAGACAGTATCTGAGACAAAGTAGTATCTGAGATAATTTAAATGGAATATCTGAGAATCTGATACAATCAAAAAAGAGTATCTGAGAAACTGAGACAATTAAAACGGAGTATCTGAGACAATCAAAATGGAATATCTGAGACAAAAAAAAGAATCTGGGATAATCAAAACGGAGTATCTGAGACAATTGAAAACAATATCTGACTAAAGGCAATTGACACTAAAAGGAATTGACACTAAAGACACTAAAAGGTAATTGACAAAACTCTATAATTCAATTGACACTAAAGATCCTGAAAGTTAGTTCTAACCTAAAAATACTGGTGTTTAAAGTTATACTCAAAAACAATCAAAAGATACTGACACTTAGATACTGGCACTCAAAAGATTGACAAGCTGGTGGAGTATTCTTGAAATACCCGGGACAGAGGAAGCCTAGAGCAGAAGAGCAGGGACGGGAAATAGTGGCCAGGGACCGGAAAAACGAGGGTTAATGAACCCCAAATGGTCCCAGCAAGAATAGCAGCCCGTGGCGCCACGCCGGCCCGGAGTCTGGGCCAAGCGGCCCCGTGGCAGTCCCTTCCTGGCCGCGCGCAGTCCCGATTTGCCCCGCACTGACGCACCTGGCTTCTGAACGCTGCGCGCCGGGCTATCCCGCCCAGGAAGTGGGACGCTTGCTGCGCGAGGTGCGCGGTTCCTCCGGGACTGTGGATATGCGGTTAGCGGTCCCTGCGCGGTGCGAGGGACCCGCCTCGAACTGGCCGGTTTGGACTCTTTGGGTTCCTGAGACCGGGACTTCAGCACAAAGTGGCCCACATGCTCACCGGCGTCGGCGTCTTCTCGTCTGGCCTGCTGGAGAGCCAGGGACCACTCTTCAGTTGGTCCCTCAAGTGCCATGGTTCCTTCACCGTTCTCCTGGACTCTTCCTCAGACAAGGCCGTGAAGGGACCTTTAAGGTGGTAGCCGCGAAATCGCCTTCTCTTTTTGCTTCCGCCTTCTCTTTTTCCTTTCCGCCTTCTCTTTATGCTTTCAGCCTTCTCTTTTTCCTTTCAGCCTTCTCTTTTTCCTTTCCGCCTTCTCCCCTTTTTTCTGCCTTCCCTTGACCCCTGCTCCACCTTCCTGCGGCCACACCCGTGCCTCCCGACCGCTGCCTTGGTCCCTCCAGCATCGCCGTATCGCCCTCGCCTGCAGTATGCCTCCTCACAATGCTGATCTTTCCCCCCTTGCCCCCTTATGATCACCGCGTTGGCTCCTCTTCTGCCGTCGCTCGTGTTGCTGGGCACGGCTGACTCGTCCCTTCATATATGCCACTTTCCGGTGGCCGAGCACCCCCTGTCCCCTGCCTCGGCCCTCTTTGCACCTGGCCCCGCCCTCGACCCACAACCATTGTCCCTGACGGCCGAGCCTTTGCCTATCGGGCCTGGCGCTGCCACCGCGGCTGATTCTTCTTCTGTTTTGGGAAAATGCTCCCACGGCCCCGTTTCTGATGTTGCCTGTCTCGACGCCTGTGCCGTTGCCGTCGCCGCCTCCTCCTTGTCCCAGTGGGACCTTGTGGCCCACACTCGGACCCGCCACTGGGCCACGCCCGACACGGCTTCCGCGTGCAGTCCCGTGGCTCCTGCGCTTGTTGCGGTGGTGGGCCGCTCCCGCCTGATGCACTTGTACGACGTCCGGGACCGCAGCCCGCACCCGGCGTGGTCCTTGCCGCTTTCTCGCGACAACCTCTTTGCCCTGGCGGTGGCGGGAGGCACCTTTTTCGCCGCCGGCGCCGACGGGTGCCTCTATGAGGCGGACTTGCGCCGCGGCCTCAAACGCTCCTATGACTTTGCCTCCGTTTCTGCCGGTCCCACTGGTCCCACTGGTCCCTCGGCCATTTTGGCGCTTTCTCCAACCCCGACTGGCCTTGCCATGGTGCTCGAGTCGGGCTTTGTCCAGAATGTGTCTTGGAAATTGCCGGCCTCAAGCCCTCTTTCCTCAAGCCCTCCTTCCTCAACTTCTCCTTCCTCCAACCCCTCAAAACACTCCGGTTCCTTGGCTGACTCCAACTCTGCCTTTCTGGGAAACCCCGAACTCCTGTTCACGGTCCCGGTCCTGGCTCGCCCGTTTCGGCAACTTGTGACATGCGATGCCTTGGCCCACCCGGACTCCGGCTCCCTCCTCGTGGCGTGCGGCTCTGGTCTGCGCACCGTCTCAGTATTTTGCCAAAATCCGGCTACGGGCCCGGGCCCCGTCCACCAGCTCCCATCAACCCTGGGCCCGTGCACCGTGGCCCGCTGGGGTCTGCAGGGCCTCTTCTTTGGTTCCGGCCCGACCCTACACCTTTACCGCTTTGCTCTGCCCTGACCGCATCCCGAAATCCGCCCTCGCCGCGCCCTTCCAAAGGCTGCCAAATGCCCGTCTTTTTTGCAGCTGCCGCGCCGCGCGCTCCTCCCGCGCCTCCTGCAGAAAGTCCCGTCCGCTCTCCTCCAACAAACCTTGTGCATCCATCCGGCCCGATCTTGCTCCGTTTCCCATGGCAGAACTCCCGCTCTCTGCAACGCCCGTCCTGGCCGCAGCCTCGCCTGATTCGGCGCCGCCTGCCGACGGCCTACCTTCCCAGTCGGGCCCGGCTCCCGAGGCCGCCCAAATACAAACCGCCTTGGGCCTCGTGCCTCGGGCCATTGTGCTAGCAAAGGTCAAGGGCTACCGTGCGTGGCCGGCAATGGTGCTTGATGAGGCCAGCATTCCCGAAAACATTCGAGCCTTGAAGCCAAAGTCCATAAAGCCGCTGAAGAAGCCGGCCAAGCCGGTGGTGGCCATTCCCGTGCGCTTTTTTAGTGACGACACCTACATCTGGATCAAGTCCTCGGATGTCAGTCTCTTGGGTGCTGAGAGCATCGACGCGTTTTTGAGCAAGAAGTCCCGGTCGAAAAAGGACCTTCTTCTAGAAGCCTACGAACTCGCCAAAAGTCCGCCCGATATGCTTGACTTCATTGCATGGGGCTCCAAGGGAAGGCCGCCCACTCCTGCCCCCTCGGACCTGAATGACGGTGATGTGCTGGACGAGGACCTGGGCCCGCAGAAGAAAAAGATCAAGCTTAAACTCAAACTCAAAACTCCTGCGAAGCAAGCGCTGAAGAAGAATACCAGGGGTGCGTCTAAACAAAAGCCACCAAAAGCGGCGCTCAAGACATCCGCACCGGTCCTGTTGAATGACTCTAGTGTTGACTCGGACACTGCGTTGGGCGACAGCGACTACCTGTCTGAAGATTATCGCGATGGTTTTGACTCTGACTGGGGTCTCGAGGAAGACGAGTACGACTTCCTGGCTGGAAACTACATCTTCGAGGAGGAGCAAGAGCAGCAGGCGTTTTTCCGGGACTTTCCCCGCAGTGACGAGCTCGCCCGCGGCCTTACCGCCTACCAGAAACAATTCGCTGGCTTGCACCTGCTGGTGTCGCCTAAACTTTTACTGGAGGATTCCTGCGAGGACAAGAAAACCTTGCAGGAGCTCCGAAGTATCGAGAAACTCGTGGCGCTGTCCGAGACGCCACTCATAGCATTCAGGAAGTCTCCGTTATATCGCGTGCTTCTACTCACTGTCCATAAACCACTCGAGATCTCCAAGTCGTCGAGCGTCCGTTCGTCCATCGGAAAGATTCTCAAGATTCTCCCCTTGCAGCCTTGTGAGATCTCGCTCGAGGACCTAGTCAAGAAAGAGGCGACGCCCCTGCCGGCGGACGATCCTGACGAAGCCGAGCCAAGCGCGCCCGATGGAACTGTGGCTGACTCGAACGGCATCAAGGACGAGGACACGGTGCACGGTGCAGGAACGATAAGCGACCACGAGTGAAATCTGGCCTCGCCCAGGTTCGCTCCGGTGTCCACAAAGACGTAATCTACGCACATGCAACAAACAAGCCGTCCTGGCGCCCTGGCTCCCTCGATTCCAGCAGCGTGTTGCAGGCGGGAAAATGCGGGACAGCGCGGGGCGTGCTTTTGCACTGTATACAGCAGACCAGGTGCCCGCATAGCGGAAGGCGAGCCGGTATATTCGGGCACACGGGAGGGTAAAAGGCAGAATAAGCGTGCGCGCCTCAAAACACCAAAAGGGAATTAAACCCTCAAGCTTCCCGTTTGTTTTGATGATATATTGAGTACAACCCAATCCACGCCTACACCACCTAAAGTATGTATCCAAGGGTCCCCGGATCCCACGTGCACAGACATGCTGCCTAGACCCGATTCCCGCTGTTTCGGGACACCCTGATCGCCACCCCCCTTCGTTTCCCATTGTTGGCAATTATTGAGAACTTGTTGCCCAATTGGGCACATCAGGTTTCCTATTAGGGATGGGGTGCAGTGATGATTGGACTGCCATTACTTCCATTGAATTTGACGTCCTTCATCACTCCACCTTTGTTTCTATACTCGATAGTTTCTTCTGTGGATCTAAATTATTGCCGTCGGAAAAGGCCCTCGCGGTCAGGTTTTTCTCTTTCCTTACACAAAGATCATGTTCCCGTGACCTGTCCACAATAGCGCAATCTCCCACTCAGACTAGCGTTGGGTGCGGCCTCGGTTGGCCCCCGCTATCTGGCGGCCTGGTTTCTGCTTGTACGTGTGCAAACGGTCTTGTGTTGGCAAGTCGCCACCAGGGAACGGCGCCCGAAAGCGCGTGTGGATGTCTCGTCTCTGCCACTAACCAAGGGGTAGGGCGGACTGGATTCTGGCGGTCTGTGGCTCGGTCTTGTCCGCGCAAAGCACACTCAACAATGGTACTAACTTACAGCATGTCGGAGGGAACTAATCCAAGCAAATTAGAAAGTAATGAGGAAGTGATGGGAGGAGTTGCCGGTGCCCAATTCAGCCGCGGATCCGTTAGCGGAGTTGGTGGCGAAGAAGACGACGACGACGAGCCCTCAGGGGGGAAGCAGCAGAAGGAGCGCAGGAAGATCGAGATCAAGTTCATTCAAGACAAATCCAGAAGACACATCACTTTCTCCAAGAGAAAGGCTGGAATCATGAAGAAGGCCTACGAGTTGTCTGTCTTGACTGGTACACAAGTGTTGTTGTTGGTGGTCAGTGAAACTGGTCTTGTCTACACGTTCACCACACCCAAGTTGCAGCCGCTAGTAACCAAAAGCGAAGGTAAAAACTTGATTCAAGCTTGCTTGAACGCGCCAGAGGAGTCTTTGGGAGACGATCAGGGAGAACAGAGCGACGGAAACTCGCAGGAGCTGCCCGACCAGAGTCCAGCTCCGCCTCCACAACAACATGCCGCAGTGCCAAATCCGGTGCATCAAGCCGCTGCTCACCAGCAGTTGCCACCGGCTCACTTGCCACACGGTATGCCATATCAGGGACAAGGCATACCACAGCAAGGGGGATTACCCATGCCACAGGCTGGCGGGTACAACGATCCCTACCAATACTTCGGCAACATGGCCAATGGAAACATGCCTAACCAGCAGCAATATCAATGATCTACTCAAAAGGGTCTCAAGCAGCATTCGATATATACACTTTCGCAATAACTTGGCTAGAATTGGACGTGACGTTGATTAAGAATAGCGTGAACCGAAACCCAAGAACCTTGACGGAGTTTGAAGAAAAGAAAAGAACAGTGACTTGAAAGACGACTAGAGGTGGAGTGAAACCACAGCAAAGGGTTTTCTCAAGGATAGTCTACCTTGAAAGATCTACAGGATAAAGAGATGCACAGCACCGAGGACTTTACAATGAGGAGATTGCGAATTCTTCTGACGCGCTGCGAATCTCTATGGACGGCTCAAGACCGCACTGAGTCAAGTGTTTAGTACAATATATTAGCTAATTTATCAAAGAGTGGCTCATGTGGGCGAGACTTTGTAATTGCCCTGCTCTGCCCGTGTCTCGGATGAAAGACGGATGCCGATAATGAGCCCTGAACAAGTCTTATTGTGGCTGTAGTCTTGCATTCAAGCCAATTAATATGTATTTCAAGAATTCAAAACGGGTTCTGAATAGAAATGATATTTGAATGACAATAGAGATGTTTCAATAGAAGTATTTGAATGTGAATGGAATTCAAAAATAAACATTTGAATAGAAATGGAGTTTGAATAGAAGTATTCGAATGTAAAACTGACTAGTGGTCCAAGGATTCTGCCGGACTGACTTGGGTGCTGCACACAGAGCCCGCCTACCGTCTTCTTCGACTTTCTGTCTGTATGCTTTCAAGAGGCTCGAAAAAGATGGAAGGAGATATTTTGGTAGTTTCTGGGGAGTGACGGTTGTAAGTCCCGGTGTGGTGGTGTTTTGGATTTTTTAAAGCCTGTTGATTATTTTTCTATGTATCGTCAGGCCGTGAAATTTTACATTTTGCATTTTCGCAGTCAGTCTTCAGAACTCTCTCAAGCTTGCAAACTGGGACCACCCAACACTCGGTAATATCATGAGAATTTAGCTGCCATGACTTTAGATTAAATTCAATTCGAAACAGACTTGAATCGACGCTTTTATGAAACCCAAGACGATAAAATAAAGCGTCCTATTAACACAGAAGAAGCCATCAGGTCACAGCGTAGACACCAAAGAAGAGTTTTGAGTTTATGTAGTCAGACGAGGAAGATTTGGATACATTTGACGGTAATTAGCCTAGCATGTTGAATCGTCTGCTTCGATAGATCGAGGTCGGACTTGATCAAAGAATCAAAAATTCAAAGCTGTATAGGTTCAAAAAATTAGAGAATCAAAGCCTCATAGGTTCAAAGAACTACAGAATCAAAGATTCAAAAATCCAGGATTCAAACAATCAAACAATCCAAGTTTCAAAGATTCATAGGCTCAAAAAAATAAAGATCCAAATAAGTCAACGAAACCATAGACCACTAGTCCAGTTTCTCTTGGCACCACATTAGAGTTCGAGAGAATATTATTTTGGCAGGCTAAAAGAAAAACCAATGTCCAAGAAGAGACGGGCGGGCAACCAGAATCCCAAAGCCTCCTTCCTATTCTTAGCATATTATCTACCTGCATCGTCAGCGTACCCTTAGACGGTTTGAGTGCAATTCTAGACCAGCACCTTTCGAAATCACCTCCAGCACAAATCGGGTCTAAGGAAATCAAGGCAATTTGTGCAAGCGGCCTGCGATCACCCAGAGCCAGGAAACCTGAGAAGAGGCGGCCCGAAACGATCGGCCCCAGCGTCCCTCGATAGCACCGCAGTGCAGACGACCGCCGTTCCCCTCACTTGTTTTCCAAAGCTTCCTCCCACACTGCTGGAGATTGTTTTCCTGTATCTGCTGGCAACCAGCGTCTCGGATGTGGTGGATTAGCTTATCTCATTCGAGATAGCTGTCCTGCCTCGGGAGGCCGGATTTGCGGGCCTGGTTCCTTCTCTGCTCTTGACCATTCCCAACCAGGCTTCTTTACCATCTCCAACCAGGCCACATGACTGTATCCAACCAAGCCTCTTGACCGTATCCGACCAGGTCAGCTGGCCGAAGAATGGTGCAAGATGTCTCCCGGACCTGCGTTTAAGTGGTGGCTCTGACCCACGCCAATGGCTCGTCATTCACGGACCTTGCGTCTCTTGGTTCGAACAAGAGCAGGCAATGGAAGGTCTGGCACTGGCACAGGCTTTATTTTCGCCCCGCCTTCCCTATTTGGCTTGGGTCACTGACTTGCCAACAATGCCTCCCATGCTGCAACCTACATAGTGCCCACGAGGCCGCATGAAGCCCACACCGCACCAACGGGGCGGTCTTTTTCACGAATTTGGCGGCAATTTTGACAATAGCATCCAGCAGCAGCCGCCCCGGCCCGAGCCCGCCAGGCACCTCTACCGCCCGCCACAGCACGAGGCAAGAGACCGGGGGTGGCCCCGGCCATGCACGCTGTGTGCAGTGCCACGAGAACAATACTCATTCATGTACTAGCAGAGGCCCGCTGCTCCTGCGCTCGGATTATGGCCGAGAACAGCGTGTTTAATTACGGTTGGTACTCGCCGTCCATTTTTAAACGGTGGCTGGCTGTCTCCCACGCCTAGATACATATATCTTCCACTTCTTTGTCTGGCCCGTCCAAGAATTTCCATCTTTCTCTTTCTTCTCATTTCGCCTTTTCTTGCATCTTTGGTCCGTCAACAATTCTCCCCGCTCTGTGATTGTCCCGATTCCCCGTGCCGGAAGAGTTCAGCCTAAAACTACACCTACAAGACCAGACCCCACTTTCGTCGGGCCACTCTCACACTGGATTGCGCCCTCCCACTGCCCCTCTAAGCCTGGCTGCAACTTTCTTTTGTGGTCTTTTGCTGCCACCATCGACTTCCACCCACCCAAAAAACCCAGAGCTAGCCCCTGCGCCAAGAACAACGCCCAAAACACCAGCACTGGAGACGCCGCGTGCATTCAGACAAAGCTACCTACCGTCCATCTTCTACTGAGAGTTCAGGCCCTGGGCGATTATGTACGGCGAAAGCATGGGAACCGGCTTGGAGTTCATGTTGGACCAGCACAGCAGAAAGAGCATGATCGCTGACCGAAACATCTGGGCGCCCAAACGCCCTGCGAGCGGGTCTGTCCCGGGGCACTTGTCGGACCCGATGCAGACCCCCGGTCTCGTCGACAGCCTCTTGTCTCAGCCCGCCGCCTCAGTGCTTCCCTTGTACTACGTGGCCTCCAACCAGAGAGACGCAGCACACGTGCCCTTTTATGCCCACACGGCAGGATACCAACCATACACGGCCCCAAACGACATGTTCGTGGACACGTCCATGGACGCGGACCAAGTCGAGTACTATCCTCGCCGAGACGACAGCACGTTGCGGCCGCCCGCCATGCTTCCCCCGACGCCGCAGCTGGCCAGCTCGTCGATCTTTTTTCCCAAGACAGGTGGCTCCTGGGGCGGATTGGGGGCCAACGACAGTCCGTTTGGCCACAGTCAGACGCCCACCACCAGAGACGGCGAGGCGACGAGGATGTGGAACACCGACTATAAGCAGCGCATAGACATAGAGAAAGCGGCCGGCATCAGCTTTCCAGAAGCGCCCAACGGCAAGACCCCTGGCGCGTTTGGCGATAGATTAGCCGTGCGGGAGCCAAGGCCAGCGGCAAGCGGAGAGGCCAAGGCCGGCAAGGAGAAAAGCCAAGCTGCGGGCGGCTCGCGGCGCCAGGCCCACCGGGGCCGGCAGAAACAGGAGGATCACGACAAGCGATACAGCATGGAAGCCGTGCACGAGTACTTTTCGCTGGACCCGCAGTGCCGGGTGAAGATCAACAAGAGGTACTTGGACCAGCGGTACCAGGCCGAGGACATGGTCATGTGCCACAAGGACATACTAGAGAAGCCTTTTTCCAGGGCAGACAACGGACTTGTGTTGGTGGAGTTCAAGGCCGGCCGATTAGATGTGTTTCTCCGCACGCCCGACGACAAGCAGCTCGAGGTCATGGATGCGGGCGACTTTGTCATCGTCAAGGCCGACCGAGGCAAGGACTTGGGCCGGGTGGTGGAAGTGGCGATGCTGCACACCAAAGCCAACTTCCTCAAGCTCTTGCAAAACTTAGAGCAGCAGACCGCCCTCTGTGACGTTTCCGTGGACGACATTTCCGTGGCCGAGTACGCGCTGAGAGGCGGCGTCCGGGCCGTTAGCGGTGGCCCAGAGAGGGCGGACCCGGACAGCAGCGGGGGCTCGAGAAGAAGCAAGGCCACCGACAGAGACGCCGACTCGGTGCCAGGGTCTCCTTCGGACGACGCAGCGCCAGGCTCGTCCAACATGCCCAAGTCGGTGGTGTGCTTGGCCCGGCACGAGGAGGTGATGCAGATTGTGGGCAAGAAGCAAGACGAGGAGCGGGTGTGCCGCACCAGCTCGGCCAAAATCAGCGACATGGTCAAGGAACTCGCGCGGGACTCCAAGAAGGCCAGCAGCATGCGGAACATGGAGCTTGTGGACGCGGAGTACCAGTCGGACCACAAGAAGCTCATCATCTACTACTCCAGCCATAAGCGCGTGGACTTTCGAGATTTGGTTCGGGAGCTCTTCAAGTTGTACAAGACCCGAATCTGGATGAGTGCGGTGAGCGGGCGTCCGTTTGAGCCGAGGCTGAGCGGCAACGGCGGCCGACACCGGCGGAACGGCGGCCTGGGCCGATGAAGGCAGGGCCGTCCTGCACACGCGCCCAGCAGCACCACCAGAGGTGGAGTGAAACCTGCAGGACAATACACATGGTAGATTTGCAACAGCGTAGGGAATCACCTGAGGGCCAAGGTGGCTGGTTGGAGACGACAAGTGACAAATTGGAGTTAAGTGTAGTCAGTTCGCCGAGGCATCAAAGCGTCAAAGTAATTGAGGCAAGGCTTTAGGGTATCAAGGGAGTTGATTTAAGGTTAATGGGCCAGGTACAGGCAGTGTTTGGAGGCTTTGAAGACACGCAGGGCATTTAGAGGCACTGAAACAGATGACGAATAAACATTCCAAATCCCAAATAGAAGCACCGGTCATACAACCCGGTAAATATGAAACACGGTAAATATAACACGGTCATAAAATAGGGTAAATTCAACATGGTCATAAAATAGGGTAAATTCAACATGGTCATAAAATAGGGTAATTTCAACACGGTGATAAATCACGGTAAATGTAAAACACGGCCATGAAACAGGGTAAAAATAAAATGCGGTAAACAAGATAAAGAGAACCAAAACGGTCCGACTTAAGGTCTAACGGCAAGTTCAAAACAGCCACTTGAGGCAGTACGGATTGCGACCCCGGCCAAGGCACCTGCAGGAAGACCGGTGGTGCGATCCAGACGGGCCCAAACACCACTGCCGCTTTAGGCAGGCGGCCGCGGTAACATGCAAACCCTGAGTCGGCAGCCGCGCTTCCGGCCAACTGGTCTCCAAGTGGTATGTGAACCCAGACACCAGGGCGGAGAATGCTCGCGGGCGACTGTCTGCAGGACGCACCTGGCGTTGATGACTAATGGGCA
The DNA here is from genome assembly GCA_002893665.1 of Metschnikowia orientalis. Classification (NCBI taxonomy): domain Eukaryota; kingdom Fungi; phylum Ascomycota; class Pichiomycetes; order Serinales; family Metschnikowiaceae; genus Metschnikowia; species Metschnikowia orientalis. The sequence goes on along the minus strand of NXGZ01000025.1, from coordinate 18,395 downwards.
TACGGGCGGGGATAATTCACACGCCCACGTCCTCCCACGGGCGGTAACCCGGCCGAAGCTTGAGGCACGGGCGGCACGGGCCCCTGCCTCCCATAGCTGTTCTTGCCTTGCAACCTGCAGACAGCGGCTTGAAGATAAGGGTGGCCGTGGGCGCAACTCAACAAGAAAGGGCCCGAAAAAAAAAAAAAAACCGGAGAAAAAAAAATCCGAAAAAACCGCGAAAACGGAGTGCTCCGGAGGATCGACTAAAAGAGTCAGAAGTTGCGGTTTCGTATATAAGCGCGCACTTTTTCCTGAGAGAGTCCGCCTCGACTGAAAAAATAAAGACCCTCGCAAATAGCAAGCAGTACCAAAGGCAACCCTTTTGACCCACAGCACCACACATATCTTCTTTTTTTTCATTCATTTTTTTGATTCTGGATATTAATTTTCGTAACGAACAATTATTTAAATCTAAAAAAATGAATTTCCAAACCTCAGACTACTTGACCGACTTGAACCTCGTTTTCGAGGGGCCAGAGTTGTCGCCCGCAGACGAAAACATCAGCAACTCGGAGTTGGACGTCTTTTCCCAGACTGAGTTCTTCGACTTCGATGTGCTTCTCAACGGCAAGCAATCTGGCGACAAGACCCTGCTTCAGAAACAGCTCCCCGCAAAGGGAGCCGTTGCCGAGGCTCCCGTCTACGTCAAGCAGGAGGTCTCTGAGGCCACTGGGGCCGGTCTTGCTGCAGCCTACGACCCGAGCCTAGGTGCGGGTGTGGACGGCGGCCAAGACCTCACTGGGTACGTGGGGAGCGTGGCTTCCCCACTGCACATCGGTGAATCCGCTGCCAACTTTGAGTCTGGAGAGATGAAGAGGAGGAAGAACACCGCTGCCAGCGCCCGGTTTAGAATCAAGAAGAAGTTGAAGGAGAGGCAGATGGAGCAGCAGGCCAAGGACTTGCAGGAGAAGTTGAATCTTTACGAGAAGAAGTTGTTGTCCTTGGAGTTGGAGAACAGGTGTTTGAGGCACTTGATCTCCGAGAAGAACGAGAAAAAGAACTGCGATCTTCTCGACTCCATCAAGAAAAGATCCTTGGCCGAGGCTTCTTCGGGCCTGTCCTTTTCCTTCACGAACTAAGCCTGCTTTGCAGCACGGCACGGCAAGCATCTTTAACAGATGCTGCCATGCTCGTATTAACGTGCGGTGAGTTTTTAACAGACCGCCGCACGTGCACGAGAGATCTCTTTAACAGAGTCCCTCTTTGATGACATTAGCATTGATTAAAATCCAACTTTTACGACAATTCTGCTGGGCAGATCCAACTCTGTTTTCCTAGCATGCCTAATGGACATTCCGGCGAGAGTGTCATTTTTAATTCTTTCCTGGATCGATTCGATCATTTCTTTTTCACTTCAACATAGGAAAACAAAAAAAAGATTAAACCTTTATGCTTGGTTCGCGTAGGTGCTTTCAATACTCCGAGGAGGGAGGATTTATTTTATCGTTTTGGTGTTTCCTGACACTGGGCTTTAGCAGGATGTTGGTCAGGATTGATCATTCCCGTTCATGTGACCAATTGGGATCAGTTCCGGTTCATGTGACCATGACCAAAATGGATTGGTTCCGGCTCATGAGAGAAATCGGAGCCAAGTTGTGACGTAGGTGTCTTAGTCTTGGTAAACTTAATCGGAAAATCGCGAGATCCGTCAAAGGTTTGCTTAGATTAATTCCATGTAAACAGTAGCGGGGCTCGGGCCATTTATAGTGGTTGCAAAGTGTGGATGTGGTCAGATCATGTGACTAGTGCGAAGTCATGGTCGCGGGGTCAATCGTCAAGTCACGTGACTTGAGATAAGAAGTGCCCGTTGGCGAAACACGCCTTATCGGCGCCACATGGAGCCGTGTCACGCATACGTGCTGTGACAATCGCGGCAAAAAAGCAGAAGGGATGAGTTGTTTTTGCCGAGATCCAGAAGCGCGGTACAGGCTTGATGCCGTAGTGAGCCAGTGAGAAACGAGGTAAATCTGGCCAGCGGCGAGCTGCAGCGGCGGCAAATTCCGAGTCTTAGCAGTGTTGCGAGCAGCAATTCAGGGGAGTTGCTGCGCCAGGGAAAAGACGGGGTCGTTTCAGGGAAGTTTCGGAGCTGTTTCAGAGAAGTTTCAGAGAAGTTTCAGGGCTGTTTCAGGGCTGTTTCAGGGGAGTTTCAATTGCCTCAATTGTTTCAAATGCTTCAGGATTGTCAGAGGTCGGTCCAGAGCTTCTTCTACAAAAAGAACAACAGCAACATCTATAAAGAGCGGGATCTAGAGGAGGCCCGAATGAAATCGGTGGAGATTTGAGGTTGCTACACTGACAAACAGAAAACGTGGGGAACTTCTAATCGCGGCTGCAGATTTTGATACAGGATCGAGAACAGCCCTCCGAGTGCAACAACATGAAATTGACGCCGGAACTCCGAAAATGCAAAGAGGTGTGACCGTTCAAAGAACTAAAGCAGAACAGATGAAACCGCAAGATAGGACGAGAATGAAGAAAATGATATGCGAAGGTGCAATGAAGGCGTCGCATGAAAGGCACAAGAAAGTAGCATTCCACAGACGAAGAAATGCGGGGAACGCCGGAGAGAAAAGCATCGAAGATAATCAGGGCAATTAAAGGCAGTAAAACGGCCAAAACGCTTTAATCGAGACCCGTCAAAATACGCGAAGTCAGAATAGGAAAACGGAGCAACAAGCATGCGAGCACAACTGGCCCTGCACCAAAGACCAAGTGGACAAGTCAGCCACGCCTGCCCCAAAAGAAGCACGCTGAAACATACACGAAACGCAAGAAGGCTGAAACATACACAAAACACAAGAACTCTGAAACATACACGAAACACAAGAATTCTGAATCACACGAAACACAACCACTCTGAAACACACGATACAGCAACGCCCACGACGTGGAAACCAGCCTCTGGCCCCAGCGTCCTGCAGACCGCGACCCGCGGCGCTCGCTAGACCTGCCCCGCTGCATGCAGAACGTCTGACTCCACGCAGATCCGCGTTCCAGGATCCCAGATAACACCACTCCAACCCCACGCTTTCCTCCCTGTTTCAAGACCGTTTCCTTAGAACCCAAGGCAAAGCCGCTCTTTTGCCCCAGACCAAGCACTGGCAGCCGCCCCATCGCCCGGCCCCGCCGCTCTGTTTTTCTCGCCTGTTGCGACCACCTCATGTACAGAGCACCCCAGCTTCGAGCCAGCCTCCCACCACCCCCTTGTCTAATCCATGAAAGAGAAAATCAAAAGCTTCTTCCACTCGCCCGGATTCAGGGGCCATGAAATCCACACCGAGGTCGAGAAGTCGGTGTCGCCCTGCGAGTTGGACTCGCACCAACACAAGCCGTCGGTGAAAGAAGCCCGGGCCCAGGCCCGTTCGGGCGGGGTCAACGAGAACTCCGCCCCTGAGCCGCCGCCAGACGGGCACAAACGCCCCGACACCCGCCCCGTGGCTCCGCGGCCTCGCGCGCCCGCGGCCTCGGCGCTCACCTCCATTGACCAGGAGCAGCTCGATCTCCGCTTGGCCTCGGCAGACAACCCGACGGCCGTCATGGAGTTGGACCTCGACTGCAACATCATCCACGTCAGCAAAAGCTGGGAGGCCTTGGTGGGCACCAGCATCCGCCGGATCCGCAACAAGCCCATGTCCAACATCCTCATTGGCAACTCGGACGACGACTTGCTCGTGTTCAACCGTGCCGTGGCCAAAATGATCACCGACAACGCCTCCTACAAAGTCAAGTTTCTCACTGCCACCAACCACAGGCACGACCAGTGGCTGCTGGCCGACCGCGACTCTCTCCAGGACACAAACTCGCTTCTGAGCTTGTCTTCGTGCGAGTACCTGGCGCCCCCTGCGACCGGCCCCGCCGCCCCGCCCCCCGTGGAGCCTGCTGACGTGTCCGCATCGGCAGAGCTCTCGCACGACGTGTTTCAGGACTCGCGGTCCCAGTTCTCCTGCCCCAGCTCCGACGACCAGGTGTCCAACGACGGCGGCGTCATTGAGCTCGAGGCGCAGGGCATTCTCATCATCTCGCCCTCCACGAAGCTACCGACGCACTCCATCTGGACCGTGCGTCCCTTCTTCCCCATCGAGTTGGACTTGACCATCCCCTCTGCCCTTGTGGATTTGTTGGGCTTCGGCTCCGAGCTTTTCGAAGGCTACCTCGTCAGCTTGCAGGAGGCAGGCATCATAGACGAGAACTCTGTCCCCGAGCCAAAGTCCATCTTGTGCCGGATCTGCGAGTCCAACATTCCGGCGTGGTTCATCGAGAAACACAGTGACTTCTGTCTCTTGGAGCATAAGGTCGAAGAGGAGCTGCAGTTCTATCATGATGCAATCTCGGACCAGCGCGACTTGGTCTCGCGCATCTACGAATCCTTGTGGGTCACCCAGTTCGACTGCTCGGGTCCTCCTACTCCTGGATCTTCTAGCTCCATGTCCTCATCCTCATCCATCGCGCTGCTTCATGACTACAAGGGGATCCCCTTACCGAGTCCCACGCCAGATACTGCTCCTGTGTCGCTGCGCCATTCTCCAAATGCATTAGTATCTAGGCCCATGTCTTCATCGACCTCCTTGCGCCAATCTAAAAAGTTTCCTTTTGGAATCCTCCAAAAACTAATCGATTACTGCGACGAGGCGCTCTTAGTCAACCCGGCCGAAAGACTGGAGGAAAGCGGCTTGTTCAATTTTTCTCCGGGCACAGAAAGCGCCATCAACACCGTGGTGAATTGGCAGTCGCTTGAAACTTCGGACCCGGCTATACGTGCTATGGTAGAAGACTCCAAGGCATTGATTATGGAGAAAGTCAGCCATTTGACCCGGCTCATTTCTTTACTCCAATACTCCGACAAGATCAAACAAGAAGTCGATGAGTTGGTGCTTGCCAGTGTTAAAGCTACTGTACTGAAGATCAAAGATAAAACCCGCCTTCAAGAAACTCCCTTCAGTTCAAGACGCTTGAGTATTACCGGGGGCAGATCTAGAGCCAACTCTAGTGCAAGATCAATCCAGCTTGATATCTCTCGTGACAATCCCCTGCCACTGTTGATAATCTCCTCACCGCCGTCACCTGAAAAGACCTCCACTTTCGAGAATACTCTTCGCTCACCTCGACCAGCCCGCGGAAGTCCCAGCTTTCTCCATGAAAAAGATTATAGCACAAGACCTTCTCCTCCCATCCCGTCAGTAACACCAATTGATCTCTTGAATTGCGGATTTCCGGAAAAACGCTCCTCCCCATTGTCTGCTAGTGCGATGAGCTCAGAGCCTTCCAACATCAAAGACTTGAACGAATCTCTCGAGATTCTAGAATTGTCGAAATCAACTGACCGCAATTCTCTTAACTCTTCGCTTTCGTCGCCTAGAAGGCGATTATCTCCCGCTCCATATGTTGAGAAAACAAAGTTTTCAACACTTCAAAAAAACACAATTGCTAACCTGAAGCCTGAACTAAAGCATTCTTCAACAGACTCTAGCTCTGAATCGAATTTTGTCTACTCGAGAGACAATGCTCCAACAGGCTTAAATTTGCCGACAGCAGGAACTGCATCCTCAATTATGAGTAATAGCTCATCTGGGTCAACTTTTAATACCCCAAAATCGCAAACGAGGAATTCTTTTTCGTCGTCAAAACCACCTTTGTCACCATTACTTGTGTCTCAAACCTCAAATCCAAAGCCTCCCTCTCACGGAATCAAAGACTACGAAATTATCAAGGCTATTAGCAAAGGTGCTTTTGGATCTGTGTTCTTGGCGAGAAGAAGGTTGACAGGCGATTACGTTGCAATAAAATGCCTAAAGAAAAGAGACATGATTGCAAAGAACCAGGTTTTAAATGTTCGAGCGGAAAGAGCAGTTATGATGACCCAAGCAGACTCACCGTATGTTGCTCAGCTCTACAGCTCGTTTCAAACCAAGGACTATTTATACTTGGTCATGGAGTACTTGAATGGAGGTGATTGTGCCACTCTTTTAAAGATGTTGGGCACGTTGGGCGATAAATGGGCAAAGAGATACATCGCCGAAGTAATTGTCGGCGTTAACGATTTGCATAAGAGAAGCATCATCCACAGAGATTTGAAACCGGATAACATCTTGATTGACAGCAAGGGTCATATGAAATTGACGGATTTCGGATTGTCCAAAATTGGTGTCGTTGGGCGTCATACCTATCAGCACAGAAAGAGCAGTGCATCGGAACATGGCATTGAAATTTTCAGGAAAAACTTGCTTAATAACTCCAATGTCCAAAGCCCTCTAGTGTACAATACTGTCATAGATTCGCCAGAAATGATGCCTTCAACAACACACAGAAGGGTTCTGTCTATGACTCCCTTGTCATTAACACCAAATTCCGAGCAAAGCAAAAACAACAATGTACCTATGGCTCATCTGGCATCGATGTCATCCTATGAGTCGGCACCACAAGCTATGCTGACAGCAAAGAGATTGTCCAGATCTCACATGAGAACATCCAGCACTAGATCTGGTTCAAATAGCAGTGGAATGGACTCACCAACATTGAATCCCACACTACAAAGAACACCGTCTGACTCTTCGTTTGCCATTGTTGATGATGAGTTTCTGATGAGTCCAGCCCAAGAGGAGGTCAACATCCATTCTTTTGCCCTCTACGATCCCAATAGAGAAGACAGTACAGGACTAGAAAAGTTTTGCGGAACCCCTGACTACTTGGCACCAGAAATAATATTAGGCGATAATCAAGGGGAGTATTCAGATTGGTGGTCGATTGGATGCATTCTTTTCGAATTTCTTTATGGCTATCCACCATTCCATGCTGACACGCCTGAGAATGTGTTCAAAAACATTCTAGCAGGAGAAATAGACTGGCCAGCTTTGTCTGAGGAGCAGGACCAACAAATTTGCCCGCCTGAGGCCAAAGACTTGATCAAAAAGCTCCTCACATATGACTACGAACAGCGATTAGGACACAATGGTGCAGAGGAGATAATGAAGCATCCCTTCTTCAAAGATATTAATTGGGAAACGCTTTATGATGAAGAACCAGATTCTTTTATTCCAGCGCTTGATGGCCCAGAATCTACAGATTACTTCGACCTACGTGGAGCAGACATGTCTCAGTTCCCAAAAGATGATTCGGACGAAGATGTGGCAGACAAAGATGACCAACTGTTAAGCTCGGGAAATACGTACCTTTCACTCCCTAGTACGCCTCTTTCTGCGAAAAAAGAGCGCCGAGGCAGCAAATTATCAGACCCAAGTGAATTTGGGTCTTTTCATTTTCGGAACTTGAATGTCTTGGAAAAAGCCAACAAGGACGTGATTAAACGTCTCAAATCAGAGCACATGGAACACCGGAATAGCTTTTCATCCTCATCATCAGACTCTCTCAGTCAAGGAGGAAATGGCTTAGCGAGGAACCTGTCGGTTTCTTCTTCTGGTAAGTTCAATCTCGGTAGCCCATTCAAGAGACCCGTGTCTCCGATGCTCACCAACAAATCATCGCCAGGAAAAAGCAGCATGTCTTACCGGGTTATGAAAAAAGCAGATGCCTCACCCGGATCATACACATCTGAAAAGGGCTCCCGCTTAAGCGAGCCTTCATTGTCTAAAAGACTTCTTCTGAAGAATGCGAACGAGGTGTTTCACTCGCCTCCAAGCTCGGACAACGAGGACAGTTCATCTGCGTTGTACAGAATACAAAAGCGTCGGGAAAGCTTGAGGCAGAGCTTCAACTCCGGGCGAAGCTCACCTCAACCAGGACCCCTGTCATCTTCATTAGATGAAAGCCAAGCAAGCGTGGTTGCTAATGACTTGGATGTCTTGTATTGCGAGCCAATCGCAATAGTGAGGCATACCGTATCGAAGCTCTTAGAAAAACACGGGTGTATTGTGCTAGCTATCTCCGATGGCGACGACTTGATTCGACGTGCGACAAGTCAAGTGAAATTCGACTTGATCTTTACAGCGTTACGGTTGACAAAAGTGGAAGCTATTGACGCAGTGAAACTAATTAAGTACACGAGTGGGGTGAACTCCGAGACACCCATTATTGCGATAACCGGATTTGCGAAAGAGGCTATGGAGCTGGATATATTCGATGATGTTCTCGAAAAACCAGTGGACGGATCGCATATCCGAATGGTGATCAACAGATTTGCAACACGCGAGAACGCGGTCGAGTCTGAGCAGGAGGAGTGAGACGAAATGGGATTTATTGTTGGCTTTGATCGACCACTTTGACGGTGGCAGAAGGCTTGGTTGGTGTGGTCACCTGCTTTATTTCCAAAATGGTCGAGCTGTCGTTGTTGACTTGTGTAGGCTTCACTTCGAAAGTAGCAGTGGGCTCGCTGCTCTGCACAGGCTCAACATGAAGAGCAGTTTTGAGTTTCTTGGCCGGAGGATTCTCGACTTGCGCAACCTCCGAAGACTCGGCCAGGCCTTGACTACTCTTGCCGCCCGAGGCCGCTACCTTTAAAGTCTCTGGCACATCTGGCCTGAGGTAGTGGTCCCTATACCAGCGGAGTTGGTTGATGCTCTCCATAATGTCCATGCGTGCCGTGTGGGCACCTTTTTTCTTGGGGCACAATTTCATGAGGGCTGGATTGTGGCGGTAACCAACCTCCATGATGGAGGAAACATCCACAAGGCGATAATGCAAATGGTCAATGACCTTGGGGAACTCTTTCATCATGAAGAATTTGTCCATATGGATGGAGTTTCCGGCCATAAGAGAGGTTCGGGGCTCGCTGATGTACGACTGGATGTACTCCAATAGCTCCTGCTGGACTCTGGCCAAAGTCTTCTGTGGGTTGGCCAAAACTTTGGCAGTGAGTCCCGACTGGCCATGTTGGTTGACACACCACTCGCCCATGTTGTCCAAGACCTTTTTAGGGACGTACACGGTACTTTCGTACCCGGACTCATCCAAAATATTGAGGTTGCCGTCGGTAATGATGCAGCAAATCTCGATGATGTGATCTTTGGAGATGTCCAAGCCGGTCATTTCACAGTCGATCCAGACCAAGGGCTTGAAGACCGGCACGGAGCTGCATTTGCGTTTCAAAGGGCGGGATGCTTCTGCAACCACAGGGGCTTGTTTTCCAAGAAAGCGGTTGACGAGGCCTGAAAACATGGTTTGGCTTGTGGTGGGGGCAGGGAGTTTGGCGGTTGTGCCTATGAGATGGGCCGGCCTGCACACTGCGTGCGATCTGCATTCGTGTGGAGGCAAATGGGGGTACGGGTTCCAGCCCGGGCCCGGGCCTTAGACAATGCTGCCCCTCCCCGCGGGCTTTGGATTTTGGGTTCTGGCGGCATCTGCAGAAGCAGCCACAAGATACGGGCATGTTTTGCGGGGTGCCGTCAGGTGCCGCGAGAGATGAAAGCGTGCCGCGAAAGAAGCCACCCACCGCGAGAGACGAAACGCGACAGCCTGTCAGGTCAACACCCCCATGAACAAAAGAGACACCTTCTACTTCTGGTACTTTGTGTTGCACATTCCGATCACGGTGGTGATCGACTCGTGCCTCGTGGTGCCTGTGCAGAGGCGGCATTGGGCGCAGCAGCTCTTGGTCAGCTTCCATATCGACACCAACAAGGATTTTCTCTTGGCAGCACCGCCGCTTTGGCTCCAGTACTTTGGGATGTTTGAGTTGTTGTTCCAATTGCCGATTTTTGTGGGAGCGGCCTACTGCTTGCGCCGCGGCATTCCTCAGGTGTTGGTGGTGATGATCGTCTATGGCTTCAATGCGGCATTCACCACCGGCACGTGCTTGACGTACGTGGTGAAAACTTACGAGGAACACGGGCTTAGTCCGGGTGAGATGTACAACTTGTTTGCTTTGTACGTGCCTTACTTGGTGATTCCATTGTTCATGCTTGTGGACTGCACCTTGCGGGTGATGTCAATGGTGGGTACAAGCAAGGCCGTCAAAAGAGACTAGTGTAGCGAATGTTACATCAGAGCAGAAGCTGGGAATGCTAGCCCAGACTAGTGAAGACCAGAATTTAGGATGCGCCAGCCGAGAGTTCAGACCTGCGGCATAAACGGAGTCAAATGAAGCAACGAGTAATAAAGCAGCAAGAGGCCATAATATACAACGCGTAATAAAGCAACAAGAGGCCACAATGATGCAACGAGTACAGTAACAAAGCAGCAAGACGGTCGACTGGATTCGGGCTAAGGTAGAGAAAGCAGCAAAGTTATCACGCGTAAGCAATGTATTGTCGATATACTATACGAGAAAGACGCACCTAGCCGTACCTGTTCAACAACTCCTCAGCCAACAGAATGTACTTGGACTCGGCCTCTTCCTGGGAAGTGCCCTTCAAGTCCTCCCAAGCTTGCCACTTGTACTTTCCCTTCAAGTCGAAGACGCCCGGCTTGGAGGTGGTGTTGTCGCCGACGGTGGCTTGCTTGTACAAAGCGTACAATTTCAACAACTCATCGTCGGTGGGGCGACTTGTCAAGTTGTTGACAGCATTGGCCTGGATGTTAGTATTCTTAGAGATGACGCAGAGCGGGCTCAAGACGTACTTTTTCTGTGAATTCGGCGGAAACCATTTTCAAACTTTGTAGTAGTGTGGAGGCGTTTCGGAGGTGGGCTGCTTTTGCGCGGGGGAAAAGTTGGGTCCCACGTGACCCGCACCCCGTCGTCCGCCCCACACATTTCAGATTTTACTGTTTACCTTGAAATGATCAAATGAGTAGCGCGCCAAATTGAGTACAGTTTTACACAGGCTTGTAAGATGGCTAATTGCAGCAGTCACTGTGAAAGTAGGTATAGGACTAAATAATAGTTGTTAGAATGTTTTGTGGCTGTTTCAGTGTTTTTTCAGGTGCTGTTTTAGTTCTTTTTTAAGTGCTGTTTTAGTTCTTTTTTTATGTGCTGTTATAATGTGAAATTGAGTGCTGTTATAGTGCCATTTTAGTGCTATTTGAGTGCTATTTGAGTGCTATTTTAGTGCTATTTTTAGGTGCTGTTATAGTGCCATTTTAGTGCTATTTTAGTGCTGTTATAGTGCTATTTCAACTTCACTTCATGTTTCTACATCTAAAAGTGACCAAATGAACTGATGCAAATGGTGGAGAATGACTACAAATGTGGATCGGCCAAAATCAGAAATACTGCGAATCTCCGAAAGCAACACCTCAAAGCGAAGCAAAAAAGCGAAGCAAAAAAGCAAAACAAATAAGCAAATTGCATTGTGGCTCGATCCAAATCGTCCAGTCACATGGGACCATGTAGACCCCTAAAGCACACCAGATGCCATCTCCAATTTCAGCCGATCAGTAAAGAGCCCGAAAGGTGGTTTCGCCAGAGGCTTCTGCAGGAACACCCGATCAGGACGGCCAGCAAAGGACGCGGAGGCGGAAGCGGAACGGAAGAAACGCGGGCGGAGCGCGGCAGAAACCCACGCGAAACCCTCATCAAACGCAGCTGAAACACGGCTCCGGACGGCTGCGCGCGCGTCCCGACCCGCAGCAGGTCCCCGATTGCAGGCGAGTATTGCCACATTGGGATTTTCTCCGGCCGCGCGCGCCGCCGCCGCCTCTTAGCCCCGTCGGCTCCGTGCACTTCAGATGCTGTTCCTCGTAATCCGCGTTTTGTGTGCAGCTCATTTCTAAGCATCCGTAAGCAGCCTCTTCGCCCCCAGCAGTATATATACATGCGGATGGCCCCTAGGAATGGTGCTTCTTCACAGAAAAGCATCGCTTACTTCTAAGTATCATTCACTTTCTTGATATCGTTCAGTTTTTGATATCATTCAGTTGCTTTCGCTCGGTTTCTGATCCACCTTCTTAACCTTACCAGCGCCTACCTTAACATCGATCCCGGAACCTTTTACTTGTGCAATGTGGGAAACCAAATTCGACACCATTTTGAACCAAGTCTACTACGTCAACAGCGAGGATGGCACCATCACATTTGATCTCCCTTGCGAAGTGCAGAGTGCGCGCAGCAGCCGCAGCCGGCCCAACATTTTCTCCAAGATCTCCATGAAGTTGTCGTTGATCCGGTCCAAGTCCAACTCTTGCGACAGCTTGTTCAAAAAATCCGCCCGGCCTGCGCTCAAGACAGCAGACTCGCAGGCGTCGAGGCCCGTGGTGGCCGAGAACTCCGAGTTGGAGAAAACCGTGTCGGGCTCGTATTTCGCGGCCTCCGGTGCTCTGACGTGGGACGCCTCGCCCGTCATCGAGCAGCGCATCAGCTTCTACGACCCCAACGGCGACATGTCTAGTGTGTCGTCCGTGGACTCCATAGAGTCGTTCTACTCGGAGCTTCCCTCCGGGGTCGACTACGAGGACAGCATGTCGCTGGACGGCGCGTCTCTCGACAAAGAGCAGGAACGCTACGAGATCCGCCAGCAGTTCATCCGAGAATTGTACTAGTGGTGCCAGTCGAGCTAGGCATTGCTGGACGGTGCGCTGCGACCACGCTTGTTCGTTAAGGGTCTTTCATTTGCCTGTTGGTTGATCCACAGGCTTGTATATAGTTTGAAGTGCTTTTTTCCATTCCGGCCTCAGTAGACATCAACTGACAGAATCCACTGACAGAATCCACTCACAGCAGAATCCACTCACAGAATCCACTCACAGCAGACATCCACTCACAGTAGACATCAACTCACAGAATCCACTCATAGCAGAATCCACTCACAGCAGACGCCCAATTTGAAAGCAGCACAGCAGAATCCACTCACAGCAAATCCACTCACAAAGCAGGAACATAGTCGCTTTGCACCTGCGCAATGAGCTTGTCAAAGTTGCCCAACACTCGGTAGGTACTGGAGGCAATCTTGGCCTCCTGCTCGCTCTTCTCTGCAATCATGGTGTCGTAGTTGTCGCGGGCGTCCTGCAACGCCTTCTTGTTCTCCTCGTTGACCAAGTCCTGGTAGAAAATACGCGTGGTCGTCTTCAACCGCGAGAACGGGTCGCCGTCCACCAAGTCCGCAGTCTTTCTCAAGATGGACGACTTGACCTCCGCGTTCCGGATGTTGATCTGGTTCAACTTCCGGTTGCGCTCGTTGACCTTGGACATGCTGGTGGACGAGCTCTGCGACGTCCGCTCGTTGTCCTTGTGGAGGATCTTCTCCAACTCCGTCAACTTGCCCAACAACTCCTTGACCTTGTCCGTGTCCTTGTCCTGGCGGGCCACCTTCAACTGGTCCATGACCCGCGACTTCTGGTACACCGCATCGTACGCATAGATGCCCTTCTGCAACTTCTGCTTCTTGGACACCATCTCGTCGATGTCCTTGTTGGAGAACCCGCTGTTCATCAAGTTGTGCAACTGCTCGGCCTTCTCGTTGACGTCGTCGCGGTACGCAATGTCCTCGTTGGTCTTGCTCAACTCCACCAAGTACCGCTCAAACTCCTCCTGCGTGATGTCCGCGTCGCTGAACACGTTGATCGGGAACTCCTTGGTCTGCGTGCGGTTCTGGCTCACCACCAAGTACACGTCCGTCTTGGCTTCCCCCACCCGGTACTGCTTGGTCGGCTGGTGCACCGCCTCCTCAATGAGCACCGCCCGGTACATGGGCTGCCGCGTGTGCCGGTCCATCCCCACGTTGATTTTCCCAAACGTCTTGCTGATCGTGTCCAAGAAGCTCCGGTGGTACAAGTACTTGCTCAAGAAACTGCGGCCCACCCGCACCTTGTTGATATCTTGGCAGCTGGCCCGCTCGAAGCTGCGCGGCTTGTACTTGCTCTTGCCGCTTCCCCACACCACCCCGGAGCTGTCGCCGTAGTTGTCGTAGTCGTCCTCGTCGTACTCCTCCTCACCACCGTCCTCGTCCTCGTCCTCGTCCTCCTCACCACCGTCATCCTCGTAGTCGTCGCGTTTCCGCCGGTTCTGTTCTCTTTGCTTGCGCAACTCGTTGAGCTTGTTCAGCTTGGACGTTGCCTGCCCGACTTTCCTGCTGGTGGACCGCGTCTTCTTCTCCCCGCCCGGCCCCTTCTGCTGCTTCATGCGCTGCTGCAAGTACTGCCTCTCCTTGAACCGGTCCATCTCCTGCTCCCGCTCGAAAAGCGTCTGCTCCCGCTCGATTTCGTCCATCTCTAGAAGCGCCTCCCGGTCCGCCTCGTCTTTGTACTTGCCTTCCAAGGGGTACGGGTTGACGAGCTGCTCGTCTTCTTCGTCCGCGTCCTCGTCCGCGTCCTCGTCGCCGGGCTCCTCCATGTCGTCGGCTTCCTCGACGCCTTCGTACGCGTCGTTGTCGTCGTCTTCGTCGTCTTCGTCATCCTGGCTCATGTTGGAGCCGCTTTCTGCCCCGCTGGCGCCCCGGGCCTGGCGCAGCCCACGCGCCCTCTTCAACGGGACATCCAGCATCTCGTGGTCGGAGCCTCCCGAGTCGCCGCCGGCAAGCGCTAACAAATCGTCTTCCAAGTCCGACATGGTTGGCGTTGAAGTGGAGGGTGTTTTTTCTCGCTCGAGATAGAGCGACACCCGTACACCACAACGGGCGGTGAGTCCTGCTACAGTTCCGAATGGAAGCGTTGGGACTGGAGACGGCCCAGAGCGGTTCGGGACTAGAAACAACGGTGTTTCGGTTAATTGTATATTATGACATATTAACAGTTTCACTTCTCCGGCGCACTCAGACGAGCGGACCGAAACCGTGCTACATGTACAGATGATGGAAGAAGAGAAAGGTAGCTTAACGCAATCTTCTGGCCTCACGCTCGGATTCCATCAAGCACAAGATGTCGTTTTCTCTGACTGGACCCTTGACGTTTCTGACAATGGTTCTGGAAGCATCCTCCAAGAACTCAACTCTGACTTGGGTGACACCACCTCTGGAACCGGTTCTACCCAAAACCTTGATAACCTTAGCAAGAGTGACTGGAGTCTTAGTGTCCTAAAGAATGTTAGTACTGGATCGACGCGGAGAAAGGCTGGCCTTCACTTAGTGACTGTTGGTGATGGAACTCGATGCGGCCTGGCCGGAGCAGCCTAGGAGAAGACGCTTTTCGTCGACACATGGCCTGCGCTTTCGCTGTCGACATCTGAGGTTCTTGGATTCTGGAAAATCTCGATATCTGGGCCATTAAACGGGGGTCATTCATTAACAGTCGCCTTGGACCACGGCGGAGAAGTGGGATGGGGTCACACCAGACAGTGTCACCGTATTTGGGGGAGCAACAGGAACGAGGTCTTTTCAGTGTAGGCTTGCTTCAAACAGGGGCAGGTTTCACATACCATTTTGTTTGATTTATTGATGAAGTTAGAACAGAAGGATTGAAAAATTTTTTTCTTCGTAGTCGCACCCGGTGCGAGGGACTCTTGTGCACGCACACGACTCTCGACTGCCACCATTGCGAAAAGTCGTGCGCCTGGCCGACGGCACGTGCTGCGCGCGCACCCTGGCCTCGCACTGTATGCACACCACAATCCCGGCACGTTCTGATGCGCTTGGCTGTCTGTGTCCTATTTAGCAGCCACTTGTCTTCTGTCAAAACAGGGATCTTTTAATTGGAAGAGGTGCGTTTAGGAATTGTTTGTCTTTAGTTCAGACGAGCTGGGCCACTGATTTTGGTCTCTGAGTGGCGGACGTTAGAAGGCAACAAATGAGGCTGAAACAGGAAGTTGAGGAGTACCGAGCCAACTTTGAAGGAATGAGGGAGGGAGTGGGTGTTGAATTGAGAAAGATGTAGGAGGTGTTCAATTACAGGATGTGCGAATTGAAACGCGCAGTGCCTTGAAACGTGGTAGAAACGAGTGTTGATTTGAAAGGTGGTAGAGTAACAAACTGTAACAAATGAACTGAAACAGACGAACACAAAATGAGTCGAAACAAATGCACTGGAAATGAGCTGAAACAAGCGTACCGAAGATGAACTGAAACAAATGTACTGAAATCGCGCTGAAACAAGAAACAAATGTCAGTAGCGCATAGTGAGAAATGAAAGTTCAATGGAGTGCGAGGAAATTGAAGACAACTTGATAAAGTGGGCAGAGCCGGGAGTTCAAAGTTTAGCAGGAGTGACAGCGACTTGAACAGGCATTTTGAAACATTTAGCATACAGTGTAGTATAAGTAAACAGTCTGCAGACGGAAGTGGCCACATTGGACAATCAAAGCCCAACAGCTGCAAATGCCGCCTGCAGACAGAGCGTGCTGCCGACAGCTCCACGTACCCAGCCCCGAGCAGCCCACCTGAAACACCCTCGAGCACCAGTAAAACATGCCTGAAACGCGGATGAAACATCTCTCGTACGCCAGAGAAACATTCCTGAAACGCCGGTGAAACATCCTCGAAACGCTGGTGAAACAGCCCCCAACGCCCGCCCGCCACCTGCCGCCATTGTTATTTTGCCATCCCGCTCAACTCTTGCGCACTGCGCCCGTTTGGGCTTACCTCCGTTGTTGCATAGCGCTAATTAAAAACACCCGTTATCGCCTCGCCCCCCAATCCTCTTCTGCTCATCAGCTTCGTCTATTCCACAGAAGACTTTTCCTTTACGGCAACTTGTCTGATTGATAGATTCCACTCGTTGCCATTCCCCCGGGTCTTATCTTTTTTGCCGCTTTATCTCGGTTTCCAGGGTTGCTGTCCACACTCCACACATCGTCGTATCTGAACACCCAAGAACCCCCAATTGCCACAAATGGGCGACTCGCAGACACAGGTCAACGAGTTCAATGACGGGCGCAAGAGGCCCAATTATGAGTGGGGCACGTCGCTCCACGACTGGTTTCGCCACGATGTCAAGCGGGAGTTGACGGACCAGTCGGTGGAAACCAAGTTGCTCTCGTTCCTCCCGTTTTTCCCCAAGTCCGACGGCAGGCGGCGGGCCGAGATCATCGACACTGACATCGGCAACGGCAACTACATCCACGAGTTCTTCATCGAAAACACGGAAAAAAACGACGGCTCCGCCCAGGTGTCTCTCTCGCCTGCCTCCACGGACACAGTCAAGGACATTGTGTTGGTGCACGGGTATGCCGCTTCGCTCGGGCTCTTTTTTGACAATTTCGACAAGTTGTCGGCCATTCCCGGGGTCAGGGTGCACGCCATCGACATGCTCGGGTTTGGCTTCTCGTCCCGACCCAGCTTCCCCAAATTGGGGGATGCGACCAAAGAGCAAATCTACGCCAACGAGGACTGGTTCATTGACACCATCGAGGAGTGGCGCAAGCGCAGGGGGATCAACCGGTTCATTTTGATCGGCCACTCGTTTGGCGGCTACCTCAGTTGCGCCTATGCACGCAAGTACAACGCCGAGCTCCATACCGACGAGGCCAGTGGCGACACCTACCGCAGGATAGAGAAAATGGTGCTTTTGAGCCCCGTTGGGGTAGAGCGCAACGCAAACTCGCTTTTGAAAACAGAGGCCACCTCGCCAGACCAAGTGGACACGGCCGAAAAGGTCATCGAGGACGCGCAGCTACCTCAGATCGAGCTCTCGCGGGAGTTGTCTGCTGACCAGGAGCAAATCGTCAGCGGGACCGCCGCTGCAAGCGAGACCTCGGGTGGTCTGATTGGTACTAGTGCGGGTGCTACCACCGAGACCAGTGCCACGGATGCAGACGGCGAGGTAGACATGAAAGACCAGCGGCCAGGGCTCAAAAGAAACAGGACCATCGAGTTTCTTTGGCGCAAGCATGTTTCGCCGTTCCTGATTGTGCGCAAACTCGGGCCCATCCGGTCGAAAATGATCTCCAACTGGACCACCCACAGATTCTCCCACATCTACTACACGGACCTCGACAAGTTCATGAGCATACACAACTACTTCTATCGGGTGTTCAAGGCTGGCGGCAGCGGAGAGTATGCAATCACCAGGGTTTTGGCGTATGGGGCGCTTGCCAGACTTCCGTTGTTGGACCGGTGCCCCAAAGCCTTTGTGGGCATGAATCTTCCCACGCTCTGGGTCTACGGGGACAAGGACTGGATGAGCCGCGATGCGGGCATGGAAATGACAAAGGAGATCAACGACTTGGCCAAGGCCCAGGGCAAGCCCAATCTTGCCACGTACAAGGCCCTTGACAACTCGGGCCACCACCTTTACTTGGACAACCCTGATCAGTTTGCTGAGGTCTTCTACGATTTCATGAGAACTTAGCGTTGCAGTGAATTCACGAGAGCATAGAACTGCAGTGAATTCACGAGAGCCTAGCGTTTCAGTGAATTCATGAGAGCCTAGCGTTGCAGTGAGCTGCCTAGAAACCTCAAAATTTGTGGAAAACCCACAAACTGCCTAGAGTTTAGCATCAGCGCTGTCGGTTTCATTAGAACTGTTGGTTGTTATCAGGGCTCTTGGTATTAGAACTGTTTCATAAGAACTGTTGGTTGTCATAAGGGCAGTTGGTTGTCATAAGGGCAGTTGGTTGTCATAAGGGCAGTTGGTTGTCATAAGGGCAGTTGGTTGTCATA